>JAPDOI010000668.1:0-290000 GCA_029168955.1 Aplectana chamaeleonis
AGAATGAGATGCAGCTCTTTCTGGAAACCTAGGGTTAAACTATGTTTCCCATAGGGTTCTCTCTATGCTCCAAAAAACATTTAAAGAAGATTGGTTCCCATTGTCACTTAATTCGTTTTAAGTCAAGGCCAGGGAACTGGTGGCAACAGAGGCTTCCTGAAGATATAGCTGTAGTTTTTTTCAAGATTTTTATTTATTTATTGTTGGACATGCATTCCAATGTGAGGTAGGTGAGGAAAGAGCGCTTTGCTAACATGATCCTCCATTCAAATGTAGTTTTTAACATATCGTTGAAAGGAATTGTGGAGTGAGTCGTATATGCTTCCACCTCATAAAACATTATTGAAACTAGAACAAAACTTCAGCAGAAAAGTTTGGAGCCTAATACAAGTGCTGGCTGTAGTGGTTGATATCCCCTGTACACAAACTCCTCTTGTTCTGGAACTTAGGATAGATAAAAAGTCGGAAGGCTTCAATCCTGCAAGCCCTTTAATAATTTTGAGGGTCATCAGAAGGTTATATAATTTTCTTCTCCATTCCAGAGACTTGAGAGCGAACACAGCAGACGACTGCTGACCATTTAGGCTCCGTCCATAGCAGACAATCAGCGGAAAAGCGTCAAGGCGTCGGAGCATCACGCGCCAGCGCTCAAACGCTTGCGCATGGCGCTCGACGGCTGGCGCATTCAACGTGTCCGAGGACGGCACGTGGATAACGATGCTATCGATAATATTAGTGACAGCCGTTGCGGTCACTATGCTTCCACCGTCAGCGACTGGCCGGCTGCAGTGGGCGTTGGGGAGTCAGATCAATAACAAATGCTGAAGATGCAGCGTCACTTTACGGTCACTTGACGCTAGGACGTCTGCTATGGACGGAGCCTTAGCAACCCGCGCGCCTATCGCGTGCGCCGATCAATCCCCACATTACTCGTCAGTAGAGTGTTGGAGCAAAAAATGTTGTTGAATATTCGAGTAAAGGAACAATTCGAATAATCCACTTCTTTGAATATTCGATTATTCGAATAAACCGAATATTCCACTTCTTTGAATATTCTATTATTCGAATAAACGAGTATTGCATTTCTTTGAGTATTCGATTATTCGAATAAACGATCATTTCACATCTTTGAATATTCGATTATTCGAATAAACGAGTATTGCATTTCTTTGAGTATTCGATTAGTCGAATAAACGAATATTCCATTTCGTTGAGTATTCGATTATTCGAATAAATCGAATAAAGTACTTCTTGGAATATTCGAATATTATTCGAATAAACGAGTATCCGGGCAACACTCTACTCCGCAGAATTTATCAGTTAGATGACTGATGACTTTAACATGAGGGACCGCGTGTCACACTGCGCACCCACGCCATATAAACTGTCAATATTTTTTTATATTTATGCGTAGAATCTTTCTTAAGTACAGTTTAGGTTCCATATGGTGTAACCTATTTACACTCACAGTGAATTCAAGCATTTTCAATGTACTCTAGTAATTTTACAAGCATCTCCGGAAATGGCACTTTTCGATTTTCGAACTTCTTTGGCTGGAAGTAAATCATTACAAGCTTGGCTAAGAATTGGTATCAATGATACTTATCACGGAACTGCTGTTCTACAGTTGATTGTCCAAATAGTAGTACCACCTATTTGAGATAACATGTAGTAGGTCATCGTTCAAAATTTTGCTGCATTGACCTCGAGGGTTATTCGAGTTGCTGCACTGAGTTCTGGTTTTTACTTTTCAATAAACAATGAAATTTCCTTCGACTTTGCGGTGTGATAACCAGTGGTCAACTTTGATTCAATTTTCCTTTAATTTCGAGTGGGAGAGTAACTTGGGGAAAGGGGTGAAAACATGAGAAATAGTTTCAATTGCTCAAAATTTTGCTGAGAATTAAACCACGGGGTATGTTTGAGGCGCTGAACAATGAAGTAGTGTATATTTCACGGTTTTCCTAAGCTTCGCTGGCGTCTGTTGTTCGTTATCCGTTTGTAAGCTTGTTTCACGATATTTGGTGCGACTTCGCTCACGTGACCATTGAAGAGCAGGGGGTGCTGATCGCAGATCTGATTCCCATTTTCAGATTTCTGAAGTTTCTGTCGGTCACATCATGCAACTTGGTAGATAAAAGTATTTGAAACCGCCGAAAGTTCTCCATGAGGTTTATTAATTATCACAAAGAGAGATGTTTGTTCATTTTTCAAATTTTCAATACTAGATTCAGACTGTTTGAAACTCAATCCTAACCATTAGCTGTAAACACGAAGAAAGGTAACAAACGCTTGTTTCTTTACCAGCCTTGTGCAATTAAAGCTGGAATAACTGACAAAAAAAACAGGTCAATCGAAAAAGCGATTGGATCATTTAGCTTCACCACGGCCTCACTCCAGATCACATGTGGAGCGACATACTCTCCAGGTGGAGTAAGCAACGGAATACTGATTGTCCAAGTAAGAAAGCCTGCTCAGATCAAAAATGGTTTCCCGGCTTGGACTGCGTATTTTACTGCGCACCCACGGAAACGATTAGCCGTGGAGCGCACCGGTCCCGCAATGGAAATTCGCGATGGAGCAGGCGGTCTCTTAAGTGTTAAATACAAGGTCCGTGATCTCTTCCCCACGCCTTCGGCGGAGTGCACTGTCCTTTCTTTGAAACTTTTTTCAAGAAAACCCGTGACGGGTGTCTCATTCGTCTGAGGTCGAATGACGAGGAACGCTTTCCTTATTCCCGCCCCGCGAAGTGTTTCCAATGACATTTAAACTCGTTCGCTGGCCAAAAGCATCGCGCCATGGTGCTCCTCCACCTGCGTACTAAGAATGCTTTACATTCCGCTGAAGAAGCGACTAACGGGAAAGCAAGGACTAGGCTCTTTCAGACTGACCAGAGGCACGAAATAAAGATGATTAAAATGATCGGGGTGGTGGATGGCTCCGAAGCTCATTCTGACGCGATTTATGCTGAATTGCATGTCTGTCGTTCACGACAGTGACAAAGTATACCAAACCCTGCGGTCGGCTGGCAACCTATTTGACCCGGCCAGTCCGCTTCTTCACCGAGTTGTGCCGTACTAGGTAATTAGCATCTGCCATTTGTTACGGTCTTGAGCCACAATTTGAACACATTCCCCAATCTTTCACTATTTCATTTCCTGTGAAGTAAAAAATCGCCCCTGAACTGCCTTTCGATGCCGAATGACTTTAAATCCTTTCAATCACATCCTTCCAGGACTTGCGCTTACGTCTAGGTGCCCGTTTCTAGACAGGATTTGAAGCATGTTGTACTGTCGTTAATGGGGCCAAATGCCGGCATGCAAATGCGTATTTGGCTCTTTGCGGCCGCACGCGTCATTAATCGGACGAGTTCTAGCGTCGCAGTCTTCGATCAGCAGTACCAGTAAAATTTGTGCTTTCTCTGAAAAATGGTTATTTTCCCGATTCTGAAAGGGTTACCAACGTTTCTGGAAAAACGCTTGATTTTTATAGTTTCCCACAAATCTAGGAATATCAAGTGCGTGAAAATGGTGATTCGCCTAAAATTACAATTTTCCAGATCTCGGCATTTCTCGGGATCTCCTGACTTTCACCAGGAATCCACCATTTTCTGAATTTCTCGGCAATTTTCGAAGTCGCAATATATCAGTTAATAACGCGTTTTTCCTGAAAATCTCGTTTCAGCAAATTTATTCTCTTTAAAAATTCTGAAACATCGCTATATCTCGAACTTTTTACGGAAACGGAAGCCGCAGCTTCGTGAAAATCGCGTTTTCTGAAGAAAATGGCGTTACTTACGATTTTCTGACAATCTCTAGGCTTCAATTTTTCGGAAAAAAACTGCATTTTTTAAATTTCCAACAACATTTGAAATCTGTCTCTCAAAAATCTTGTTTTTTTTTGCATAAAATCGAAATTTTCACAATTTTGAACATTTTATGATCCTTCATATTTTCGCAAAAAAAAAAGAGCCATTTTTGGATAATTCCACCATATTCGGAATCTCAGTTTCGCAAAAATCGTGTTTTTTAACCAAATTCGCGATTTTCTCAATTTTGAAGAATTTCTAACCTTCAAATCTCTGCTAGAGCGCGATTTTTGGAGTTCGTATCTTTGAGATTTTCGTACATTTTCTAGTCTTCAAATCTCCAGTAAAGCGCAATTTTTCGCAGTTCCGACAGCTTTCGAAATCGCAGTTTCGGCGAAAATGGTATAAAGTCACGATTTTCGGAGCATTCCTAATCTTAAAATCTTGAAAAACTGAGATTCCCTAGTCTTGACAAAATTTCAAACATCAGACTCATAAAATCGTGTTTTTGACCGAAAATTGCGATTTTTCATCTTCTAGCAATTTTCTGAGCACTGAATGAACACAAAATTCGATTTTCCCGAATTTGGGACGAAATTCAGTCTCGACCGCGTTAAAATAAGATTTCCCCCGATAATTACGGTAAATTCGATTTTCGGCCACAGTCCAATAATCAATTCTCCGAAAAACGCATTTTTTAAAAAATTTCGTCAAAATCCGAAATTCCAAACACGAAAAAACCTTAGCCGCCCTTAGAAATTTTTTTGTTTTTAGGGAAAAGCCATGTATTCGACGCCAAAGAGGTCCAGAACCCCACCCACTCGCTCACGCATTTCTTCGAGTTGATTTCACCGAGGCGCACCGACTTTGGTCTGGTGTACTCCCTGATACTGATTTGGATTAGCGATATGAGAGTTCCCCTCCACGCTAACTATTCTGGTATTCCCCGTCTTTTCTGGTGGTACTCCACTGCAGCGCGTGATCCGATATTCCATGCCTGTTCTGCTGGTATTTCAGTACAACTATTCTGATGTTCTCCAATGATCTGCAAGTGTATTACTTCATTTTCCATTACTAAATTTCATTTCGCACCACTGAATTTTTATATTGCAAGTCCATGGGCTGTCTAAACTATCAGTAATCGCGTACTGTTTGTTCGTTTTTTGCTTTTGCTTGCATGTGTGTATGTGCAGTGCTTTATCTTGGCTGGTCGTCTGCTTGCTATTCTCCTCAAATGTTCATAAAAAATTAAAAGGAAACATGTACGATATCAAAAATCTGTGATAGCAGCCGCGAAGCGGTTGCAGCGAATCATAACAAACATCAACTAGTAGTTCCCAGGATCTGCGAAAATCGATACACAACCGTTGCTTACAAAGTCATAACCGTAGTTTGAAGCGTAAGGGAGTGCAGACTTATCAAAAGAAATATCGCACTTGACTTGCCAAAGGATTGGCCTTCGTTTCCCTTGTTTAACATCCTGAAAAATATCATTATATGATACGACGCTAAAAGCCATATATATGTCTTCAGAGCTCACTTCGAAGAGATACCGAAGTCCCTCGGCAGTAATGTGATTCCGACAGCGAATGAAAAATCGTGGCATCGACATTTTTTCTAGAATACTGTCGTCGATGTAAATTGGAACGTCGCAATGTCGGCTATCAAATATTTTTTCGCATTCCAAACTTTCTTGTCTTGTGGCCATGAATTCGCAGATCTCAGAGCCAAAATGTTCTTCGCTGCAGTTTTCGACATTCCTCAGCCTATGTTCTTCTGCCGCTACGTCTCGAACGAATTGGAGAAGTGCGGAAGGAGTAACGTCTTTCAGATTGACATATCCCAGACTCAGCGTTCTGACATGGCAGTTCCCATTAAGAACACAAGAGGAGATAGACCGCAGTATATCGTCCGAAAGCATTACCTAAACACTCAAAGATTATCGAAGAACGAAGAATTCAAAACCTCTCTCTGATACAATGGATCTATTCTTATTAACTCATCACATAACGCTCATCTTGAATCAGCGCAATTTTATTATTTGGTATCAGAATGTCTAGTATCTTGCATGACAACGACGCTGCAAAACAGCGCGGAATTTTGTTGGAGCCCATCTTAGCAGACAGTATACGCGCTCGTACAAGTAGTTGAGGTTAGAGCGGGAATCGAACCGTACGACTCACACGGCAACGGCTACTCACTTTCACATTGCCGCTAGAAGAGTGGTAAGTTCGGCCCCGTCAATATTTTCCCGCCCACTGTATTTGAACTCCAAGCCGTAGGTGACGTCTGTGGACGGCTCACTAGGTAAACCTCATACGTCACCGAGGATGGAGTGATACAGCACCCTTGTTCTGGAGGAGGGCAAATATAGGGGGCGGCGAAATACGGGCGGGACAACACTTGCTACTCATTTAGCGGCATTGTGGGTCGTTTTTGACGCTTCAAAATGCGTAGGCATTGGGGTTTGAGCCGTACGGCTCGATTTGCGTTGGGATCTGAGCCACGTTCACGAGCATGTATGCTGCCTTTAAAGAACAGGATAGAGTAAGTTCTGCTCAGCTGGCATTCCAGAAGAAAGAAGTTGACCTGTTTTGAAATGGCACACCTCAATCGGCAAAGTGATTTGTCTTAACGATCTCCACTCCATAGTGTGCAAGATGATTACGTAATTTCTTTGGATTCACGTTCACTATGTCATAAACAAAGGTGGGGTTTCCCAGATGATGAGAGGGGCTAAATGGACACGCGGTTCGGAATTACTCCCATTTTTGTTTTGTTTCAACACTTGAAAAAAACCGCGTGTTCCACGGCCAGTCCCCGTAACGGACTGGCCGTGGAACACGCGGTTTGAGTGCGCTCTAAGGCCAACAAATTCAGTGAGTTCCTAAACTGAATTTTGGTTGTAAGTGACTATGTCAAAAGAAGATATATGGCGTTCAATATCTGCTTTCCAGTTATTCAAGTTGCTTCAAAGGATATTCCAGCAATAATTAGAAGGATTGAGTTCTCCTTGAAGTAAGGCGAAAAATCGAGTTCATGGTGTGTGTGGGCAGTAGGGACACGAGGTCCCAGGTACAAAACAGCCTTAGATGCGTTCTAATGGTTGTTTTTGAACCAATTTACAAGTATGCATGCTACATTCGAAGCGCGCTCAAAGTGACCAACCGCATCTAAGATGAGTCCGCCAAGTTCAGTACCCACCAAAACCATCGCTAGCTTCTCTAGTATCAACTGCGGAAGTTTCAGTGAGGATTGATATTGAGGCAGCTTTACACCCTGCAAGGAAAAGTGACATAGTTGCCGTAGTGAATATGCTGTGCTCAGACTCACAGAAACGTAGTTAAAAAAAGAACAATTGTGGAACGTACTGACCCATACCCTGCTGTCCTTGCCTTCGTTCGGCGCCTTGACTCTCAGTTGAATTTCGTTTGAGTCCAGCTGCAATACGTGGGTGGAACAGTGATTAAGGACAACGGGCATACGGTTTTGAACTTTTGCAGTTGTGAATTCAATTTTTTTTGTGATATTTTGAAGGTCCTAAGCGAAATTTATGATGAATTTAGATTGTTAGGGGTATGATATACTTTCGCGACACAACGTCGCGTCGCTCTGCACGGCGATAGCGACATCCTCCCGCCCTTTAAATCTGTCGCTGTCGCAGCGCCCTGCACAGCGATAGCGACAGTGGTAGCAACAGGCTATGGCAAAATCGCAGTATGTCAGCCCTCCGCGACACGTCGCTGCGACCCACACGCGACATCTGTTCCTATGACAGCCGTTGCCATTGCTCCGATGCGGGTCCCGTCGCGATTTGTGTTAGATTGCATGCCTGTCGCTCATTACAGCGACAAAGTATACCACACCCCTTTAAAGGTACAACGTATATTGCTATCTATTCGTTCTCGGGTCTCACACTTTATACAGTGTTGTGCACCAAGCTCACTGGTCAAAAACGAAGTCAAACCCTTTGTTTTAGTAAAATAATTTTTGGGCCTGGACTAGGCCGGTAGGATGGAGGAAGTATCTGGGTGCGCGACCAGTGAATAATAAGTTCAATCGATAACAAAAAAATACATTACGCGAAACAGTATTAGTTAGGATCTAAGGAAAAGATGGAGCAACAGAGACTGGAGAATTTTAAAGGGCGAGTACACAAACGATTTCATTTTTATTACGAATAGTTCCTCTGAGAATAAGTAAGGGTAAGTCTTAGGCTGGATGAGAATGGAGCTATTCATGTACTTCTAGCTTTTTCCAATTTTTCCGTCGCTTCAGCTCAACCTTAGGATCAAGCAGTAGATTTTGCAAGTATTCCCGAAACGGAAGATTATCGTAAACACTGCATTCCTTGTTGGAAAAGTTGGTCAAAGCCGAACATTGCGCTGTGACACCCATGATGTACCATAAGATCGCACATTCACTTTATTCAGGTTTTTTTTTGAAGCCGAAATCCAAAATATATCGAAGGCAGCTTCATAGGAGTACAAAACTCCTGTGCTGCTTTGATATAACTCAACCTAGAATAGTACTTTTGAGAAGCTAGAGACGTACAAACCGGCTCTAAGTGTTGTAAAAACGGGGAGCATCTGGCAAACTTGGCAAAAAGGCGTCCGATGCATGTAACTTTTTTGAATGAAGACTTTTTTTTGAATTCGGAAAACGCTATCATATTCACATCTCACTGAAGTTTGATTTTTATTGGAACACCGAAAGCCAGAAGACTTTCCGCTCCAGGATGTCGTTGCGACCAACGCCGGCACTTATGAAGACCACGATCGATCAATCTGTACGCGCTCTCTGATGATGCTAAAAGATTTTTCGACACACGTTTCCTTGAACAACGGAACCACTGGCGGAAGACAGCAGGAGCACAACGAAAACTGATTTCAGTGAGACGCCGCATATTGTAAAATATTGACCGGCTGACAAATAAATAAATAAATAATATCATATTCATAGATCAGATTGCAACCTAATTATGTAACTTGTGTGCAGAAGTTCCCTAAAAGCGCTTTGTTTCTTAAGGAAATTGTTTTTGTAATCGTTTTTAAAAAACGCGCGTGGCGAAAAGCGACGAAACTTTGAGCAGTATTTGTACAAGAAACGGAAGAGCAATCTGTATGCTTTCTTCATAAATTAGGTGCAGGTGAGAGAATCTCAATGTTTATGTTGTTGGAATTCTCGAAATCCTTCATTTACGAGTCCAGGGTTTTCGCAACAAAACTCCGACTTTTCAAGTAGTTCTTAAGCGTGTTTAATGAAGGATTTCCAAATTCCATCAACACAAACTTTGAGATTCTCTAAGCTGCACCTAATTTATGAAGAAAGCATACCGATTGCTCTTCCATTACTTCATTACTTGTACAAATACTGCTCAAAGTTTCGCCGCACTTCGCCGCGCGCGACGGTTTTTGGAAAACGATTGCTAAAACTATTTCCTTCAAAAACAAAGCGATTTTAGGGAACTTCTGTCCACAGGTCACATAGTTAGGTAGCAGTTTGAGCTGTTAATATGACAGCGTTTTCAGAGTTCAAAAAAGTCACATGCACCGGACGGTTTTTTTGCCAAGTTTGCCAGATGCTCCCCGTTTTTACAAAACTTAGCGCGGGTATTGTGTTTGTTATTAGAATCAAGAGCTCTTTCTTTTGACATCGTCCATGAACTGCAACTGGATAAATTCACCAGCAAAACAACAACCAACTCAACTACTCTTGAAAGATGAGCTTATATCAGTTCCTCTTTTGCGTTCCTCTCATTCGGTTCAGAGTGTAGTACCCAAATGAGCATTTTGTTCGAGCCTAATACGATTAGGAAAGCAGCTCTCAGAGCTGATTCCGAGTTAAATTACTAGATGAAGGGTAGCCGCGACGCTGCTTGGCTGAAAAAATTACGTGCGAGAAAAGGAAGGGAGGATGACTATGGGGAAGGGAAAAGAGGCACTCTGATGTGTGCGGAGCCCTAGAGCACATGGCGCGCGCGCCCTCTCACGGACACCTTCTCGTGGATAAGAGAAACGAATAGGAGAAATGGTAATCCTCTGGTAGAGGCGAAATCGAGTGAGGGTGGCTAATAATTCAGAAACAATCAGAAACGCTGTGGAAGGGACTCATCCGTGAGTAGGTGCGCGCGACTTGCGCTATCAGGCCCCTCCCATATCAGAAGGCCTCTTCGGGCGCACTCGAAACGTGGAACAAATTTTTTTCGTCAAAAGTTCAAAAGAAAATATTTATATTAATTGACAACCGGCATATCAAGAAGGCGAACCTGCACAATAACCACCATGTTGACGTTTCTTCTCCTCAGGTGCCTTTCATTCTGTCGTATTAAATCAGCGGTCTCTTTATCGATCAAGCGGCATGAATCAACCGCATTCCTGTCTAGATACTTCAGTATGTCCACCTTCAACTCTGATGGTAGACAGCTCCAAGCCTATAGCGTATATTTTGTTCAGAATTGCTAGTTGTTAATGAATGATAACGAAAACCAACCATTTTCCTCGCAGAAAGTCTGTTCAATTTGTCTCACAGAAAGCTCGCAATAGTTCTAGCAGTTCTTCATATAGATAGATATGTGTCGTGGTAAGAGTGAATGTGATAACGAAACAAAGCTATGAACAAGTAATTGTGAAGGTTCGCATGGTGTAGAGGTATAAGCAAATAAAGCAAGGACCCACACGGTCAAACGATGGAGGTGCGAGCACAGCTGAGTCACCAGCAGTCGTCGACTGGTAAAGGGCATTCGTCTGGCTGCTGCACTTGAGGAAACTCAGTAGGTCTCCACGTGTTGAGAAGGCGAAACGCAGGATTTTAGCCATCGATTGTTTCCCGCTCATATTATGCCTCAGATTCTCCGATTTTGTGGCTTAGTCTCGTGATCGCTGTATAAAATACGCAGCTGACGAGGGTGTTGCACAGTGTCACTGCAATACAGCGTTGCGGTCTGTACGACATCCCTTTGCCGCTGTACTCGCTCTCGCCAGCAGGCTTTTCAGCTCGAACGTAGATTTGCATTGAAATCTAGCGTGCTGCATTCATTTGCGTTCAGGGTTATCCCAATTGGAACCAAAAAACCTCCGGAAATCGCTGATGCCAAAAGTTCTCCATTTTTAAGAGCAGGCTGTCCCACTTCAGTCTCAGGTGATTACAAGGGACAGATGGCCTCTTACCATGCTAGAGCTTCAAGTACAGGGTGCTCAAATTGTACGAGTATTTAATTTTTGTTGTTGTTGTTCTGTTTGCCCGTGTGCTTAGGTTCTCGTAATTAATCTCTATCACACACATTCCGTATGTTAATTTATTGAAAATTAAGGCTATTGAGTTGAATAAGTGCAAATACATTGAGACATTGTGCACGGAAGCATCCTTAGAGCGTGTCGGACAAGACGATCTGGCGGTCTTCTTAAAATATGCCCGAACAGACGAAGACTATCTTCCGTTGCCGCTTGAGATGGCGTTGGGAGATTTTGGCATCTCCCTCTTGTCAAACGTTGATGTAAGGTGTCAATCTCGTTGTAGAGATCTTCGTTGTGGCACATCCGCGGCCAGAAATATCCGAGCAAACGTCTAAACAGCTTCCTCTCCGTGCGATCTAACCCTTCCATCTGATCCTTCGATGCTGCCCACGTCTCCGATCCTTACATCGCATGATAGGGCGAGTAGCGGTTAAGTAGACGCGCAACCTAACATCCTTTGCGATGGGGGTAGACCACAAACACTTGGTTAGAGAATTGAATGTAGACGTAGCTCTCGCACATCGTTGTTGAATATCCGCTGCATAACTACCGTCGTTTCCCAGCAAACAACCCAGATAACAGAAATCATCCACCAGTTTAATACGTTGTCCGTCCACACAAACTCCCGTTGAAGGCGTCTGAGAGACCCACATCTGCTTGCATTTGTCGGGGCGAAGACGAAGTCCATAGGCTGCCGCATGCTTAGAAACGAGGTCCACAATTCTTTGCAGTCTTGAGTTGTTTTCAGCGAATAATACAATGTCGTCGGCGTACTCCAGGTCGAGAAGGGAGCGTCCTGAAGGTGTTAGGATCACGTCCGCAGGAAACTGTTCTGCTACTCTACGCATGATGTGATCAACGGCGAAGTTGAAACGAAAAGGCCCTGCTACGACTCCGTGCCTTACTCCTGTTTTTACCTCGAACACCTCGAAAGCTGACGTAAATCCGAAAGGTGTACGAACTGCTGCTGTTGTTCCTCTGTTCATGTCCTCGATTAACGATGCTCATAATGAGCACCAACCTTCTAAGAACTAGAGTTTGTAATTTCGTGTATGCTGTTTGAAGCGAATTAAACAGTACTGACCCCGTCAATGTATAGTTCCACGAGTTCACTGCTCGTTAAAGCCTTCAGTAGCTTTGCGACTATTTTGCCGGAGGGCATCACAGGTACGAAAAATCGAAACCCAAGCTGCGGAAAAATAGAAGGAACCGGCGCACGATTCTCCTAAGGCTGAAGCTGCAGTTCAATGAAACATTGGGTGTTGGACCGGAAGCCAGAACTTCATTGATTGTTAGGCTAATTGGACTTCATTAAGGTCCAGTGCCATTTTGGCGGTTCTACTCTTTAGGACTATCTGTCCCAATCTGTCTGCACTCCTTCTAAACGACGCCAAGACCGTTATGATATAGATTCATTATTAGTTAGAGCTTTATATCGAACACCAAGGGGAGACCCGGAGAGATGCAACATAGTTTTTTGTATTTTGCTATTTTTTACTGTTACTTATCTTGTTAGTATTACCTTATTTTCCATATTGTCTTGTGGGTAGGTTCGCTAGTTATTCATACTCGGGATTCTGGCTTTGCTATTTTTATTGAGACTGGGTTTATACTCCTGGCTGAGCTTGAACTGCTCCTATCGCTTGCCTCAATGTTGCCTTCCCCCAGACGCCTCCCGAGCAGGGATCTGCGGCAAACGATTTTGAGATTTCGGCAAACGGCAATCGGCAAGAAAATCCCAAAAACGGCCGGCAAACGGCAATCGGCAAACGGCAAAAAACCTCATCCCTTAGATCGACCCAAAAAGTATCCACATGTTTTTTTCTTTACTTTTTTTCCTTTTCTTTCCAATTGTTATGCCAGCATTCTAATATTTCCAAATCTAGGGAGTAGTTTCATTTCAAAGCATCAAATGAGCAAAAACAAGACATGTGGGACTTCATGGAGCTCCGGCTCCGCGGTGCTGCCGCTGCGGCTCCGCGATGATGCCGCTGCGGCTCCGCGGTTGTGCCGTTGCGGCTCCCTGTTCGGTGGCTGCGCTCTGACAAAAATAGGACTTACTGCAAGTAACTCATATGAATTGAGTCACAATACAACTAGGTGGACGTACAAACAAAAAAACACACCTGCGGTGCTTACGTCATCCGTCTGATAGGGACATAATGTATTTCCGCTATTGCGTCCCAGGAGATACGGGATGTACGTCAAATTTGGGCTATTGAACCAGCAACAACCTCGTTCTACCACAAATAACAGTGAATCGTAGTTGACGCGAATTTGCTGATGCAGCCTCGCGGAGTTCGTGCGGTTCCTACACGGAACTGCAGCGGTGCTGTCGCGGCAGCGTCTCGGGGTTGTCGACCCTCAAGGCCCTGCAACAGAATCTCCACGTCACAGTAATCATCACGGAGCTGCTGCGGTACTACCTTGGAACTATCGCGGCGCAGTCGAGGGTCGCGGTACTTTCCTGGCACTGCTGCGGCAAACTTTCTCAGTGTCCCTGCCCACGTGTGTTGCTTAAATGCTTCTGTGTCGTAAAAATGCTTCCTGCTCCTTTTAGACTCTGAAAAATGTCTAGCGACCTGTCGATTTCGATTACCACCAGCAGCGGAACGGTGGGCCTCGGTGAAATAGAACCAGTGATAAGGAGGTTTCGACAAAACAGCTACCGCTTCTCGCTGTGATATTCGAATACAGTTCACTTGAAATGAACCAGAGTCTAGCTACACCAGAATCTGTCGAAACTCTGGAACAGAAACTAAAGCACAACATTGGAGTTGGACTATCTACTGTCAAATTAACGCGAGATGACAATGGAAATGGAAATAGTATACGAATAAAGAAAAAGATGGAGAGCTTTCTGAAACGTCCTCCGGAGGACCTCTTCGAAAGCTATCTATC
Organism: Aplectana chamaeleonis; assembly: GCA_029168955.1. Taxonomy (NCBI): domain Eukaryota; kingdom Metazoa; phylum Nematoda; class Chromadorea; order Rhabditida; family Cosmocercidae; genus Aplectana; species Aplectana chamaeleonis. The sequence goes on from JAPDOI010000668.1 coordinate 13,945, forward strand.
TTTTTCCTCATTCACACACTATTTCCGATTTCTCTGTCAGCTCGCGTTAAGTTGCAATTTTGCGCGAATTTACCGCGGTCTGAGAAGAGTTCAAAAATCTTAAGATCTTTTTTCTGAACCAATAATTTTTCCAAAAATGACAAAATGAACTTTTTTTGGGGAATGTTTTTTATACTGTGAGTATCTAGTGGCTCACAACGTGGCATGCGAGTTTGTGATTTCAGCAGTGTCTGGTAGCTTTACTGAAAATCGTCAAATAAAAAAACTCGTGTTTCGTTGCAGTTCACCGCGAACTTACCGCGAGTTAACTCGCGTTTTCTAACCTATTTGCTACCACCCCAGGTAAGTCAAAACCCCGGATAACGGTTAAACGAACAACGGATAATCGGATTACCCCTGGTGCCTAGTTGGCCGCGAGCATAGGCGACGTTTCCTCTCAATGCTTTGCCGAGTTTTGCCGGAAAAATAACAAAAATTTCGGCAAACGGCAAAAAAGTTCCAAAAAAGGCCGGCAAACGACAAACGGCAAACGGCAATTATTGCCGCACATCCCTGCTACCGAGCCCCTTTTTTCCGGCCGGACGCCAGATGGAATGTGTGATAAGTAGCGGGGGCTGCCGATGTTATGGGAGACGGCTAGCTTTCAGAAGGCAGAGACTCTGGCTTTTCTGAATTATTTCAAAAATGATGGTCACCGTTATTTCCGTCGAGGAGTCGGTAAACATTTATGCATAAGTGATATGTTCGTATGATGAGTTTGAGCCGCGCAGTCCCATGGTGATGCTGTAGGCGTGGGGATTTCTTAATTACGGATCTAACAATGTTGCCGTTCCGGTGGATTGAATGGCGGATGGTTTCTGTGGACACGGTCAGCGACATTTCAGATCGAATCGCCGAGACCGACACTCTGGAGTTGGAGACTCTTCGGGAAATATGCCGCTCGTCATGTGCGCTGAGCTTCCTGGGACGTCCTGGACGACTGCGGGTGCCATATGTGTCGGGATCGCGTAAGAAGCCGGAGATACACGCTGCCGAACGGCCGAACTGCCCGGAGATCTGTCGGATCCCGAGTTGAGCATCGCGAAGAGCCCGGATCTAGGCCTGTCTCTCGAGGGAGAGGTGTGAATGTTGATTACCATTATCAGCTAATACTTACTATATGTTTAGCACGTGAAACGGAGACTTTCGACGCTAGCGTCGTGAATCATGTCCGTCCTTCCTAAGTGTTCGTATACTTATGTGGCGTGCAAAAAGTAAGTTTTTTTTTGTATTATTGAAGGTGAATTCGACAACTCGTGCTCAAATGAAGTTTTCCATCGTTTTCGGCGTAGAAGAAAACCCAGAGACTTTTCCATATCTACGACCTCGGTCCAATACCTCTTTAGCCCATTCTCTGAACTTTTGAAACATGTCACCGAAGCCTTCCAGAAACCTACGAGAGTCCAACATACAAGCAACTTATGTGTGGTTAAAGAAACGACGATACAATCGCAGCAGCTGGAGAAACAAAAGGCTGAAATGTATCGTATATCCGCCATCTGTTCATGACTCCCATATGAATAAAAAATACCGGGCTCAAGGCCTTTTCCGTTGTTAGGCTGCAAGTTGCGCTTCGAATTATCCTTTGTAAGATGTTGGAAGGCTTCGGTAACGTGTTTCAAAAGTTCTGAGTTTTTAGGGTGTTCGTATACTTATGTGGCGCACTGTATGACCAATAACGGGAGCGCTCGAAACAGCCAGTTGTACGTTTTTGTAAACTTGCCCCCTAGTGGCCTGAGACGTAAACGACCCCTCCCTCTTCTTTCTTCTTTTTATTCTTCTTCATATCCCTCTCCATATTCTTTCTCTTCTTCATCTTCATCTTCTTCTTTATCTTCATCATCAATTAAATAAAATGACAAGTATTATTAATAAGAAATATGCATAAAAAAGTATTTTATACCACAAGTATCAGTTACATATGTTCTTATGAATGCTTTAAATGCGTTTGAATTTCCAAATAATTTAACTGCTAACTATCTTCTTCCCAGAAGAGGCTCAGGGTAGTTAGAGATATGAATCGTTCGAAGTTAGAGCCGAAACAATCCATATCTAAATATAGTTTCGGGTTGTTCACAAATTATATTTCAAACAAAACGGTTATATATTGGCAAATGTTATGTGCAGCTTCAAACCGAGTATGATACAGATTTATTCGGCTGACGTTTCGGCGTCTTCGCCTTAAACGTCAGCCGAATAAATCTGTATCATACTCGGTTTGAAGCTGCACATAACATCTGCCAATATCAACGTTGCCAATGCCGAGATTTATTGAAAGTCGTACATGGACAGTGATTAAAACGGTTATAATATGAATGAACATGTTATTAAAATAAATTAAAAAAAAGAAATAAATGATAATTATATATGATATAAGGTTGAGTGATATTTTCTCTAGTAAGGACCGGTACTATTACCTATTCACACTCCTTTACAATCGTATAAATGAGTATAAGTCAATCAATCAGGTCGTTTTATGCTAATAGCCTTATAAACCCTTTTTGCTATCAATCTGAGGCATTTTGCCGTTCCAAGCTCACCTCTTCGGTCATAAGTATATTTAGACGGTTTCTGCAGTAGACAGCTGTCTGCGGGCGGACGGACCTCGCCATTTTAACGCACACTCTTCACACGGGTAGCGGCGCACATACTGTGCTTATCTGGGTCAAATTCCGGTCCGCAATTGCGTCTCGACACGCTTTGCGGCCGCACGCGCTCGAGTCAATCGAGTTTCCAGCTCCAAAGCCGACTCGATATGACTTTTTTATACAGTTTTATTCCATTTTGTTTAGTTTTTAGTTTGTAAAACCCATCTAGAGTCAACAGATCGGCAGCTGCGGCGCTGGAAACTCTTCCGACTCGAAAGCGCGCGGCCGCAAAGCGTGTCGAGACGTAATTGCGGACCGGAATTTGACCCAGATAAGCACATTAACACAAAGTGGGCCAATGTTCAGACAGATGCTCAAGCTTGCTATACTTTTTACCTCTGTTTTTCGTGAGCTCTCTTTCTGCTTCATACTTTTCCTAACAGTGGCCAGCGACGCGATAGCAGCATCCTGGAACGCTTATCGCCCGCTAAAGTCAGTGCTCACGATGATTCTTTATTTTTGCGTCATTCTCTGAAGCGAATTAGATAGCTTTTGAGGAATAGGGGCTTTTATTAGTGCATGAGGGAAATTAGCCGTTTGTTTGGGCTTTGAAGTGTCTTTTTTTCAGAATGTTACCTTTTTTTTTCAGAATGTTACCCTAAAATTCAAAAAAAACGGCAGATTCACCTTGCACACAAAGAAAAGCCGCTATTTGCAGTATTATAAGAGTCAGAAACAAAATGGTGCAGAAACAAGCGTCAAAAAAGTAGAAAAATCGTAACTCACCGAGAAAATCATCCGTGATGTCGATCGATGACGAGATCTGGCGAAGTGGCAGGTTTTCCACCGTAGTTTGTCTACTAGACTTGAAACCGAATCGAATAATTTTTCGAATAACTCGAATATTCGAGTATTCGAGTGTTCGATTCATTCGGGAATTTGAATTTTGGTGTTTATTCGATTATTCGATTTATTCGAGAATTAAAATTTTGGATTTATTCGAATATTCGATCTATTCGGGAATTGAAATTCTGAATTTATTCGAATATTCGATTTATACGGGAAATTGAATTTTGGCTTTATTCGAATTTCCGATTTATTCGGGAATTGAAGTTTTGGATTTATTCGAAATTCGAATAATTTAGAAATGCTAATTTCGGGGTGTGGTCGGATATTCGGTCCATTTGAGTGCCCCACATTCGAATTAGACCGCGGTAACTCACCTCTGCACCAATTTGCGATCAAAACCAAAATGCACCCCAAATCAGGTTTTCAAAATTATATCAAGGTGTGAAAGTTTTTTCAGTCATTTGCACCGCTGTAAGAATTTCGCTTACCGGGGATTCCAATCACCTGCCGAAAATGGGTGAGTACCCCGACGAGGACGAGTTGACCCTCAACCTAATCAGACAAAACCTATTTTGTTCACCCCAGAAATAGAAAGCCTTTGAAATGTCGTTCCGCGAATGAGGTAACCCTTATTTGTGAGTAGGTTTTCCGCAGTTCGTTCTTGTGCGTAGGTTTCTCGTTGCGTGGTCTGCACAGGCACCACTCTGGAAAAATTTGCCGCGTCAGTGCCGGTAATGCACCGCGACCCTCGATTGTGCCGCGATAGTTCCGCAGTAGTACCAGATGAGACACTGTGAGATTTCTTATATGTTAGTAGCAGAAGTTTATCATATTGTATCATATCATGCAGTATATAATCAAGAGAGAGCTCATTTTCGCGAACTGTAATTAGCTAAAAATTCCGCATATAGAAAAAGCGAAAAAGAAACTATGCAGTCTTGAATTTGGAGATCCCCCACAACTTCCCAACCAATTCACCCTTGACACCCTGGATGCTGGAAATGTACGGTTTCAGCGAAAATTAATGGTGAGATTTTTGCCCCACAGGAAAAAGACGCATTACCAGCTTTTCCACCAGAGCAATCTAGCTATCGGCAGAGTAAAGGCATTCAGGTGTTCTTGAGGTTAGGAGAAATTTTGGAAATTATAAACGCTTTCTACAATTTTCCACTTTTAGTAATGCCTCTCAGAAGTTAAAGGCAGTGTTCACGATAAAAATCCCTTTCCTGTTTTTTCTGCCTATCTTGAAAACGGTCCCATTCTGATTCCAGTGATGTCTCTGGAATCGTACAAGACCTTCTGGGAACGGAGTTATGGCGCCTCAAAAATTGAGCTTGGAAGCATGGTGGACGAGTTGTCCGAGGCTTGTAATTTCCGTATTTTGCAGCCAACGTATGCGAGCGGACCTGAGTAAAGAGAGAAGTTGAGAATGAAGGGAAGAGTGAGGCTTTTGATCGGAAACCATCGCTCAACTAGCGATCTCGAGTGTTCCATTGTTCACGTCGGGGGGCGGAAAGGGGCCGGACTTGCCCAAAGCGGCGGGGTTAGCCCACTTTTTTAAGCCGTTTTGCGGCTCCTGTGTAGGTTTTCGTCCCGTTTCTTCGACGCTGTTTGGGGGGGGGGCGTTTGTCATGTAAAATTCGAGGATGAAGTTTATCGTGAACAGTGCCATTATTGAAAACTCCGTGGTCCACGACTAGTGACTGTTTCTTATTTACATTTAAACCTTGCCTATTTGAACACTGACGTTTGCTAAGAAATTTTTGAACAAGTCACTTGAAGGCTCGCAAAAACTGATCAAGATTATCTTGCAAGTCATTTGTTTCGACTTTGTTTTTATTTATTTATTTATTTATTGAATACGCTGCTTAAAGGCAGGGTTCTCGATAAAATCGGTTGTTGTGCTACCCCCTTGGAATGGTAGATCTGGTCAATAAAAAAGCGAAAATAAGTGAAAAATTGGAGAGAAAACGCCAAGGATCAAGTTATTGCTTGGTGTCCTCCTGCCCCCATTTATCGAAATTTGTGTAAAAGCCTGTTTTGTAAACTTTTATTTTGCTTTCAAAGTAACTTCTGAGCATTTCTGAAGACTACTGACTACTTTAACAGCAAAATAAATGTCGGATAAGCAATCATTAAAGAAAATCTCGTTAATTAGGGGGCCGGCCGACACCAGTAATTAGCCGTTATACTTTGTTTTTGAGCGTTTCTCCCATAAATTTCCCGGTTTTTTCACTTATGTTTACTTTTGTGACGACCAAATCTACATTCTCTTTAAGAGAGCTCAAAATTTATTTTTATCGCGAACCCTGCCTTTAAGGCACACGTAATATAAAAATATGGATAACTAGAACAGGAGTGGGAGGCATGGAAAGCGAGTATTGGTATCACAGTTTTAGTAACTCAACAGCTTCTTCCCTGCAAGGCGTTTGAAATTCAACAGAGCACCAGGAATGGGCAGTGGAGTGACGCTAAGATTCAACGAAACAAAGGTGGATCCAGCTCTACATGTGAAAGAAGAGGCTCTCGTATTGCTTTTGGGAGCTGAATACGAGATTTTCTGAGTGCTTCCCCAAGTTCTAGAGCGAACTAGCCTAAAAAATTTTGAGACGTTAGTTTTCATGAGCCCTGATAAAATTTGTGTCACATGCAAGTACAGAATCTGTATAAAATATAAGATAAGCACAACAAGTTGCGTGAAGCCTTCAAATGACTCGCCTTCAAATCTCAGGTGGTTCACTCAACATTTCCTGAGTGTAGGACATTGCAGCGTTATTTAAAGTTGTATACTGTCGTTCTCGCAGCCAAATTCCAGTGTGCGATTGCAGACAACGGCTGTTGCATCACGCATTAGGATGACAATCGTGCTAGGACCATTTGATCCCGCTTCGATCACGGATGGGCGGAGTTCCGCGTTTCGCGTTCCGAAACCCGCAGTTTCGCGCGTTTTTGGCATTCCGCGTTCCGCATTCCGAAAACCGCAGAAAACGCTCCGGAACGCGAAAATATCGGGTCACTTGGGACGTAAGAAAACACTAGATGATTTCTGAATTTTTCCGCGTTTCGCGTTCCGAAAACCGCATTTCCGCGCATTTTCAATCGTTTCGCGCTCGATTTCCGAAAACCGAGAAAAAAATTTCCGCTCTGGAACCCGAAAACTGGTTTACGAAATTTCATATTTTTATTCCGCTCATCCCTGGCCTAGATTCACCTCTCCCTCAGCACGAATATCATCGTGTTGCGTGATGCGGTCCGTAGTTTGCAATTGCGGATGGGAATTTGGCACTGAAAACGGCAGTAAAGTTGTGTTCCATGCAGCAGTCGACTTGCACACTTCATCTGGTCTGGTCGCATACATTACCTCTCCGAGTTCTTCAAGCCGTTCTGGTCGGTCAGGTGGATCCTTCGAGGCTCCTTGTGGCAGAGTCGTCATGGAAGGCAGTTCCTCAGGTAACGTTTTCTCATTTTACATAGCTTAGCAGGTCAGCCTGTGGCCGCTGGTAATTTGACTTTGCACACACTCACAGTCGAAATACTATCAGTCATACATGTTGGAATGACCTAATCAGTCTCTACTCACATTCCAGCAAACAGCGACAAGAATTCCGAAGATAATGAACTCATCGAGCTTATTCGCAATTCTTTTGGAAGTACGTTGCCTACCCACGCTAAAGCCATACTCGACGCTTTTATTGAAATGAGAACTCAATTGGAGTGTGCAAAGCAAGTGTGCGCCGAACTTCGTGAGGAGAATGCTCAGTTGAAACTGGAGAATGCTGAATTCAGGAAGCAACTGGTACGCAATCAGTTAAGATTAATTTTTTCTTGAATGTCTCTAAATCTTTGTCGCAATTTGAATCATCAGTAGAAAGAGCCCATCGCCGGTGTATAAAAAAAGGTACCTTTATATTTATTTACCCCAGGGCCAGTAGTAAAGTGGAAAATAGCGTTTGTCACTGTGTGGTGACTTTGTCAATAACTCATCGGCGATCGATGTAGTGGCGACTTTGCTCACCGCTTCAGGCCTAGTTTTCACTGCATCGCTGCTGTTTTTCTTCGCAGCGATTCTGTTCATAGTGCATAGGCCCACTGATGATAACAGAAATTCAATCAATCAGTGAAATTAATGGCTGGTATTCATCAATAACGCTTTTCAACTCGAAAACGCTGATCTTGTCATGTGAAAGGATCAATGTTCATTAGACGAAACGTGTCATTCGCTGGTAATCTCTCCATCGCTGCCATTTTAGCCGCGATGGAGCGATGGTCAGCGACCATTGAGAATCGCTCTTCAAGCAGCGATGCAGTAAAACATAAGATTTCGTCGCCGCGACCCAGCGATGTAGGACGTTTGCCACGAAGCGATCACTATTGGAGCGGCTTTCCTTTACGCGCGATGAAAAAGGAACAGTTGTCCCTCGCATGGCCGCAGCGACCACCGGCAGTCAAAACTAGGCTTCAGAGGGAGAGGGAATAGCGCGCCAGTCGAAGATGGGATCCCTCGGTCGTTATGGGGTCCAACCCGGCGGAAGCTGTTTACGTTATGAAGAAAATGCGTTCTAATGAAGGGCAGTGGAGCGCTGCGAGTACCCTTGCAAGGCGACTTGTCCCTGTCCATTTATGAGCCGCAGCACGGTGGAGTGAGCACTCCCGTTGTGTAAGGCCTCTTTCAGAGTTCGATCGCCACGCGACGCGATGGAGTGATAGCCATGAGCATCGATCGAGATCGCGTCGCACGTCGATCTGCATTCAAAACATGTCATCGCTGCGACCAGCGATCGCACTCGTCCAAGGGGCACATAAGGCAGCGTCCATTCCTTGCGAGAGCGCGTGATTACGCAACATTGATGATTATGAAGCTAACACGATTTTCTTGCCGCTCACTTGCGTCTACGCTCCCTCTCGTGCGCTCACACCCACTTCGGGATAGAATTAGAAATTCTCTGTCCCTAGAGCATTTAGTCTCGAACCTACTTCGGAACCAATCTCCTTTTATCTCATAGTACTTCCATGGCTGTCACAAATCGTGTTAAATGAGAACGCAACGATTCGGCCCGAGTGATTGATACCCGTCCCGGTCAAATGCTATCAATCGAATCAACACGAGGCAGGAGGTGTTCGCCCCTGCCTTTCTTGGCACCAGGCGCTCATAGGCGTCGAAGAGCGCCGAACAGCGAGAACGTGCTTCCCTTCCAGGTATGGCGGCTGCCTAAGGCAAGCAAGGAAGGTGCCCGCCGGCTGGGAGACGTCCAGCTCCGCTGCCGACTGATAGAAGCGGTAGACGAACCGTTCGAGGGTTTCATAGATGATTTCACGGGTCTACCCAAAGATTAGTGGAGGATTCGCGTAGAATTGTAGATAGATATATGCTGAAAATGTCTCCTGGACGGCTTTCTCATGCTTTAATTTGATTTTAGGCTCAACTTCAATTTTCTGGTAGCGGTTCTGGCCATATTGAACACTTTTTCAGATTTTCTAAAAATATTCGCCAATTGCAAGTCTTATCAGGCTCACTCTGATAACCATCTAAAAATGATGGCCTGAAAATTGTTTCGTTTCAGAAAAAAAGGTATAAATCTTACGTGTTCCGCGTATATTCATTAGTAATTTCTGTAGAACTGTTCATCTGAGTGGGACATTTGTCTAAATCTCTTTTTTTTCTTTTACTAACAAGTTTCCTAATTTTTAGACTTGGAAGCGTCAAACGGAGTAAACAAAAAGTTAGTTCATAATTTTAAAGAAGCTTGAAACTCCTTGTTCACCGTGCACAGAAAAAACACGAGGTCACTTCTTCGACAATCAGACGACCAAATATTGTGTGCCGTGGTCTCATTGGTGAGCGGTCGATCAACGGGAAATTTCCCAAAAACGTTTTCAAGTCGATATGTGCATGTTCCCGTAACCCAAAATTACAACCGCTAGTTTGACCTAATTACGAAAATTTCGATGGGAACAAAGTTGAGTCAAAACGGTGAAAAATAAACCAGGTACTCAAGGCAAGCCTTTGAAAGCATCCATAACTGAACAAAAAGAAGTACTTCATTGCATTTGCAGCATGTTCTCACACAAACTTCAAACTTCATATATACATATTAATAAAAATATGTAAACAAATCTTCAATATCTTCGTAGGAACGCACGTTATTATCCATACACTGGTTTAATTCAGGACAACTAGCTAGGAAAAAGTATGTAAAGCAACTACAAAAAAAAAAGACTTCCAACTGAATAACTAGCCACTCGGTCATCTCACGTGACCACGCCCATTTTTCCACGCCCCAACGACTCTTCCGATCTTTGGAGGAGGAAAACCCTGGGTTGACGCACTAAATTGTAGGCGGTGCGGAAAAATGGGCGTGTACGAATGCAGTTTCATCCGAATTTATCCGATTTTATCCAAAAATTATCCGAAATTGATCCGATTTCTCCCGAATGATTAACCTTTCTGATAATGGTCCGATTCAGATAATGCCGATTTCGAATTCCACGGATATTGGTTCGATTCTGATAATGCGTTTTCTCAAATTTTTGGATATAGGATTATCCGAATCTCGAATATTCGGTGGGATATCCGAAAATGAGTGATTTGGATACTAATTATAGTATGTTCGCGTCGCGCCACACCATGAATGATGTCGCTAGGAGAAGCAGGCACTGAGCTGACTTTCCTCGTTTCTACCTAGGAAATAGGGCAGTGCATGCCGCGACCCGGCGGCTCTTGCTGTCCGCAGCTGGGCGATCAGCTTTAGACCAGGAGTGTGCGGAATTTTCTGTTTTGCGCCCATTTTTGACCTTGTTTGTTTTCTGTTAAAATATGCGAAAATTGACAGAAAACAGAGAACGACGATAGCTATGATTTGTGATAATTTCCCTTCAGAGACAGGCCGCCAGACCCTTAAACGGTAAGCCCATAGGTTTAGAAAGCCTTACTCGCATTCTCTGCAGTTCCCTAAGGTAAATACGTCTATCTCGCTATGGTGGTTACCCGAGCAGGTGTGGTGTAGTGACATGAGGTGCTGCTGTTCGCTGTACACAGTCGGAAACGCTCCTCGCTCAAAGATAAGCAAACATACTATTCCTTCGGGGTCCTCGATCTCATACCAGATTCATGTACAAAATGAAGACAGTGGCCTGGAAGCCAGGAGACCCCCAAATCCAGTGCCTAGACCTGAAAAGCATACAAGTATCTAGCCCTCGGGGTAAGGTTTTGCCCAAACTGCGCCAAATTCTAAAAGTATTAGTCTCCATGCTCGACTCTCTAATAACCTCGGCATGATGAAACAGTCGTGATTTTTCTGTTTGAACTCGGACACGAGGTTGGCAGATGGATTTACTGGCTTACGTACGTTTCGGCGGAATCGCCGTCTTCAGGGCCTGAAGGTATGAGGTCAGGAAATGTCGCAAAAACGCCCGGCCCTGAGCGTTATACACGCCGCGGCACCGAAGATCATACCAGGATGAGAAATTTGCCAGTTTACCAGCTGATTTCAGAAGGTGAAGATACCAGAAAACGACATAACGAGCACTGTAATGACGAGAGGTTGATTGTGGTGCTATTCTGCTGAATCAAGAAGCGAAAAAACCGATAAATACCATTAACGCCTGGTTTTTGTCCGCAGTGACGTCAAAGACGCCGAAGACGCAACATTGCGGGCGGCCAGATTCACCGTAAGCGGCGGCAATGTCATCGCGAGACGTTTTTCGTTCGCTGGTGTATAACTAGGGCTTCATGCGATCTGATCGCCCTTCCGCGGCATCATCTTGTCGATTCGTGGGCTTGCAATTCGAAACTCTCCAAACTCGCAGTGATGCAGGAGATCCGTCTTTGTCCAGGAAGCACTTCACAAATTAACATGTAGAGCCAGTGATGTGCGCTCTCGACAAAGTACGAGGCTGGTACGAGTTATCTGAGCTATATTGAGTGTAGATCTTTAAGGTCAGAGCCTCCAGATTTCAGCGGGTTCGTTTCTGCCCATAATCTCAACAATTAGACGTCGCCGTATTGTTCGGAAACTGATCACATCTTTCGTCATTGCTTTCACTCTAAATGGAGCATTCTCTCCAATATTGCTCCCGGCGCACGAGATGAGCCAAGCAGGAATCTCTTGCGGAAGACCACCTTTGTTGCGGTCATCCGTTCAAGACCGCAATATCAACGATGACGCTGCTTTCCATTTGCAGAAGTTGCTCACTTGAACAAAATGATTTTGTCTTCTTCTACGGGAAAAAATTTGCAAAATTGTACATATTTAGTGACAAACAGCCCGTTTTGTTTGGGAAGGGTGTGCTGACTGGAAATGGACAATTATGTTTTTGTTACTAGGTTTACGATACCATTTTGTTGAGAACCTGCCCTCCGAAAAATTTACCTGGACGTTCAAAAAAGGTAGCCAATTTTGCACCGGTTTTTCCCGGGTGCAGTTGAAGAAAGAATTCCCTTGAAAATGCCCTTCATTTCCGATGAAGTGAGCAGATCTCTGAGAAAGTGTCTAAACAAAGCTGGTCTGGAAAGCACTGTCGTCATCGTTGATATCCCCCCAAGTAACCTAAGAACCCGCCTTATACGAAACCGTCTATATGACCGCATTTACAACTCCCAATTGTGTGGTCTGTCCTGCACTGGTAGAGAGGGGGATTGCACTGCATGCGGTGTGGTCTACATGATCTCGTGCCAGCTGTGCGGCGAGCAATACATTGGAGAGACATCGCGGCCGCTCCATGTTAGAGTGAAGGAGTATCTGGACGGTAAAGATAAGCTGCGGGCATCAACAGTTCTGGGGTGTCACCGTGTTAACGCCCACCACGGCGACGACTATCCAATCAAGGTTGAGATTATGGGGCGAGAATCTGACACACCCGCGAGAAAGACCCTGGAGGCATTTTGGATCCAGGCGAACGATCCAAGAATCAATCGGAAGGGGGAATGCCTATATATAGCCGGAGAACTCAAGCCCTACCTCAGACTCGCATTCTAACGTCGAGAGGTAGCGGCACCATCACCGTTCCGCTTCAACAATTCGTTCTATGTTGTGATTCTCCTAGCGTGCTTCCTGACAAGGCACGGTTATCTCCTGGTTTCTTCACTTTTGACGACGTTTGGGAAATAGAGTTCTTCGAATTGGGTAGAGTTTAGACGACATTTGACCGGATAAGCGCATTTCTGATTTGCTTCTTTCAGGCTCTGAAGACGGCGATTCCGCAGAAACGTACGTAAGCCAGTAAATCCATCTGCCAACCTCGTGTCCGAGTTCAAACAGAAAAATCACGTCTAAAAGTATTCTAAACTCATGCCTGCACAAAATGATAATTAATTTAATTAGGATGAAGCTCGGTGAAGTTGATGATGGGGCTAGGTGTAGGGGACGAAACTGTCATGGAGATACCAGCGACTCGTTATGGTGGAGCGAGCTGCGCGTGAGGTCATTTTTAACACCCACGTGTTACATATGTATGTACGTGCGTGACTTTCGGGCCAGAGTACAGTGTTCAAACCAACAGTAATTATGAAAGTATTGTCTAATTATGTACACTAGGGTAGGGCATCTTCTCCGACTGAATCTATAACCCTTTGCACATTTCGGAGTGAGATCATAAAATCGAGTGTTGATGTTTTGGAGGAAGGATTGTCAAAAGGACATTTTGCACTCAGACAGTCGGGGCTTAGTACGTCGGCACAATAGCGTTAGTATTCCGGTACAAAGGCATTAGCAACATCCGTGCTGTAGCCACAGGCAACAGCAGGAGCTGCTGCCAACGAGCAGGAGCTCCTGCTGGTTTTGTTTATCATGGCGCGCATGCTAATGCCAACCCTTCTCTCCTGAAGTTTGCTGACTTTCTCCTCCATTTATTTGTCCGATACGTAAGAACATAGCTGCATCCTCTTTTACGACGGCGGCTGGCATATAATGCGGCCAGTCTCGCTGAATGGGCAGTTGGCCGTTTGAGGCCGGTCCGAGAAGGTGACCTTGTGCCACTTTCCGGAGGTTAATTTTGAACACTAAGGGTATCGTCCCCACGGCTCATCGCGAGAGAAGCCTCCTCGTTGTGGACCGTGGCGAAGAAAATGTCCTTGTTGCGGACCGCGGCGAGGTTGGCCTAGTTGCTGCTTGCCGTTGATCATACCCAACACCGGTAAAGAGGGTGGCAGGCCAAATTCATCCATCATTTGCAGAACAGGCTGTCGATTATGAGAGTTAAAACGCCAGCATCCCTCTGAGAGAGATTGCCGCTGCGGCTCCGCGATAGTGACGCCGCGGCTCCGAGAGAGTATTTCATACGAAGTTAATTAAAAATTGTAATACAACTAAGGGGGCCTAAGAACAGAAATACGCACCCGCGGTTGTTACGTCATCGGATAAGGACAGAGGTTACCGCCGTCTTTGCTCCCAAGGAAATACGGGATGTACCTCAAAATTGCGTAATTAAACCGGGGAGAATTTCGTTCTACCACACAGGACAGTATATCGTACTCCACGCGGGTTCGCTGCTGCATCCTCGCGGAGCCGACGCGGTTCTAATGTGGAGCTGCTGCGGTACTATCGCGGCGATGTCGAGACTCAAGAAACGGCAACAGAATAGTCTGATCACGGAGCCGCTGCGGTACTATCGCGGAAATATCGCGGCATGGTCGAGGGTCGCGGTGCTTTCATTGCACTGACGCGGCAAATTTTCTCAGAGACGTTGGCAGGATATGCTGCCGTTGCCAGGAGCTCCTGCTCATAACGAGCGTTAGTATTCCATGTTTGCCCTGGAGTACTTACACTATTGTGCCGACGTTCTAAGCCTCATTAATACGAAAAGAGGCATTTAATACGAAAAAAGAAAAAAATCCTCTAATGCTGTGAAAAATCTCAAAATATTGTACCCTGAGCACTCTTTATTGATTTTCGAAAAATTTTCTGTGTTCTTCTTATTTTTGGTGAATCTTTCTGTTTTGTGTCAAATTGGATTTTCTATTTTCTGTTTCCAAAAAAAAATCCGCACATCCCTGCTTCAGATACGATTGTATATTACGCACTGACGAAAACAGTCACCTGGAGGGTACCAGAATATCTTTACACCTCAATTTGGATCAGCTGAGGGAGTTGGCTATATAATTTCAGATGCCATTTCCATGGAACAGTTTGCCTAAAGAGATGCGCGTTATGATATTGACGTATCTTGATCGGAAAGCTCTCAATCAATGCCGACTGGTCAATCGAGAGACCGCTGAAACGATTCAGTTATACGAGAAGCACATGAACAGGAGGGTCCGCAGAGGTGTAGAAATCGAACAGGTTCACTTTTTTTTCACTTAGAGGAAAGCGGGTATGTGAGGTTCTCTGATCCACTGCCGCTTCTGACTTATCAGCCTGAAATTTTACGTTACAGGTGATTGTTGACGGAGTGCAGTTGTTACGGCTGAATAAATTTGACGATCGTGGTTTTATGATAGAGGTTAGTAACACTTGCCGCATAGCTTCAGATCAAAAGACTTCATTAACCCATTCACGACCGCGTGTCCCACCGGTGGGACACGCGTTGACTACCACTTCGGACCGCGTGTCCCACCGGTGGAGCACCCTTTTCGAAAATCGATTCCTCCACCGCATGAAGGAATTTCTAAACCTACTTATGGTCAATGTATTTACCTATCCTAGAGCCGACTACAAACTTCGTGGTCCGCTGGCAGCTTCACCGCTACAATATATCTAACCCATCGCATGCAGCGAGGTCGAAAACCGCAAACTTGAGTACAGATTGCATTTTTACAAGCAATTAATGGCGGATTTTTTCCTTTTTTCCATCACTCGATAAACAAACCTTATTTCTGAGAGTGGTTAGATCGTATAGCACTATTCAATATAAGACAGAAATATGATTACTGATACTGCGCACCATTTGCGAGTAGAGAATCGGCTTTTCTTTCGCCCGTATTTTGTTAACAGAAATAATTTCATGCAAAGATCACCAATGTAGAGACAATTAGGGCCTTCCCTCCTAAGTCCTATTTGGTTACGGTTGGTATCCTAGGCCGGGGCTCTACTTCGGTGAAAACTACCTTAGAGAGGAGCGGACGAGAGAAATGGGGACGCGCAAGAGCAGAAAACGAGTGAAAACATATAAAACGGTTATTACACTAATAATTCCTAGTCAATATGTAATAATAGAACTATTTTCTACGTCTAAATGTTAAAAAAAACGCTTTTTACGAAAAATCTCTTCCTAGAAGGCGCCGAACTGGAGAGGTGAGGGGGTGTCCGAGAAAAAAATGGCTCTGAGGATCTGAAAAAGTCATTTAATCAGCATTTTCAGTCAATATAAAAATTTAGGAAAATTTTCTACGTCTCAATGTCAAAAAAAATGCTAACAATGTTAACTACAAAAAAAACTGGCGTCGCAATGCGATAGACCGCAAGAGAGTGGGAGTATGTAAGCTAATAGCTAATGCAAAAATTAGTGTAAATCGGGCAAAATATCATTTCACTAAGCATTTGCTGGCGATTGAAGAACAGAAGAATGCCTTCATGGTAATCTACGATAATTAATGTTTCCAACCGCTAGAATTCAACGAATCGCATGATTCTCTGGATGGTCTTATCTACACACTTGAAACTTTAGTTGGCCATTTCTCTGTAAGGAAAGAGTTATGGAAGCTGAAACTTTGGAATAATGATTTTGACGTCAACAGTCGTTGAATAAACAAAAAAAAAACGAAAATCGATTTTTTGGTGGCGTGCCATTCGAGCAAAAGTGGCCCACCGGTGGGACACCGTATACGGTGACGCAATATTGCACGCGGTCCGAACGTGCAGCCACCCAAAATTAGGCGTGGTCGTGAATGGGTTAAATCGAATGTTGACGCTATGACTGTGTCATAGTGCTGGCATTGGGTCGTGATACTGGTGTGCTGTACTACGTCATTTCAGCCTAGAGAAACGCCTCATCATTCGTCCTCACTCGAACACGAGCTGAAGAAACTTGCAGTGGGCAATAATTTCCAAGAACTTGTGCTAAGTGTCAGTTTCTTAGTTTTTTTTTTCTTCGAAACAAGTTCTTTGTCACAACGCTATGCGGTGAAGTGACGCTTCTTTGCCGCGTTCGATTCCCACTAAGCACCTCAGTATTCTCGCCAAAGACCGCTCAGCAGTGAACTTCAGAGCTATGCAAAAATCAGGAAACTGGAATAATTAGCCCACAAGTGTTTCCACAACGCTGTGCGCACTCCTACTGAGCTCCAACTCTCTTTCCATTACGTTCTTGCGCGCTCCTCTTGAGGCCCCGAACGGTGGAAGGTGTTTTAGTGAATTTGGAGGGGGGTCGCCGTTGCTCCTCGCCTGTGATTGCCTCTGTGCAAATGTGACCGAAGATAAAATGACAAGTCTTACCGACACCATTATGCTCCACAAACGGGTGATTAGCACCAACGATTACCACAGGTTAAACCACGCACACGGTCACCCCTGGTTCGGCTCCGCAATTGCGCATCGAGACGCTTCGCGGCCGCACGCGCTCGATCCGGACAAGATTCCAGCGCCGCAGCCGATCAGGAGATTGGTGGTTTTTTCGTTATGTTCAATTTTCCTGGTTTCTTCTGTGAGTGAACCCGTCCTGTGTTTCCTCATATACCAACTCAGACAAACCATCGCTCGGAGCGAGACCGGAAAGCTACTCAAGCGGAGCTGTCTCTCCGCTCTGAGCGAAAATTAGCCATTTATTCGGGCGACAGCAGCTGCTCTCTGGGCGACAGCAGTCCCGCTCGGATCGATCTTCGGTCCAAACTGGCAATGCGGTGGCTCTTCGGACGACTTTCGAAAATTTTTTAACTGCTATTTTTTATTTACTTCCACCTCCGTTGGAGAGGATGAAGCCTCTTAAGAGGATAAGGCACTTGTTACAGCCTGTGGGCCAAGAGGTTAATCCTGCCACAGGCCGCAACAAGGATACCATCCCAGCATGGTCCGCAATGAGAAAGCCTTTCCCACTGCGGACCATGGGGACCCGCTCGACAGCCGAAAATCGTCCTTCTGAGAGTGACTCGAGGTCACCTCTCAAGAGTGGCCTTGAAAGGCCAACTACCTGTCTACACGAGACGACCCGCCTTTTATACCCGCAGGATTGGTTGTTCTTTGAATGATAACGTGACTCGCACGTTATCACTCAAAGAACAACCACAACCAATCCCGGGTCTCTCTATCTCTGGCGATGGCACCGCTGTCGTCCTGAAAGCGACCGACGCTGATATTCCTACCGGACAGGGACCGCGGTGCCAGTTCGCCCTTCAGCCGCTGTCCGGACGATGACGTCATAATTGGGAGGAGCCGGTCCCGCTCCAAGCGATGGTTTGTCTGAGAAAGTGTTATATGTAACGCACTCTGATTTTTTCCTCCAGATGCCTCCGCAACAACTTCTAGCGGAGAAAAAATCACGATGGTAGGTAATCTTTCATTTCAAGTTTGCTTTGTACTCTCTTCTTGTTTTTCTTCCTTACATTCCAGTGATTTATATGACTGTATGGTTTTCTAGGATAGTTCCGATTTCACTCCGAAATCGACCGAGTTCGGGATTGAACCGGAACTATATTTAAAAAAAAACAAAAACATGAGGAGAATTACGAAATTAGACAATCATAAAACTTAATTGGGTGCTATGTGGGAAGGGGGGAGGGGCACTGTTGTATCGCACTTGGCCACGCCCATTTTTCCGTGCTGCAATGACTTTCCTGATTTGGCAGAGGAGGTAAACCCCGGGTAGGTGCTCAAATTTGATGCGGCACAGTAAAATGGGCGTGGCCAAGTCCATCCCGCCATAGTACCCCCCCCCCTTCCCACATAGCACCCTTAATTGAGAGTTGAAAAAACAAAACGAGAAGAGAATACCAAAAGTAAACGAGAATAAAAAATTTTCCTTACCATCGGGAATTTTTCTGCCCTAGAAGCTGTTGCGACGGCATCTGGGAAGAAAAATTAGTGTGCATGTAGATAAAACACTTTCATATATGAAGAAATACAAAAGGACGGGTTTGGTCACAGAAGAAATGAAGAAAATTGAGGAAAACGAAAAAAATAACCACCTACAATCAGCTGATCGGCTGCGGCTCTGGAATCTCGTCCGGCTCGAGCGCGTGCGGCCGCGAAGCGTCTCGGTATGCGGAATTCGACGCAGAGAAGCACAGTAGTTCTGACTTCCAACATTTTTCAACTTTTGATTCCCCAAGCAAGTGATAAAGCAAAATCTTCGGGATTTTAGCCGCATTTTCATACTGCACGAACTGGTAAGGGCCTATTCATACTTCCAACCTCTCGCTCTGCCAGAGCGGCCCGCTTGGCAAAAGAGGTGAGTATGAATGAAAACACGACCACCCGCTCCTCCCGCTCCGCCAGTGAAGTATGAATGCTCCACAGACATCGCCATGGCTGAGAAAGGGGGGCGGAAAATCGGTTGGTTTGTTTTTAGAAATGAAGCGAATTGGATGGTCTTTGATAAGTTTGATAAGATATGCTGGATTTCTTGTATGTAAAGGCTATCCAGGGGTCGTATTCGCCAACAACCCGCCGAGGGTAGTCGAAGGGAAGCGGAAGGGATGATACCGCGCGCGGCAGAAGAGCAGATCAACCCATCTTACACCATGTAAGATGGAAATGCAAACTGTGTTACGTATCGATATCACTGCAAGAAGATAAAGATTCCATCGCGAAGCGGCCAATCTTCAGCTATGCTATTCGAAAAATTCCGGCGGTCGCGAGGGAAGCCAAGGGAGGCGAGAGGTGGCCGTGGAGCGCGCGTTTTGTACTGAAATTTCACCTCATTTACCCTTCGACTACCCGGCGGGTACCCGCCGGGTTATTGGCGAATACGACCCCAGGAGTGGGTTCTACAGATTTTCTAAATAGGCAATGACTGATAACGCTATCGGAAAACCCATATCAGAGGCAGCTTTCATTTTTAGGATTGAATGCTGAGTGGCCCCCTCCTAATAGTTTCGAGCTAAGATTGTTCCACATACTTTCTGCGGCGTACTGCGCACTCCCACTTGGGTCCCGCTTACTTTCTATGGATTGCGCGCTTTCACTGAGGCTCCGCTACACTTATATGACGTAATTTAGTGCAACAAGTAACGCTACCAACAATTTCCTCGGCGGTGCGAGAGGAGAGTATGAATGCTATAGAGACACCACTGTGGCGGGGCAGGAGGCGCGGGAGACGCGAGAGGTCGCGTTTTTATTCATACTCACCACTTTTTCTGCGCGGGCCGCTCTGGCAGAGCGAGAGGTTGGAAGTATGAATAGGCCCTAAATGAGAATGAGAACTATTCTTGAACGCATTTCATGAACTAGAGTATCTGAACCTCTAATGTTTTAGGCACCGCTTTCGGATGAAATATTGCAGTCTATCTCCACATGTCTTCTCGATTGCAACTGTCATGTCAACGAGCTGAGCTTTCCATGCTCTGTCAGAGCCGTCTCTCCCTCTACTCTTCTTCAGTTTGTTCGTGACATGGCACCAAAGAAACTTGATTTCAAAAATGCTATGGAGTGCCTTGAGGAGCACTTCAGCGCCGAAATGTGTCTACTCATGGCCACAACACCACTCGAATTCAAGTCACCGCGCTATTACGGGGGCAAAATTCACGTGGATGACAGCGTTTTGATGCAGATCATCACTCCGAAATTCAGCATTGAATCTCAAAATTATATAACCGCCGACGGACTGTCATCTTACTTAAAGTTATGTTGATCAACATTATTTCGGTGTCTTTTTCTGTTGTGTTACGCTATGAACAGAATGCAACTAATCTGAGTTTCAGGATGTACAAAATGGAAAGCGAAAACTAGATTCCTGCGATATCAGGCTGAGCTTTCCCTTCGACGAAATTGTGTTTTACGAAGCTATTCCCCAGTTGGAAGAGCGCTATACTTTAGACTTCACCAATTCAAATAACTTATTATGGATCAGACCTAGACGATCTGAGGAAACGCCTATGTAGACTACAAATCTTTCTAATGTTGCACTCATAATGTATAAAGCAATGAACCAACTGTTTGTATCAGTTCCTGAAGTTTTTAGTGTTTGTGCGTAGTGATAGCTATTCTTACACGAATTATAAGGCAATGGAATCTGGGCTTCACTGCCCTGATAGTCATCATCGGCGACGCGCTCCGAATTATAGAAGCATCCTCATCATGGATGAGCGGAACAGAAATATGAAATTACGGAAGTCGGTCTTCTGCTTTCGGAACAAAAAGATTTTTCTCGGGTTTCGGAAGTCGGGCGCGAAACGCCCGAAAATGCGCGGAAATGCGGTTTTCGGAACGTGAAACGCGGAAAAAATTTAAAAATCATACAATCTTTTCTTCCTCCCAGAGGACCCGATATTTTCGCATTCCGCAGAGTTTTTTTTTTGCGGTTTTCGGAATGCGGAACGCGGAACTCCGCTCATACCTGATCCGCAGAGTCGGCTAGGGCAAGTTGTGGCTGATAAAGGACAGGCTACGTCGTAGGTGCCCTTTGACCCCTATCACTTCGGCGTAACTCCGACTAACGTGCCTCCTCCGAGATCTCATTTATTCCAAGTGAGAGACATGAGCGACCTCCACAGGCCCGACCCCCCTTCGCTCACCACCACGGGCCATACTCCTACCAGTTTTTCGAACTGGATAGCAGCTTGGTGGATGAATGAATCTCAGGAAGTCATCGTTTTTGAGTACATTGCCGGTCTGTTTGGGCTGCTCTCGTGCATCGATTGTGAATGAAGAGAAATACAGGCCTGAGACGGCTCGTCCACCAACTTTTCACCTTAAAATAGAGGTATCTCTGAGGAGCCATAATTCTGTTGATAGGGGGCCTTAGACGATTTCTAGAGACACCACTTTGATCAGCGGAGGTCGAAGAATTTTTATTTAGGATTAGGCTGCTGCTCTACATATTTCGAAGGAAACCATAGAACAAAGCTGTCGGCTGAGTCCCAGGTCGATCCGATCATTTTGGGCTGAATGCGGCCGGTGTAAATGTGACGGTGTGATTTGAGCCTTAAAACAGGCCTCTTCACACCGCGTGATTTTGGCGGTAAAGGCTCTAAGATCGATTTTCAGAGCTTTTTCAGATAGATAAGTGAGCAAACTACTTGGTTAGTCTTTCTGGAAACCAAGCTGACTACGGTGAGTGTGTCGCTCGCGGCGCTGAAAAATCGAAAACATGTGTCTGGACTTGGTATTCCTGGAGAGGTCGAAGAATTTTTATTTAGGATTAGGCTGCTGTTCTACATATCTTGAAGAAGACCATAGAACAAAGCTGTCGGCTGAGTCCCAGGTCGATCCGATCATTTTGGGCTGAATGGGGCCGGTGTAAATGTGACGGTGTGATTTGAGCCATAAAAACAGGCCTCCTCACACCGCGTGATTTTGCCGGTAAAGGCTCTAAGGTCGATTTGCAGAGCTTTTTCAGATAGATAAGTGAGCAAACTACTTGGTTAGTCTTTCTGGAAACCAAGCTGACTACGGTGAGTGTGTCACTCGGGGCGCTGAAAAATCGAAAAACATGTCTGGACTTGGTACTCCTGGAGAGGTCGAAGAATTTTTTTTTAGGATTAGGCTGCTGCTGTACATATTTTGAAGAAGACTATAGAACAATGCTGTTGGCTGAGTCCCAGTTCGATCCGATCATTTTGGGCTGAATGGGGCCGGTGTAAATGTGACGGTGTGATTTGAGCCATAAAAACAGGCCTCCTCACACCGCGTGATTTTGGCGGTAAAGGCTCTAAGGTCGATTTGCAGAGCTTTTTCAGATAGATAAGTGAGCAAACTACTTGGTTAGTCTTTCTGGAAACCAAGCTGACTACGGTGAGTGTGTCACTCGGGGCGCTGAAAAATCGAAAAACATGTCTGGACTTGGTACTCCTGGAGAGGTCGAAGAATTTTTTTTAGGATTAGGCTGATGCTGTACATATTTTGAAGAAGACTATAGAACAATGCTGTCGGCTGAGTCCCAGTTCGATCCGATCATTTTGGGCTGAATGGGGCCGGTGTAAATGTGACGGTGTGATTTGAGCCTTAAAAACAGGCCTCTTCACACCGCGTGATTTTGGCGGTAAAGGCTCTAAGATCGATTTGCAGAGCTTTTTGAGATAGATAAGTGAGCAAACTACTTGGTTAGTCTTTCTGGAAACCAAGCTGACTACGGTGAGTGTGTCGCTCGGGGCGCTGAAAAATCGAAAAATATGTCTGGACTTGGTACTCCTGGAGAGGTCGAAGAATTTTTCTTAGGATTAGGCTGCTGCTGTACATATTTTGAAGAAGACTATAGAACAAAGCTGTCGGCCGAGTCCCAGGTCGATCCGATCATTTTGGGCTGAATGCGGCCGGTGTAAATGTGACGGTGTGATTTGAGCCTTAAAACAGGCCTCTTCACACCGCGTGATTTTGGCGGTAAAGGCTCTAAGATCGATTTGCAGAGCTTTTTGAGATAGATAAGTGAGCAAACTACTTGTTTAGTCTTTCTGGAAACCAAGCTGACTACGGTGAGTGTGTCGCTCGGGGCGCTGAAAAATCGAAAACATGTGTCTGGACTTGGTACTCCTGGAGAGGTCGAAGAATTTTTTCTAGGATTAGGCTGCTGCTCTACATATTTTAGAAGAAACCATAGAACAAAGCTGTCGGCCGAGTCCCAGGTCGATCCGATCATTTTGGGCTGAATGCGGCCGGTGTAAATGTGACGGTGTGATTTGAGCCTTAAAACAGGCCTCTTCACACCGCGTGATTTTGGCGGTAAAGGCTCTAAGATCGATTTGCAGAGCTTTTTGAGATAGATAAGTGAGCAAACTACTTGGTTAGTGTTTCTGGAAACCAAGCTGACTACGGTGAGTGTGTCGCTCGGGGCGCTGAAAAATCGAAAACATGTGTCTGGACTTGGTACTCCTGGAGAGGTCGAAGAATTTTTTCTAGGATTAGGCTGCTGCTCTACATATTTCAAAGCAAACCATAGAACAAAGCTGTCGGCTGAGTCCCAGTTCGATCCGATCATTTTGAGCTGAATGCGGCCGGTGTAAATGTGACGGTGTGATTTGAGCCTTAAAACAGGCCTCTTCACACCGCGTGATTTTGGCGGTAAAGGCTCTAAGATCGATTTGCAGAGCTTTTTGAGATAGATAAGTGAGCAAACTACTTGGTTAGTCTTTCTGGAAACCAAGCTGACTACGGTGAGTGTGTCGCTCGGGGCGCTGAAAAATCGAAAACATGTGTCTGGACTTGGTACTCCTGGAGAGGTCGAAGAATTTTTTTTGGAGGATTAGGCTGCTGCTCTACATATTTCAAAAGAAACCATAGAACAAAGCTGTCGGCTGAGTCCCAGGTCGATCCGATCATTTTGGGCTGAATGCGGCCGGTGTAAATGTGACGGTGTGATTTGAGCCCTAAAACAGGCCTCTTCACACCGCGTGATTTTGGCGGTAAAGGCTCTAAGATCGATTTGCAGAGCTTTTTCAGATAGATAAGTGAGCAAACTACTTGGTTAGTCTTTCTGGAAACCAAGCTGACTACGGTGAGTGTGTCGCTCGGGGCGCTGAAAAATCGAAAAACATGTGTCTGGACTTGGTACTCCTGGAGAGGTCGAAGAATTTTTTTTAGGATTAGGCTGCTGCTGTACATATTTTGAAGAAGACTATAGAACAAAGCTGTCGGCTGAGTCCCAGTTCGATCCGATCATTTTGGGCTGAATGCGGCCGGTGTAAATGTGACGGTGTGATTTGAGCCTTAAAACAGGCCTCTTCACACCGCGTGATTTTGGCGGTAAAGGCTCTAAGATCGATTTGCAGAGCTTTTTGAGATAGATAAGTGAGCAAACTACTTGGTTAGTCTTTCTGGAAACCAAGCTGACTACGGTGAGTGTGTCACTGGGGCGCTGAAAAGTCGAAAACATGTGTCTGGACTTGGTACTCCTGGAGAGGTCGAAGAATTTTTTGAGGATTAGGCTGCTGCTCTACATATTTCAAAAGAAACCATAGAACAAAGCTGTCGGCTGAGTCCCAGTTCGATCCGATCATTTTGGGCTGAATGCGGCCGGTGTAAATGTGACGGTGTGATTTGAGCCTTAAAACAGGCCTCTTCACACCGCGTGATTTTGGCGGTAAAGGCTCTAAGATCGATTTGCAGAGCTTTTGAGATAGATAAGTGAGCAAACTACTTGGTTAGTCTTTCTGGAAACCAAGCTGACTACGGTGAGTGTGTCGCCTGGGGCGCTGAAAAATCGAAAAACATGTGTCTGGACTTGGTACTCCTGGAGAGGTCGAAGAATTTTTTTTGGAGGATTAGGCTGCTGCTCTACATATTTCAAAAGAAACCATAGAACAAAGCTGTCGGCCGAGTCCCAGTTCGATCCGATCATTTTGGGCTGAATGGGGCCGGTGTAAATGTGACGGTGTGATTTGAGCCTTAAAAACAGGCCTCTTCACACCGCGTGATTTAGGCGGGAAAGGCTCTAAGATCGATTTGCAGAGCTCTTTCGGATAGATAAGTGAGCAAACTACTTGGTTAGTCTTTCTGGAAGCCAAGCTGACTACGGTGAGTGTGTCACTCGGGGCGCTGAAAAATCGAAAAACATGTCTGGACTTGGTACTCCTGGAGAGGTCGAAGAATTTTTTTTGGAGGATTAGGCTGCTGCTCTACATATTTCAAAAGAAACCATAGAACAAAGCTGTCGGCCGAGTCCCAGGTCGATCCGATCATTTTGGGCTGAATGGGGCCGGTGTAAATGTGACGGTGTGATTTGAGCCTTAAAAACAGGCCTCTTCACACCGCGTGATTTTGGCGGTAAAGGCTCTAAGATCGATTTGCAGAGCTTTTTCAGATAGATAAGTGAGCAAACTACTTGGTTAGTCTTTCTGGAAGCCAAGCTGACTACGGTGAGTGTGTCACTCGGGGCGCTGAAAATCGAAAACATGTGTCTGGACTTGGTACTCCTGGAGAGGTCGAAGAATTTTTTTAGGATTAGGCTGCTGCTGTACATATTTTGAAGAAGACTATAGAACAAAGCTGTCGGCTGAGTCCCAGTTCGATCCGATCATTTTGGGCTGAATGCGGCCGGTGTAAATGTGACGGTGTGATTTGAGCCTTAAAACAGGCCTCTTTCACACCGCGTGATTTTGGCGGTAAAGGCTCTAAGATCGATTTGCAGAGCTTTTTGAGATAGATAAGTGAGCAAACTACTTGGTTAGTCTTTCTGGAAACCAAGCTGACTACGGTGAGTGTGTCACTCGGGGCGCTGAAAAATCGAAAACATGTGTCTGGACTTGGTACTCCTGGAGAGGTCGAAGAATTTTAGGATTAGGCTGCTGCTGTACATATTTTGAAGAAGACTATAGAACAAAGCTGTCGGCTGAGTCCCAGGTCGATCCGATCATTTTGGGCTGAATGCGGCCGGTGTAAATGTGACGGTGTGATTTGAGCCTTAAAACAGGCCTCTTCACACCGCGTGTTTTTGGCGGTAAGGCTCTAAGATCGATTTGCAGAGCTTTTTGAGATAGATAAGTGAGCAAACTACTTGGTTAGTCTTTCTGGAAACCAAGCTGACTACGGTGAGTGTGTCACTCAGGGCGCTGAAAAATCGAAAAACATGTGTCTGGACTTGGTACTCCTGGAGAGGTCGAAGAATTTTTCTAGGATTAGGCTGCTGCTGCACATATTTTGAAGAAGATTATAGAACAAAGCTGTCGGCTGAGTCCCAGTTCGATCCGATCATTTTGGGCTGAATGGGGCCGGTGTAAATGTGACGGTGTGATTTTGAGCCTTAAAAACAGGCCTCTTCACACCGCGTGATTTTGGCGGTAAAGGCTCTAAGATCGATTTGCAGAGCTTTTTGAGATAGATAAGTGAGCAAACTACTTGGTTAGTCTTTCTGGAAACCAAGCTGACTACGGTGAGTGTGTCACTCGGGGCGCTGAAAAATCGAAAACATGTGTCTGGACTTGGTACTCCTGGAGAGGTCGAAGAATTTTTTTGGAGGATTAGGCTGCTGCTCTACATATTTCAAAAGAAACCATAGAACAAAGCTGTCGGCTGAGTCCCAGGTCGATCCGATCATTTTGGGCTGAATGCGGCCGGTGTAAATGTGACGGTGTGATTTGAGCCTAAAACAGGCCTCTTCACACCGCGTGTTTTTGGCGGTAAAGGCTCTAAGATCGATTTGCAGAGCTTTTTGAGATAGATAAGTGAGCAAACTACTTGGTTAGTCTTTCTGGAAACCAAGCTGACTACGGTGAGTGTGTCGCTCGGGGCGCTGAAAAATCGAAAACATGTGTCTGGACTTGGTACTCCTGGAGAGGTCGAAGAATTTTTTTTAGGATTAGGCTGCTGCTGTACATATTTTGAAGAAGACTATAGAACAAAGCTGTCGGCTGAGTCCCAGTTCGATCCGATCATTTTGGGCTGAATGGGGCCGGTGTAAATGTGACGGTGTGATTTGAGCCTTAAAACAGGCCTCTTCACACCGCGTGTTTTTGGCGGTAAAGGCTCTAAGATCGATTTGCAGAGCTTTTTGAGATAGATAAGTGAGCAAACTACTTGGTTAGTCTTTCTGGAAACCAAGCTGACTACGGTGAGTGTGTCACTCGGGGCGCTGAAAAATCGAAAAACATGTGTCTGGACTTGGTACTCCTGGAGAGGTCGAAGAATTTTTTTTTGGAGGATTAGGCTGCTGCTCTACATATTTCAAAAGAAACCATAGAACAAAGCTGTCGGCTGAGTCCCAGGTCGATCCGATCATTTTGGGCTGAATGCGGCCGGTGTAAATGTGACGGTGTGATTTGAGCCTTAAAACAGGCCTCTTCACACCGCGTGTTTTTGGCGGTAAAGGCTCTAAGATCGATTTGCAGAGCTTTTTGAGATAGATAAGTGAGCAAACTACTTGGTTAGTCTTTCTGGAAACCAAGCTGACTACGGTGAGTGTGTCACTCGGGGCGCTGAAAAATCGAAAAACATGTGTCTGGACTTGGTACTCCTGGAGAGGTCGAAGAATTTTTTTTAGGATTAGGCTGCTGCTGTACATATTTTGAAGAAGACTATAGAACAAAGCTGTCGGCTGAGTCCCAGTTCGATCCGATCATTTTGGGCTGAATGGGGCCGGTGTAAATGTGACGGTGTGATTTGAGCCTTAAAACAGGCCTCTTCACACCGCGTGTTTTTGGCGGTAAAGGCTCTAAGATCGATTTGCAGAGCTTTTTGAGATAGATAAGTGAGCAAACTACTTGGTTAGTCTTTCTGGAAACCAAGCTGACTACGGTGAGTGTGTCACTCGGGGCGCTGGAAAATCAGAAAACATGTGTCTGGACTTGGTACTCCTGGAGAGGTCGAAGAATTTTTGGAGGATTAGGCTGCTGCTCTACATATTTCAAAAAGAAACCATAGAACAAAGCTGTCGACCGAGTCCCAGGTCGATCCGATCATTTTGGGCTGAATGCGGCCGGTGTAAATGTGACGGTGTGATTTGAGCCTTAAAACAGGCCTCTTCACACCGCGTGATTTTGGCGGTAAAGGCTCTAAGATCGATTTGCAGAGCTTTTTGAGATAGATAAGTGAGCAAACTACTTGGTTAGTCTTTCTGGAAACCAAGCTGACTACGGTGAGTGTGTCGCTCGGGGCGCTGAAAAATCGAAAACATGTGTCTGGACTTGGTACTCCTGGAGAGGTCGAAGAATTTTTTTTTGGAGGATTAGGCTGCTGCTGTACATATTTTGAAGAAGACTATAGAACAAAGCTGTCGGCTGAGTCCCAGTTCGATCCGATCATTTTGGGCTGAATGGGGCCGGTGTAAATGTGACGGTGTGATTTGAGCCTTAAAACAGGCCTCTTCACACCGCGTGATTTTGGCGGTAAAGGCTCTAAGATCGATTTGCAGAGCTTTTTGAGATAGATAAGTGAGCAAACTACTTGGTTAGTCTTTCTGGAAACCAAGCTGACTACGGTGAGTGTGTCACTCGGGGCGCTGAAAAATCGAAAAACATGTGTCTGGACTTGGTACTCCTGGAGAGGTCGAAGAATTTTTTTTAGGATTAGGCTGCTGCTGTACATATTTTGAAGAAGACTATAGAACAAAGCTGTCGGCTGAGTCCCAGTTCGATCCGATCATTTTGGGCTGAATGGGGCCGGTGTAAATGTGACGGTGTGATTTGAGCCTTAAAAACAGGCCTCTTCACACCGCGTGATTTTGGCGGTAAAGGCTCTAAGATCGATTTGCAGAGCTTTTTCAGATAGATAAGTGAGCAAACTACTTGGTTAGTGTTTCTGGAAACCAAGCTGACTACGGTGAGTGTGTCGCTCGGGGCGCTGAAAAATCGAAAACATGTGTCTGGACTTGGTACTCCTGGAGAGGTCGAAGAATTTTTTTTTGGAGGATTAGGCTGCTGCTCTACATATTTCAAAAGAAACCATAGAACAAAGCTGTCGACCGAGTCCCAGGTCGATCCGATCATTTTGGGCTGAATGCGGCCGGTGTAAATGTGACGGTGTGATTTGAGCCTTAAAACAGGCCTCTTCACACCGCGTGATTTTGGCGGTAAAGGCTCTAAGATCGATTTGCAGAGCTTTTTGAGATAGATAAGTGAGCAAACTACTTGGTTAGTCTTTCTGGAAACCAAGCTGACTACGGTGAGTGTGTCACTCGGGGCGCTGAAAAATCGAAAAACATGTGTCTGGACTTGGTACTCCTGGAGAGGTCGAAGAATTTTTTTTAGGATTAGGCTGCTGCTGTACATATTTTGAAGAAGACTATAGAACAAAGCTGTCGGCTGAGTCCCAGTTCGATCCGATCATTTTGGGCTGAATGGGGCCGGTGTAAATGTGACGGTGTGATTTGAGCCTTAAAAACCGGCCTCTTCACACCGCGTGATTTTGGCGGTAAAGGCTCTAAGATCGATTTGCAGAGCTTTTTGAGATAGATAAGTGAGCAAACTACTTGGTTAGTCTTTCTGGAAACCAAGCTGACTACGGTGAGTGTGTCACTCGGGGCGCTGAAAAGTCGAAAAACATGTGTCTGGACTTGGTACTCCTGGAGAGGTCGAAGAATTTTTTTTTGGAGGATTAGGCTGCTGCTCTACATATTTCAAAAGA
This sequence comes from Aplectana chamaeleonis, assembly GCA_029168955.1. Classification (NCBI taxonomy): domain Eukaryota; kingdom Metazoa; phylum Nematoda; class Chromadorea; order Rhabditida; family Cosmocercidae; genus Aplectana; species Aplectana chamaeleonis. The sequence goes on from JAPDOI010000668.1 coordinate 43,496, forward strand.
AACCATAGAACAAAGCTGTCGGCTGAGTCCCAGTTCGATCCGATCATTTTGGGCTGAATGCGGCCGGTGTAAATGTGACGGTGTGATTTGAGCCTTAAAACAGGCCTCTTCACACCGCGTGATTTTGGCGGTAAAGGCTCTAAGATCGATTTGCAGAGCTTTTTCAGATAGATAAGTGAGCAAACTACTTGGTTAGTCTTTCTGGAAGCCAAGCTGACTACGGTGAGTGTGTCGCTCGGGGCGCTGAAAAATGGAAAAACATGTCTGGACTTGGTACTCCTGGAGAGGTCGAAGAATTTTTTCTAGGATTAGGCTGCTGCTCTACATATTTCAAAGCAAACCATAGAACAAAGCTGTCGGCTGAGTCCCAGTTCGATCCGATCATTTTGGGCTGAATGCGGCCGGTGTAAATGTGACGGTGTGATTTGAGCCTTAAAACAGGCCTCTTCACACCGCGTGATTTTGGCGGTAAAGGCTCTAAGATCGATTTGCAGAGCTTTTTCAGATAGATAAGTGAGCAAACTACTTGGTTAGTCTTTCTGGAAACCAAGCTGACTACGGTGAGTGTGTCGCTCGGGGCGCTGAAAAATCGAAAACATGTGTCTGGACTTGGTACTCCTGGAGAGGTCGAAGAATTTTTTTTTGGAGGATTAGGCTGCTGCTCTACATATTTTAAAAGAAACCATAGAACAAAGCTGTCGGCTGAGTCCCAGTTCGATCCGATCATTTTGGGCTGAATGCGGCCGGTGTAAATGTGACGGTGTGATTTGAGCCTTAAAACAGGCCTCTTCACACCGCGTGATTTTGGCGGTAAAGGCTCTAAGATCGATTTGCAGAGCTTTTGAGATAGATAAGTGAGCAAACTACTTGGTTAGTCTTTCTGGAAACCAAGCTGACTACGGTGAGTGTGTCACTCGGGGCGCTGAAAAGTCGAAAAACATGTGTCTGGACTTGGTACTCCTGGAGAGGTCGAAGAATTTTTTTTTGGAGGATTAGGCTGCTGCTCTACATATTTCAAAAGAAACCATAGAACAAAGCTGTCGGCTGAGTCCCAGGTCGATCCGATCATTTTGGGCTGAATGCGGCCGGTGTAAATGTGACGGTGTGATTTGAGCCTTAAAACAGGCCTCTTCACACCGCGTGATTTTGGCGGTAAAGGCTCTAAGATCGATTTGCAGAGCTTTTTGAGATAGATAAGTGAGCAAACTACTTGGTTAGTCTTTCTGGAAACCAAGCTGACTACGGTGAGTGTGTCACTCGGGGCGCTGAAAAGTCGAAAAACATGTGTCTGGACTTGGTACTCCTGGAGAGGTCGAAGAATTTTTTCTAGGATTAGGCTGCTGCTCTACATATTTTGAAGAAGACTATAGAACAAAGCTGTCGGCTGAGTCCCAGTTCGATCCGATCATTTTGGGCTGAATGGGGCCGGTGTAAATGTGACGGTGTGATTTGAGCCTTAAAAACAGGCCTCTTCACACCGCGTGATTTTGGCGGTAAAGGCTCTAAGATCGATTTGCAGAGCTTTTTCAGATAGATAAGTGAGCAAACTACTTGGTTAGTCTTTCTGGAAACCAAGCTGACTACGGTGAGTGTGTCACTCGGGGCGCTGAAAAATCGAAGCGGCGGCCATTTCCTCTCCTCGTGGCGGGCATTTTCTCCCCTCGCGGCGGGCATTTTCTCCCCCCTCGCGGGCATATTCTCCACGCGCTACGCATCGGGCAAATTCCCCGGCATTCGGGCGAATTCTCCGTAAACCGGAAGCCGCACGCATTCAGGACACTACAGAAGGAGCTGTCAGTTTATTTTATTTTAGAGTGTAACTCTCGGGTGGTAGGACTGTTGTATCAGGTACATTTTCCAGCCAAGACATAAGCTCGTTCAAGCATACGGTGGTGGATGACGTATTCCAGTGGCTTCCGTCTGATGTAGGTTTCCGATTTTATTTATCTGTTGCTTTAATTTACTCCAGCATTCACATCTATTATAGCATTGAGCGAAGAGACCGCGTCTAACAAACCGTTGGGACGACACGATGAGTCCTAGACCCGCTGTGACGAGACCATTAGTCCTGGAGTGATGTGCCATATTCATCAACGTTAGTACATGTATTCTTCCTACCCACATTTTAGATATTGTTAGTGTTTTGCCGTTTTTTATTCAGAAGGTTTCAATCGTATTTAGTAGGTTTCCGTAGTATTGAGTTGAATGAGTTTCAGTTTCATTGTATTCTCCCACTCCCATGACTCATTTCAACTGTGCGGCGGAGCTATTGCAGCCCTTTTGTTGTCACGGAGCCCCTAAATAATCGGCGTCATCAGCTCTACCAACTCCTGATTTCGTGTGTCCGATATCATTGCTACGCTTAGCCGCACGAAAAGCCGCATGTTTTTCGGCCCATCTCACTGCTCTTAATTTTTTGCTTCCGAGTGCGTCAGCTTGTCCTGCTCGTACTCTCATTTCCCTGAGGGTGGGCTGTAAATGCTGCGAAGTAGGTCGGAGAGCTTCTTAAATCAGCAATATTATTGGTAATTTGTCAGTGTGCCTAAAAATCTATTGGATATGAGAAAGCTAGTGGTCCTGGGGAAATCTGACTGCGAGCACAATAAGCTGAACGCGCCTTCAAAATTCAAAAGGAGCAGTGAAACACGCAAATAACCGTGAAATGAGAGTGGCAATGAACTCTGTACATCGACTGGGTGACAGTTGACTTGGGCTTGTTTTTTTATGGAGGGGAATCCAATCAAAACGAAAATGATAGTGAGTGCAGAAAAAATCAAGAAAACGTGGTAATTTGTTGTCCTATTCCAACCAAAGCCTAAAAAACGGGGTCTCGACGAGTAGTTGTATTCTCTCAACCGTTTGTTATCATTGTTATGGTTATGTTATTGTTAAAAAGTTTGTAAACTGTTGCTGTTCCTATTATTCCTATCAATTGATCTTATATTTTATTGTATTTCGAAAGGATTGTCGATTGCTGAAATATTCATTTCATTTTTTTCGAACATTTCTTTTGTTATTTTATTTTTCATGAATTGTTTGTTGCGTTTTCCAAATCTAAAGCTATGTCTATTGAAAATAGGTTATCCATGGCTTTCCCGTTGTTCTGTTGTTTTTATGAGCACTGTGGGTGAATTCCTATCATAAAGAGTAAACTTTTTGTGTTTATCGCATTAAAGGCAGCGTTCACGATGATCATCCTCATTGACTTTCCACAGAGAAATGATAGGCGATAAGGATCCTAGGCTCCCAGTGTCGAAAGAACGGTAGAAAACGAGCCAGGAGCTGCAAAATCACGGCTGCAAACAAGCGTTTTGGTGCCCCAGACACGCCCCGTGCCGCAGATCCGCCCCTTGAAAGGAACAAATGAAGACTCAGATTATAGGAATGATCAAGTGAAGGAAGTGCTGATAAGTGAGCTGATCGCTTCATTGCACTGGTAGGTATCATCCTTGTAGCGGTCAATTCCTCCACGCTCAAAAATCAACGTAAACAAGAGAGGGTCTATTTTTGCTCAAAAACGCGTCTTTCGTGTCCTTTTTAACACTTAAGAGACCACCTGCTCCACGGCCAATTTCCACAGCCGACCAGTGCGCTCCACGGCTAATCGTTTCCGTGGGTGACACGTGTGGACACGCGGTCCGCTGGGAACCATTTTGATCGGAGCAGGCTTTCTTACTTAGACAACCAGTATTCCGTTTCCACTCCACCTGAGACTATGTCGCTCCACAGAGGTCTGGAGTGAGGCCATGGTGAAGCAATGATCCACCGCTTTTTCGCGGACCTGCTTTTTTTTTATTTTGGAAGTTATTTCAGCTTTACATGCACAAGGCTGGTTACGAAATAAGCGTTGGTTGTCGACTTCTAGAATTTTCTTCAGGTTACAGCTAGTGGTTGGGATCGGGGATGAGCGGAGTTCCGCGTTTCGCGTTCCGAAACCCGCAGTTTCGCGCAATTTTGGCAAACGGGTTCCGCATTCCGAAAACCGCAGAAAACGCCGCGGAATGCGAAAATATAGGTAATCTGGGACGTAAGAAAGCACTAGATGACCTTTGAATTTTTCCGCGGTTCGCGTTCCGAAAACGCATTCCCGCGCATTTTCAGGCGTTTCGCGCCCGATTTCCGAAACCCGAGAAAAAAATTTTTGTTTCGAAATTCGAAAACCTATTTTCGAAATTTAAAATTTTTCCCGCTCATTTCTGGTTAGGATTGAGCCGTGCTAGGCGGACCCAGAGTATTGAAAATTTGAAAAATAAACAAACTTCTCCTTTGTGATGCCCTAATAAACCTCATGTAGAAATTTCGGCGGACTCAAATACTTTGATCTACCGAGTTTTCTGATGCAACCGACAAAAATTTTATCAGAATTTCAATATGGGAATCAGATTTATGATCAGCACCCCATCCTCCCCAATGACCACGTGAGCGAAGTCGCACCAAAACCTAAAGCGTTCTCAAACGGATGACGAACTACAGACGCCAGCGAAGCTTTGGAAAACTGTGAAATACACACCACTTCATTGTTCAGCGCCTCAAAATATACTCCTAGTTAAATTTCAACAAAATCTTAACCACTTAACTATTTCTAGGTTTTCACCCCTTTCCCCCAAGTTACCCTCCACTCGAAATTTAGCGAAATTTCAAACAAAGTTGACCGATGGCAAATATACCGCAGTCGAAAGAAAATTCATTGCAAATTGAAGAGTAAAAACTAGAACTTTGTGCAGCAACTCGAATAACCCTCGAGGTCAAGGCAGCAAAATTTGAAACGATGACCTACTCCAGTTATCTCAAATAGGTGGCACTACTATTTCGACAATCAACTATAGAACATCAGTTCGGTGCTAAACATCATTGATAACCCTTCTTAGACAAGTTTGGAACGATTTCTTTCCGGCCAAAGAAGCTCGAAAAATCGAGAACTGCTATTTTTGGAATGCTTGTAAAATTACTAGGAAAACTCAAAATGCTTGACCACTGTGAGTGTAAATAGGTTACATTATAAAGAACCTATCCGTAATCAAGGAAGACTCCACGCCATAGAAATATAAAAAATATTAAAAGTTTTATGGCGTGGGTGCGCAGTGTGGACACGCGGTCCGAGGGGCAAAACAGCCGTGGGTGCGCAGTGTGGACACGCGGTATCTTAAGTGTTAAGCATGCCTTGCTATATAGGGCACCAGACCTTTCGTAAACCGTGGAGATATCGGAAGTGAAATTTATGAAGATTTTATTCACTGCCTTTAAGAAACAGATATTTGGCCTTATGTTTCATTTTGAGGCGAGACGGCAAGATAAAACGATGCGAGGTGGTTCCCCAAAATACTATGTAATGGTAGTTTTAAACTACAATAATTAGTGGAAACCACTGGAAATGGAAGGGGTTTCCGTAATTCGTAACGAAGGGGAGACCAGCAGGGGCAAGAAGAGCTCACCAGCAGTGAGGTTTCGCGCCGCGACCGCTCGCGCCAAGCGGGACTCCCTCTCCACCTCCTACGCTCTCGCCGGGTCTGCGGAGCCTCGCAGGATAGCGCCCGACCCTGAGCGCGAGAAGCGCATTCCGTGCCTGAGAATGGAGATAAGAAGGCTGAAACCGCCGATCTACAACAAAGAGGAAATGAAAGCTGCGGTGAGGCTAACCACTTCATAACAGTGGCTAGCTAGTGGATAGTCGACGATTCATTCAAACCCTTTCACCAATACCACTGTTATCATGTGAGACCCTGTCCCTTCAATTACTGCCCATGTTCATATAGAGGTAGGTGGGATGAAACAACACCACAACATCTACTTCCTCTCACCCTACCTATTTAGAAAGCATTAGGCTCCTTGGTTGTGGTTGACACAGTCCACCCTTGACCACAACAGGTCGGTCAGCAGCTCATGTTGATATTAAAGTTTTTCAATGCTTTTTATTTGTATTTCGATTGACCTGAAGAAGTGCTTAGGCCCGAAATGTTGTCATAAAACGTTCAACTGAAGAGCTTCTGCTAACTATCAACAGAAGTCGTCAAATTATGAAACTCAGTGTTTCAAATCTGATGTCAGTTTGTCGATTTTTGGCAGCTTACGGTAGATTACGGTGGGTATACGGTAGTTGGGCAAAGTCTCAGATTTGTCTCAAAGAGGATTATTTGGGGGTGCTGAATACGAATTTGGTGTCCATTTGTCGATTTTCGAATTATTATGGCAGGTTTTACCTCCTAAATGGCATTTCACCTTCCGTAACCTACAGTAAGCCTTAGAATTTGCGAACCCCAGATGCGTGGTCGCTAAGGCATCTTTCATAGTCCTCACAGCAAGCGCGGCACGCGCGGGACGAGCGGTGGACTATGAAACTTTTCACCGCGTGGGACGAGCGGGAAGCCACTCTGAAATCTCTAGCGGAACCGCTATGGCGGCGCGGGTAAAAGTCGGGCCTCCATTGGGACTTGTGCAGAAATTCCTGGCTTGCATTTGCGTATGCGGTGGCGCAGGATAGTCCCAGAACTATTTATGTTGGAGTGGACTCAAATCGAGAAGCAATTATTGATTGAAACGGTAAACCCGCCACGGCGGTTTGGGCGGCGCCGCTATGGCGGTGCTGATGGACTATGAAAGTTCTCACCGCGCGTGTCGCGCAGTAAGAACTTTCACAGTCCACCGCCCTTCCCGCGCGTCACGCGGGCGCCGCGCTTGCGGTGAGGACTATGAAAGATGCCTAAAGCTGTAGAGAATCACGAAAAAATCCTGATTTGTGCGAAGCCCCGAAACACCCTTACAGCGCAATACTTACGGGAGTGTAATGCAGAAAAAACATGTCCTCCATAACGGATTGAAATTTATATCCTTCTGTCCCACACTTTCTAGCTTCCTCTCTTCTCGCTCCCAACAGGTGCGCGGAAAAAACAGAGAAAATTAGTCTTCGAATTAAAGGCTGTTTTTGCCCTCGAATTAAAGGCTTGCAAAATCTTCGAGAGAACCACGCGTCACAATCGACAGATCCCTATAGAGGCTTTTGGGAACTAATTCGTGATGATTTCGAGGAGACTCCCGAGGCGATTCCCACGAAAACAAGACATTTAGTGAAGGTCTCGTGATTCTCCGAGCTTCAATTCGAGGTGATTCTAGGGGAATTCCGCGGAGATTTTCAGGTGTTCTCATGGCTAGAACTTTATGAAGAGTACGCTAGAAGTCCAATGAATCCCAGTGGGATATCTACTCAGGTATCCCTCTCGCAAACTTTTACTGCGCGGAAGTTTTCCAAAACGCGGAGAATCCGCGGCTGTAACCCCATAGGCAGCTCCCTCGAGTCTGCCGTGAAGAATCCGGGACAGGATTGCATCCATCTTTGTGATTTACGCCCCTATAAATTCAGTTACATTATCGCTGAACCCTTGACCCAACATATTCCTGCTGAGACCAAAACACCTCAGATGGAGACAACTCAACCGAGCTTGCGCTCTGCGAGACGCAGCGCACCTGTTCGCGTAACTTTTGTTAAGATTTATTTCTTAATAACACATCAAACTCGCATAGAGAAACACTGGAATATGTAATTGTGGATGATACTGGAAAATAGCTCTCATAAGACTAAATTATGCTCAACTCAATCTGCAATATCTCGCTCTGCCTTTCGCTAAAATCGGAGTTATACTTTGCTGCAGCGAATGAAGATAGCGCGCGGCGTTCACCGCTGCGCGCGAAGTATAAACCTGATCTATGGGGCAGTGGAGGGAAACAAGGGTACGACAAGAGACGTTGTAAAGCTTCTAATACTGTACAGAGGAATGCTCATGAAGTAATATAAACATTTCCAAACGAAAAAATGGAGAAGTAAAAAAACCTTAGGAGATATAAAAGAAGCTTAGTGAACAATGAAAAGATCGATATTAGGCACAATGGTGATTGAACAATTTCATTTGAATGGAAAACAAAAAAAAATATGCGAAAGCAAAAAAAAAACAAACACAGCAAAATGTCAAAAATGTGGAACTGCTGATTATTGATTATCTGATCAACAATAAAAATATATCGATTCCTGCATCGATTGCACAACGAATGACTTAGAGCTCGGCGATCATATACTAGACAATCATCATTTTAAAGCTATCAGAATAGAATATTTGGAATGAAGGAAAAGGAGTGATAAGAAAGGAAAAACAGAAAAAAAGAAGAAAAAGGAATGGATCATCACAGCAGATTGGAAATGTTCGATTTAACAAAGGAAATAGACTATTCGAGCCGCTCCAAGAAATTCGGATCTTTGAAGTACTCCGGTATTTGATCGTCTAATCGATTGATGATCTGAAAGCAACAGCAATCAATATATTGATTTTTGAATTTTGAGGAACAATCTAAATCAATATGAAATTTTCAGATTCAAATACAACAACAATCAATATATCGATTTATAGGCGCGAAAACAGAGCGTAACTTGCTAAGTTCCATTCCTTACATGCACCATAAGCCTATGAGGAGATGACTTAATGAGACATTATTGATTGGTTGATTTATTCCATCACAACATCGATATATTGAATGATTATCTATTCGTCCGGGGTTACTGATTTTGTTCCGCAACGAATACAATATGTACCAGTTGTGGGCGCACAATCGCTGTCCGCTTCTGACCTCCTTTTTTCGTGACCGCTGGGGCGACTTCTGATGACATTATCGATTGATCAGCCTGGCCGAGCTCGATCGATATATCGATTTGCCAACCCTAAGCTTAGTGTCCTCATCTCTATTGTAACCTTTGACAACTGAGCTAGGGGAGATGGTTTCTTGGAACAGCGTGTTGCACGATTGTTCATTACAGCCGAATTTAGTCAATATATTGATTTAATCAATATATCGATTTCTTTACCCCGGATAACTCAACACTCCTATCGTTTTTCATATAATTCGTAAGCATTCTCAACTTTTCTTAAGGGACGTCTAGAGCGTAGACTGAATTTAATAAGCTTCTGGGACGTAAAGGCTCGATTAGGTCGGTCCAAATCGATCGATATATTTACTTTAGAGGCTTGAACGGATTGCTCATATCATTTTTTCCGATCATTTTCGATCCCTTTTCTGAACACATGAACTAATAGCGATCACTCTCGATCGTTTAGCTTTGCAAAACCAATCAATATATCGATTGCTAAACACAATCCTTATAAAGATTGCTAAACACAATCAATATATCGATTGCTAGGTTCGGATCAGTGATAAGCTTTTCCTATTTTTCCTTATTGAAAATAGCAAGGCTCACCTTGTATATTTGTTTCTTCCAAGACGGTTCCGCATCTTTGCCCATACGAATGGCATCGAAGAACTCACGTAAAGACTCTTGAACGACATTCACCAAATTTTCAGGCGGCTGGAAATGGCATAATGAGCACCTAAGTTCGAAGTTAAGTTTCAACCCGAACAGCACTCTCGCCGCAGACGCCTGCGTTTACGGCGCGTTGATGTTGAGTGGAGACTTCAACTTCTGTCAAAAACACGCATCGCAACCGCACGCGTCCGCCACAAAACAGACTGATTTTACCACCAGAACGTACCTGAACATGATTATTTCTATTGTAGTGCTGATTCAATGTTCGGAAAACTTCTGAGTCTGCCGTCACAACAATATCATCTCGTGAAGTAATGCCCTCGGCTAGCGCTTGACGTGCGAATTTGTCCATTTGAATGTAGTAGAACTCTCTGAAATTTTACAGATATTGATTTTGGTGGAAATTTTTTGAACAGATTTTCCAACTTTTCACTGGTTGGTTTGGATCAAATGCGAATAGTCAATCGTAAAATATTATGGAAGTATTGCGCAGACTGGTCCGCAACTTTCTATTCACCTATCATCTCAAATTCGTCACTTATTGATCGACACTAGTGAGTTATCGATTTTTCGTAAAACAGTTTACCTGAAAATCGAGTTGTGATTTACATAGTTCATTATCTCGTTTTATATTTTGTTTGTAATAAAACTAAGCTTCAGAGAGTAGTCTGTCGTTGAGCGCCGAAAACCAAACCCGATTTATGTACAACCACAGTTGATTAACCCTGACTGAGCAATTATTGATTGAAAACTCTGATTTACACATTTTCGATGCACTTGTTTTGAGCAAACTGAAGGTCTGCAAACGATATTCGATTAGCCCTAACCTTCTAATCATTGATTGATTTTATCGACACGATACGAACGTCAGAGCTCAAAGATGCGCGATGTTTTTCATTCAACCCTAATCAATCAATTATCGATCAACGTATTTTATTTATCGACTTTTGGTGTGCTTCGTTGGTACCTAGGTTTCGGGTTCATCAAAGCTTAGCCGTTTCCTTGACCAATGCTGAAACCGAGACTCACTGCATTAGAACCGTTGTATTCAGCTCTAGGCTCTAAATTATCGATTGCTGCTATTGATTAATAGATTTTTGGTGCACTACGTAGCTCAGTAAAGGCGATTTGATAAGCCCTAACCGTATAATCATTGGAAGATTTTGTCAATACAACACGAGCGTCAAAACTTCGAAATGTGCGATCCAACTAGGTAGTTCAATCAATTATCGACCAACACGTTTGATTCATCGATTTTTGGTGTGCTTCGTTGGTGATTAGGTTTTGTGTTTATCGAAATTCAGTCGTTTCCGTAAAGGATGCCATAACCGAGACTCATAGCATTCGCTTGGTAATAATCAGCTCCAATGGCATAATTATCGATCGACGCTAATGATTTATCGAATTTTGGTACATTACGTAGCTGGGCAAATTCAATTTGATTAGCCCTAACCGTACGATCATTGATCGATTTTATCGATACAACACAAGCGTCAAAACTCCTACATGTGCTTTTCATTCTCCTAATCAATCAATTATCGCTCAACATATTTGATTAATCGATTTCGGTGCGCTTCCTTGGTATTTAGGTTTCGAAATTATGGAAGCCCATCCTTTCTCAAATTAATGCTAGAACCGAGACCCACCTCAGTTGCACGGTAATATTCGGCTTCAATCGAATAATTATCGATCGATGCTATCAATTTATCGATTTTCGGTGCACTATGTAGTCAATATTTGCCTTTTTAGCCGACCGAAGATGAACAATTAGCACCTGTTGGATGCCAAAATCGAGACTTAGGTTGCGTACACTGAGCAGTCTTTTTTTCACGATTATTCAACTATCACTAATCGATGTTGTTGATTTATCTTTTTTTTTGTGTAATTGATCCGTTCCGACTGTAGATACTTAACAATCAGTCAAGCAAACATTACGAAGCCGAAATTTCAACTAGCAGGCCTAAAAACTGGCTTTACTTGAGATGACATGAAGTGTCCCAATATGTCACAAGGTAGCTAAGTTTAACACAAAATTTAGGGCTCAGGCAGGACCCAAACCTGGAACGCATGGCTTTCCGGGTGAGAGTGTTACCATTACACCACCAACACCCCAATACGTATGCAGGTTGTGCACGTAATCGAACCCTTGTCGGCCTGCCTTGAGTAGTCATTGTTTGATTAGATGGCCGAATTCGTCCCCACTTCAGCCGTGCCACCTGGTTCAGCGCTTGAGCATAATCGTCACAAACGCATCCTCATCTGAGTATCGCCTTTCATGTCGGGGAAACCCGAGAACACCTTATGGTGGGCGAACCTGTGGATGGACGCTGAGTGGTCCCTCTCCGAGGAACTCTCCTCCTACTAGTCTACCTACACAGGAACAAGTTCTGACGCAGCGCACAGAGACAATACTCTAAGCCCCGCTAGTTGATCCGCTTATCAGACTACCGTACACGGCCAACGACGACATCGTTTCGCGTAGAGGACGATTACCTCCGCACATAAATCTCGAAGGCGATAGACGCAAGTACAGGCCGGACAGGCTAGGACTGCAACTCAGAAAAACGAAAACAAGTTATTTGTAACATAAAAGCCCGAAAACAAGTTACTTGTAACATATCTAAGCCGATGTAACTTGCGACTTTTATTGTGCCATTTAAGTTACATGTAACATATCGGAAGCGCATTGCACGCGGTTTTCTGTCGAATATGCTCCATGTAACTTAAAAGACATGAGATAATTCGCAAGTAACTTACATCGGCTCAGATATGTTACAAGTAACTTCTTTTCGGTTTCTAAGAGGAGACTGCGGGCAGTGCGCCTCCGCTATATGTATTACATGTAACTAAAATGGCACAATATAAGTCGTAAGTAACTTAAATCGGCTAAGAGGATATTTCCAAGGTTGATGTACGACGCACTCGCGGGGTCAGCCTTGTGACTGGCGTTGCTGTTGGTTCAATTACCCAGGTTTGAGGTACATACTTGACCCCACACCAGCAGGAAAGACCCCGCACAGCATTTTTCTGGGTAGTGTGTGGTCTGGGGCGCGCTCTTTGCGTCGCGTGTCGTCTGCGTCACGTGATGGCCACCCATAGTGAAAATTCAAATGTAGGTTACACGCAATATAAGTGTAACTTTCATGTAATATAAACTTAAGTTGCATGTAATATAAATGTATGTCACATGTTATATAAATTTAAGTTACTTGAGACATTCAAGTAAGTTACATTTATATTACAAGTAACTTGTTTTGATTTTTCTGAGAACCAGCCACGAAAATGGGAATCTCTAAAAAAACAGCCAAAAACCGAATTTTTCCTAGATTTCCGTCACTTTACTCAAAGAATCCCCATGAAATTTGTCAGTTTTTTGCTTTTCTGGGTCAATATCCGCCGCTGCTCAATGCGGTTCGCGGTCAGTGCCCCAGTGTAGACGTCGACGATGACGACGAGTGGGTCTTAGAGGGAATTTGTCACGCACTACAGTAATCCCATTGCAAGATGACTAGCGCGAATAGGATGCGATTAGAATTCGCAGCGGCGAAGAACTGGCTTCACGACGACGAGGTTTTGCACTGTTTCCTTTGACGGAAACTTGTGACTCAGGTCTTCTAGAGGGAAAGCCCCCGGCGAAATCAGTTTTTAGGACATTTTGACACTATGCTCAAGGAAACAAATGGTTTTTAACAGGGAAATTCAATCAATTTTGAAGCAAACTGTATGCTTCTTGCACCCAGCAACACTCCTATTGAACAAACTTGCAATATTTAACTTCGAACTGACATCTGCCAGAGACAAGATTAACTCTGCAATACAAACGGGACATTTCTGGAGTCCCATTTGACAACTTCACCACAAAAATGGGCAAGTCTTAACCTAAATCAGGCCTATTCAAATTTGTAAACCATACAAAAACTGATCTTTGAACCCATTTCAGCACGATTTTCAAACCAGACTCCACCAGTCCGTGTCGAATGGAGACTTTTGAACGCAAATCGAACATCTTTGAGTGCCATGGGACGTTGTTCTCACGAAACTGGAAGTTTTTATAAACAAATAAACCGCTCCCAAGAGTCGAGTTGAGACTTTAGAAACCAAACAATTGATAGGGCTCATGGAAAAACTGGACACTTCCGGGCCAAAATTGGAGAATTTAAAAGCTAAATGCAATTTTAGGACTAAATAGGACAGCTTTGAAATAAAGCTGCTCATGTTTCAGTCTATGTGGGACACCTTTGAAGCCAAATAGGACATTTTGCAACCGTATCGGGTCACCTCAAACCAACGTGAACATGGTTGGCCAGAATGGTACAGATTTGAAACAAAATGGAACAGCCCTCAAACCGAGCACTCTTAGGAACAAAAGTTGACACATTTGGGGTGCCTAAAGACATGGTTTACAAAGAAAACGGTCTTTGAGTTTTTACCGGAAATCGAATGTACGGAAATCGAATGTCCGTTGCAACTATAATGGCGAAAAAAACAGCTAAAAACGAGCCATAGATAGCCCTGAACGGCCTTCAAATTTGCTTGTGCTATGCCCGCCCGCCCACTGCCTCAACGGGCAACGAGGAGATGGACGTGTACTCTGAGACAATTTACCGCGTCAGTGCCGTGAAAGTACAGTGGCCCTCGACCGCGATAGTTCCGCGATAGTACCGCAGCGGCTCCGCATTAGAACCGCGCCGGATCCGCGCCGGATCCGCGTTAGAACCGAGCCGGATCGGAGGGGATACAGCAGCGAACCCGTGTGGAGTACGATGTACTGCCCTGTGCGATCTAACAAAATTGCAGCCGGTTCGATTACCCTATTTTGAGGTACATTTCGTATTTCCTTGGGTACAAAAACAGCAGTAACCTCTGTATTTATCATACAGAGGACTTGACAACCGCAGGTGCGTATTTTTGTTCTTAGACCCCCTTAGCTGTATTACGTTTTATCTCCAACTTCGTATGATACCCTCTCCCGGAGCCGCGGCGGCAGTATCGAGGAGCCGCAGCGGCGTTTCCGCGTTGCCGCTACGGCTTCGCGGTAGTGCCGCCGCGGCTTCGCGGTAGTGCCGCCGCGGCTCCGCTGCAGTGCCGCAGCGGCTCCGCTGTAGTGCCGCTTCGGTGCCTGTAGGCTCCGGAGCGGCACTATCGCGGAGCCGCAGCGGCAATTTCTTTCAGAGTAGGGCACTCGATTTCTGGTGAAAACTCGAAGACCCTATTTTATCGTGAACACTGCCTTCAAAGTCGCAGTCCACTCCCTCTCCAGACCATGAGAGACTTTTTTGGCTGTTTCCGGAACAAAAAGTGTCTAAACGGGACACTTTTCGGAATGTTTTCGGAGTCAAAGGTGTTTTTGGGAACGAAAGGGATCCTTTCCAAATTGCATGAAAAATGTAAAGGAAAGTTGTTTTTCGGACGGAAAGAACCCTATGCAAGGCCCTATGTAAGACTCTTCAGACAAGATAGGATGTTTTCATAACCCAAGACAAGAACTGGGAAATTTTCTTGGAAAAGCTTTGGGAAATGACGAATTTTTGATAATTAATGGGAAACTTCCGAAACTGAATGAGGAGTTCTTCAACCCAGCTTATGTAGTGCAATGGCACAATAAAAATGGACTTTTCACATAAAACGTTTGGGGGCCAAAACAACAATTTTTAGATCAAGCAAGTTATTCTAGCTAAATTTCGATACCCTTCAGGAATAATTGTGACATTTGAAGCTCGAATCAAACTCTTTCAAACACAGAATTTGAAACTGTTTCGGTTAAATGGAACTTTTCTCAGACCGCATTCGGTACAGAAGAACAGTACAATTGAAACTTCTCCAATGAATCTGAGCCGCTTTCAGATCAGGTTAAGAATTTCTAAGACCATGGGTACTTCCATAGGAAACTGGACACTTTTCTAAAGGAATGGAACCATTTTTTACATTCACGTTCAGATCCAAAATTGTCTCCAACTTTTTATAGTTGGTGTCTCTTTGGAGACTTGAATTGATGACCTACACTTTTCCTAAAAACCCTTTTCTCTATTCCCCCGGCCGATCAGCGCCTATCTACGGAACTGACACCTCAGCTGACGCACGTCTTCATAAATCTCAGAAACTCTCGTCGCGCGCGCGTCTTATCGCGCTGTCAATCGCTTGCCACCAGCGGGACGCCACCCGATGCGTCCAGTCGTTGTCCGTTCACAAATAAGGCCTCAAAATTGCTAATTGCGGAGAAAAATCGAGCGCGATATCGCGCCTTATCGCCTAACGAATCGCCTCGAATTGTAAAACATGCACACTGAACATACGATTAATCAATTATACGCCCTTGGGAGCAACGGAGCGGAATTCTGATCTCATGATATTTGTTGCCTTTAGAGTGGCATATCAATTAAGTTCTGTGAAAATTTGTATGATGGGCATGGATCCGGAAGAGACTTTGCGTTCCCTATTGGAGGTTGGCGCGAACTCGGTGCACCTATGTTATAACATATGGCACCGAGTTTGCGCCAACCTTGAATAGTGAACACCGAGTCTCTTCAGGATCCATGCCGACGATATGTTTTCGGAAGAAAAAGCTTGTTTTAGCATATTTCTCAAGAAATTCCTCGTCAGAACTCAAATTTATTTGTTCTAAACTCTGTCCGAATGAGATTGCCTGCCCACGCGGTCGGCGTGCGTGTCAAGCGCCTATCACGGAGGCATTTTCCGGACGAACCTACCCACAGCTGAGATACAGCTGAGTGGGGTAATGTTCACTATTCGTCTAAAATTCCTGCTAATCGATTCACAGGTCCGCAAAATACCTTCGCAAAGGCTAATCAGCCGCCCGCCGACCGCATGGGCGGAGAACCTCATTTGGACACAGTTCATGTAGTCTCTTCCTTCTTATAGGTAGTGAAAAACACTGCTCAATCGCTTCGAACAGGGAACACATTAGATTCCAAACAGTTCAAATTAATCGCAAGGGAGCAGTTGCCACGCCCAATTTGACCTAGCGCCCGCCTACTTGCTGCTTTTCCGGTCTTCGAGCACTAGCTTGAGACATTTTTGAATCACTTCATGTGAATTCTCACACGATGAGACGCCTGACAGTTCAGCTTCGTCTCCCAATCTGCGGGTCGGCTTCTGTTGCTGTCCGGACCACTGCTGTTGCTGTCCGGGCTCCTCCAACTTGCCCGAACAGCAATGGCAGTGGCCCTTCTCAGGCGGCTCCACTTCCTGTTCGGTGCGGCTCGGGCCGAGAACTGCCTTAGTTGTCTGAACCACAAAAAAACAGTTGCCGTGTATTATGCAGAAGAAAAAAAACCGACAATTTTAATTTTTCTTCTGAGCGCACCCAAACCTTTGAATTCACAAAGCACTAATGCATAAAAAGTGCCCGATCAATTAATATGCATCAGCAATTGGTCAGCCCCAATTCCTGCATTAGTGCCCATCTAACAAAAAAAATACAAACCTGAAATTGCTGAACCATTTCACCAACTGCGCCGTGTTATTCTTATTGAATCGAACATCAGGGAAATAGGATTTGAGCAACGTTGAGTTCGGATATCGCGTATAGAAGAACATCAATTTGGCTTTCCGGAGATGAACCGGCGTCAACGTCGAGCTGGAAAAATAGAAAAACTTCAGTGAAACTAGTGTCACGGGCACTAGTGTAGTAGAGGTGGTGCCGCTGAATCAATCAATGCTCACCTCTGACCGCCGTCATACCCGCCACACTCGCTGGTCTCATCCGAATTCGTTGGGCTGCCTTCCCTCTCTCCAAATGTGGCTCCACCATATAGCGGGTGACCTACCATTGTAGGAGGGAAATAGTTGGACAACGGCGTTGAATGGGAAAGCTAGAAAAAGTAGATCAATGAATTAATCAATATTGGACCCAACAACTGCATCAGTGCCATATCAAAATCACCCAAACTCACCACAGGACTACTTCTCGTACTGCTGGGTGAACCTTCTCGTTGCATCGGAGTGCCGCCATTCATTTTTCGGATACTGTCCGTCACCTGCAAGAACTGATCACTTACCCTGACCCAGAAGACTATGCTATTCTGACAGGCGGAGTCCCTCTCAATGAGACTGTCCGCCCAAGCGGTCGGCGCGCGTGTCAAGCAGCCGCCGCAAAGGTATTTTTCGGACTTGTTGATCGATTAGCAGGGCATTTCAACACCAACAGACGAATAACGAATTATATCAAGGTCAGCTGTCTGTAGTCGTAAAAAAATTGATGAGAAAAATGTTTTTGCAACGGCGACTCGACACGCACGCCGACCGCGTGGGTGGACACCCTCATTCGGACGGACTAAATATGTACTTTGAACTTACCTTGCTCCTCTTCTTCTTCGGCCCATCATCCTCGAACGGTCTACGAATTTGATTCAAAGCCGCCAGCGAGTTGAACGCATTCAAAGGGGCTGGGAAGATTCCTGCGGGAGGCACTGAAACTGCGGTAGTAATTTTGGAGATCACATGTGGTTTATCATGACCACCCATAAAGTATGGACCTTCCGGACCCTAGCTAATATTCTACGAAATACCACTCCATTTCAGTCTCTCTAACTGCTCTCATAGCTGATAAACTGGGTTCTTGAAGTTGACAGTTTGAAGACCACACATGATGTTCACTTCTCCCTAACCAGTTCCCGCAGTTCATATTATGCGGGCCACCCATAGTGTTTGGTTAGTACGAACCGTTTCTGCATATAACATCCCAAGGATCACTTATGGAACTGAAGTACTTAAGGCCAATTCAGCAATCAATAATCTACGAACCTTCCACTCAGAAAAATGAAAACAAGTTACTTGTAACCTAAAAGCCCGAAAACAAGCTACTTGTAACATATCTAAGCCAATGAACGTTATTGCGCCTTTTATAGTGCCATTTAAATTTCATGTTACATATCGGAGGCGCATTGCACGCGGTTTCTAGTCGATATGTTGCATGCAACTAGAATAACTTGAGATAAGTCGCAAGTAACTTACATCAGCTTAGATATGTTATAAGAAACTTGCTTTCGATTTCTGCGGGGATACTGTGTGCGGCACGCTTCCGATATGTTACATGTAACTTAAATGACACAATATAAGTCGCTGGCAATTTGAATCGGCTCAAAAAGAAATTTCCACGGGGATGTACGACGCACTCGCGGGGTGATGATTACGACTGCCGTCGCTGTTGGTTCAATTATCCATGTTTGAGGTATTTGACCCCACATCAGCAGGGAAGGCCCCTCGCAGCGTTTTTCTGCGTAGTGTGTCGTCTGGGGCGCGCCTCCCTGCGTCGCGTGTCGTCTGCGTCACGTGATGGCCACCCATAGTGAAAATATAGATGTAAGTTAAATGTAACATAAGTGTAACTTACATGTAATATAAATGTATGTTACAATATAAACGTAAGTTACTTGAGACATTCATGTAAGTTACATTTATATAACAAGTAACTTGTTCTGATTTTCATGAGCATTTGGGTCTAGTTTTCCCCTACCGGTTCCTGTGGTTTCTTGTTCCACACAAGAAGTTTACTCTAACCCAATCCATTCCTACAGCTACTAATCACCTATGACTTTGGATTTTCTCTATTCTGCTGGCCGACAGGACCAACCATGGCGTTCAGTCATTTTTATTCAAATTATGCAACCAATACTCTAAGGACCATCTTTGATAGTTATCCGATCATGAAAACTCACTATGCGGGCTGATGCCGAAGTGAGCCGCCAAAGGATTTGGAGGAGGGAACAACGCGTTGAACATTGGCGGCACAGCAGCGGCCGGCCGGGCAGCGGCCTCCTGCTGAAGTCGAGCCATCTCGTTCGCGGCCCACTCTTTCAACACCTTGAAGACAGAAAAGATTACCAACATATAATGCAAAAAATTATTCGAGAAATATGAAATATCATCCTAATATTCAAAATATCTATTGAAAACTCGGTATAAATTATGGAATTTCACTAATCTCAGATTAGACAATTTTGTGAAGGGTAGACGAATTTTCTAGCTAGAAAGTGCTACGAATTGGACGAGTTGACCTGCTTCAAGATATAAGCGGACAACTGATCTTAAGGGCGTGAACGGGCAAATAAGATACCTTATCGATCGATCCTGACAACGAGTCAATGATTTCCGTCTTCAATGTCTGCGCCAGCTGGGTGAAGTCTCGGGCCCGTGCCTTCTCGGTTGCCTGAATAGATAGATGATCCAATGAGGTAACCTGAGAGTATAGGAGATATCCCTCTTCCCGTTTTATTGCCTGTTCCCTGGGCGGAGCATTGGGCGGGGCGCCCTCAACAATGTCGAGAAAATTTGTCTACTTTTGAGTGACACCCTGCAGTTTATCCATTCTTCCAAACTAAAAATTTCATTTTTTCGAATGACAGAAATAACGAAAAAAAAGCATAAGCTCCGCCCAAGAGCAATTCACAAGTATACGAGTAGGCGACTACGGCGGAGCGCATTGCAAAGCCGCGTGTGAGCGGGGTTCACGGTTTTCTGGGCGGAGCTAGTGGTTTCCTAGCACTTTCTTGGCTGGATTACTGCATACATACTGCCTCTCTAGCCCTCAAGAGTCCCGCCCCTTATAGCTTCGTCTCCAAGGAGGCGGAGCAAGTGGCGGGGCTCTTGGAGAATTTACGGGTAGTTTTCAATACTACGGTCCAGACACCTGTCGTAGCGAAGCAGCGCTGTCAAAGTGAACCATTACGTTTTTTTAACACGAGGAAAATTTACGAAGAAACCACAGGCTCCGCCCCCCAGTCCTCCATTTAGCACATGGGGCTTCGTCCAATGAACCGTCAACTCGTACGTGGGCGGGGCATGCGGTTCGCCAGTGTTCTGGGCGGGGCTAGAGGTTTCCTAGCGTTTTTTAGCTGGTTGCTGTTCAGTGCTTCAGGACCACATTACCAAACATTAGCATCGAAGGGTTGATAGTTTTTGCACTCCATTGTCCTATTCCCGTGAATTTCTTGTCAACCAGGGCGGAGAAAGGGCGGAGCAAGAGGTGGAGCGGCAAAAGCAATTTCATGGGACATCCACTCTTATAAACCAGACGCCGCTGTGACAAAAATACCAGAAAAGAAGATTTTTGAATAAGTTAAATACCGAAAATGCGAGTGAACCACAGGCTCCGCCAACACAACTCAAAAGAGAAACCGCAACCTCTTCCCCAAGAAGGTTGACAACAGGCTACGTCTATGGAAGAGTTGGCGAGTGCGACGTCGCTCATTGCTAAGAGCTAATTGTTTGGATTTTGGATAGAGCAAGTCGTTAGTGGGCGGGGTTCGCGGTTTCCTTGCCTGTCCTAGACTAATTCTATTTTTAAACCTAGCTACCCCGCCCCTGGGCTAAATAGGTCAGAAAGACTCACCATATCCACCGTGGGCGGTGGTGGTGGTTGCGGGAAGAACTTCTTCTGCTGCTCCATCAGGTTACTGTAGAGTTTCCGCTGCGTCTCGAACATCTCGTGGAACTTCATACTCGGCTGATTCAGCTGCGACTGCAGCGCACTGAGACCGTCAAACTGCCGCGTATTCTCCGTGTCCGGCTTCTCCTCACTCTTCAGAATACCACTGTCGTCTGCCGTCCGGAGGATTTCCTGCGACGTCATATCCTCATCATCGTCTTCTGCTTGTTCAACGTCTTCAATATTTCGCTGCGGCTGGAACGACTTCCGCTTCGATGACGACGATGATGCGGTCGAGTTCGCACTCTCATTGCTCAGACGCGGCTCAACAGCTGTATCGTCTGCCGAGAGTTCGTTTGTCTGAAAAAATTGTGGTATCCATTCAATTGTCAGGCGTGGATTATACTTTATCGCAGCAGCGAACTGAACCGCATAGTGAAATATTTTCGGCTACCGTCCGCCCCTACGAAACCCGATTTTTACGTGCTGGCTGCGTCTGGCGCTGCGGTGAAGTTCATCCTGACTCATTGACTCACCTGATCCTCAGCCGTCTCCACATCCAACTGGTCGATCTCATCGGACGTATCCGGGTTCTCCATTTTCTAAAAAAAAAGACACCATTCTACAGAAAACTTGAAGTCGCAGAGATAAAATATATAGGTCAGCCCTAAAAACACTTTCTCAACCTCAGTAGGTAACTTGGAACTTCGGTCTGACTCTGGAGCGGCACTATAAGCCTGAGGCTCCACAAGAAACGTTATGGGGAAAAATGGATTACTTCGCTGAAGCATGAGGAAAGTGGGCTAAATGTGTAGTTAGGATGCTAAGACAACTCTGAGGTCCACTCTTCGACTCTCGAAGAAGAACGGTACACTACGCTTCACCAAACCTCTACGGTATGTATACCGTAATGGTCAAATCCAAGCAGTTAAAGCGTGCAGATGGCTGCTTCATAAGGCCTTGACAGGTAGACCGCAGGTAGAAAGCGAGCGAGCCGCTGCCCAGTGATGGTTGGAGTGCATGCAGTTAGCGGGTGGATCGCTGTCTACTGACGGACGAATCGCTGGCAGATGTTCGGCGCATAGTACTCCAATCCGCCTGCCAATCTCGCAAGCGATCCATCAGCAACCTTGCCAGAGTATAGAGATTTTTTCATGAAGTCCAAGACCTGGCTAAGACGCGAACTATTCAGATAATCCGAAAACCTGACGGCTGCTAAGTGCAGGGTAGTAGGCGCAGCACACATCAAAGGAGGAGTTGTCCTGTTTAAGTCGGTTCGGATTCCAGATGGGACCACTTTGCCTGAACGGAGTGGTCTTACTCAGTCGATTCTCGGCCCCGAGCCGCAACCAATAGAAATCGGACCAGCCTGACAGTTCGGCTCGTTCTCCCAATCTCCGGGCTTCTGTTGTTGCTGTTCGGGCCAACCGGAATAGCCCGGACAACAACAGCAGTGGCCCGGAAAGCTTCAGCAGTGGTCCGGAGAGCAACAGGAGTCGACTGGCAGATTGGAAAAACGAGCCGAATTGTCAGGCGGCTCGGGGCCCATAATCGCCTGAGGATGTTTTGAACTGTAGAAGGCGGGACAACTTCTCCATAGATGTGTCCTGCGCCTACAACAACCAAGTTCAGACCATCGGTGAGTAAGATCGGTTAGGTCACCAGGTATCTCCAGAATCCCCGCGATTGGTCCGCATGCAGTCACCGCTAGACCGGTAGCGAGATCGTGAGCGCAGTCTGAAGGCAGTTCAACTCTTATAATGCCTCAGAGAGCCCAAATTAGAAAATTTGAATACGACAAGGTTTTGTTCAATTGTTTGAGGAGAGGAGTTTGTTGGCGTGCTCTTTGTGAGCCAGACGACACTGTTTTCAGACCTTTTTTTGAAGAGAAAGGGATTACGGTAGGTACACGGTAGACTGGTCGCTATCTCAGATTCAGCTAGAAGCTTTCCTAAGGAGTCGTTTATACTCCCGCCGCAATGCGCTCTATCAGTGCATTTCTTTGAGGCGCGGCGCGATCGATATTGTAGGACTGCAGTTCGCCGCGCCGCTCGGCGGCTGAAGTATAAACGACGCCTAATGGTGTTCACTCGTCAGCATTATCTTTTCCGATGTCAAAAGATCACGTTGGATTTAGGAAAACTTACAGTAAGTTCACGGTAAGTTGATGGTGAGTGTCCCAGCTTCAGCTAGAGCTTTTACCAAAGGTGTGATTCAAGGTGAGGGGTGAGGATTAAACATGTGCGCAAACGGTAGAATGGTTGATGTCTCAGTTTCAGGTACATAAAACCTTCGTCAAATGTGTCAATTATTATGTCAATTGGGGGTGTGTTTACAAGTCTGTTGGTACCTGCTCGTTGGTGCCCCTGCTTCTACTGAACCCAGCAGACGTTTGAGTGTACACAGGGAACGTTCGAGCGATATAGCGTGCACAACTATATCGCGAAAGTATCCCGCACATTGCATAAAGGTGTCGCCGTCCGGCACAGTAAGGCCTCTGGTCCATAACACCTTAGGATCCGTACCTAGGGAGTCATGGAGTCTTTGGCCACAAGCCACAATTTCGCCACCCTGAACTGTCGATCGCTGTCGAGTGATATCCAAAAAACTGCGCTATCCAGACTTCTGAGCTATTTCCATGCACCGTTTGCTGCTTTGCAGGAAACCCGCCTCAAGGATAGACCCGTCATCAGCGTCGGAGAGTACACCATCTACTGCGGTAACGCTGACGATAGGAGAGTGGGAGGCTGTGCAATAGCTGTAAGGAAGGATTTCAATGGTATGGTCAAGGAGTTCGGCTCAACGTCGTGTCGGAATGCATTCGTACGACTGCGGGATCACAGAGGATTCAATCTGTGGATAGTGAGTGCTCATGCGCCCACTGAAACCGCCGAAGACAATTCGAAGGATGCGTTTTATGAGGAACTCAATACGTTGCTGGCCAGGATACCTTGTCAACATGCTGTTGTCGTGGGGATTGACGCAAATGCGAAGATGGGACTTGATCAGGAATCCGAAGTACTCGGTAAATGGTTCTACCCAGTGGAGCAAACATCGGACAATGGCTACCGCCTTGTCGACTTTTGTGAACGCAGTGGTCTGATTATTGCATCGACATTCAAGAGGAATCATCGCCGCCATCAGCTTACGTGGCAGGGACCAACCCGGCTATCTCCAGAAGAGCAGCGGAAGCGGAAGATGACAACTTTGAAACTACAGCTTGACTATGTCCTGACGAGGAATATTCCAGTATCGGACATTCGAAGATCTAGAGCTGTGTGGGATGTCGCATTCGATTCGGATCACCGTCCTGTTCTGTTGAACTTCACTGCGAGGATTCATAAGAGGAAGCGAGGGGCTCAGCCTCTCCAGAGGATTGACATGACAAGTCTCAGAGATGAAGAGTGCAGAAGGAATTTCCGACAACGCGTTGCTATTCACATCGGAGTACGGACTAAGAAGAAACTTTGCGACGCGGATTCTTTTGTCAAATGCATCCAGGACGCTTCGAAAGAGGCACTCCCGGTTGTACAGCCTAAGAAGAAGTTCGCCTACGTCTCAGAAGAAACAACATCTACCTACAACAGAGTATGTGCTCTCCGAACTGCAGGAAACTTCGTGGAGGAGAAGCGTCTGAGGAGGAAGTTGCGTCGGCAGCTTCAAAGTGACCGCGAACGAGAGTGGACGTGTAGAGCTAAGGAGTTCGAGAAGGCTTGGGAGGAGAAGAATCCGAGGAAAGCCTACACGTTGCTGCGACAGTATAGCGGGAAGATGAAGAGATGTTCTCCTGTCTTGAACACTACCAATGGAGTTGCAGTTGGTGATGCGACGCTGCCAATATGGAAGGATTACTTCAGTTCACTACTGAATCGTCCAGCGCCATCAGTACCTGAGCTCCCGCATGTTCAGAGAGCACATTACGACGTCAGTGAGGAATCGCCGACTGAGTCTGAAGTTTTGGATTGTGTCCGGAAAATGAAGAATGGAAAGGCAGGTGGAGATGACAACATCACTGCTGAAATGCTGAAAGCTCTTCCTCCGTCTGGGATTCGTGAAATGACCAACACCATCCGTGCCATATGGATGAGCGAAAGGATACCGGATTCGTGGAGACATGCGATCATCGTACCTCTTCACAAGAAGCTATCCGTCACGGATCCTAAGAACTACAGAGGAATCTCTCTACTTCGTGTCATGTACAAGGTTTTAGAACGTATCATTCTCGAGCGACTTATCAAACATCGTGAAGGAACGACCAGAGATGAGCAAGCCGGTTTTCGACCTGGAAGATCGACCATCGACCAAGTGTTCGTCGTGAGAAGAGTAATTGAATCGTGGCAGCGGTTTTCGAAGCCATTACAGCTTGCTTTTTGGACTTTGAAGCCGCGTTCGACTCTCCTCATCGTGATCGATTGCTCAATGCTCTGCGAGCAGATGGAGTCCCGGAAAAGTATGTTCGGTTAATCGAGGACATGAACAAAGGAACAACAGCAGCAGTTCGTACACCTGTCGGATTTACGTCAGCTTTCGAGGTGAAAACAGGAGTAAGGCAAGGAGCCGTTGCAGGACCTTTTCTTTTCAACTTCGCCGTTGATGACATCATGCGTAGAGTTGCAGAACAGTTTCCTGCGGATGTGATCCTAACACCATCAGGACGCTCCCTTGTCGACCTGGAGTACGCCGACGACATTGTGTTATTCGCTGAAAACAACGCAAAACTGCAAAGGATTGTGAACCTCGTTTCGAAGTATGCCGCAGCCTATGGACTTCGTCTTCGTCCCGACAAATGCAAGCAGATGTGGGTCTCTCAGAGGCCTTCAACTGGAGTTTGTGTGGACGGACAACGTATCGAACTGGTGGACGATTTCTGTTATTTGGGCTGTTTGCTGAAGAACGATGGTAGTTATGCAGCGGATATTCGACAACGATGTGCGAAAGCTACGTCTGCATTCAATTCTCTAACCAAGTGTTTGTGGTCTACCACCATCGCGAAGGAAGTCAAGTTGCGCGTCTACCTATCCGCTATTCGCCCTATCATGATGTACGGATCGGAGACGTGGGCAGCACCGAAAACGCAGATGGAAAGGTTGGATTGCACGGAGAGGAAGCTTTTAGGCGTTTGCTTGGATATTTCTGGCCGCGTGTATGCCATAACGAAGACCTTTACAAGGAAATCGACGCAGTACATCAACGCTTGACACGAGGGAGGTGCCAGCATCTCCTAACGCCATCTCAAGCA
Organism: Aplectana chamaeleonis; assembly: GCA_029168955.1. Lineage (NCBI taxonomy): Eukaryota > Metazoa > Nematoda > Chromadorea > Rhabditida > Cosmocercidae > Aplectana > Aplectana chamaeleonis. Next base: position 69,422 of record JAPDOI010000668.1, read on the forward strand.
GCAATGGAAAGTCGACTTCGACTGCTCGGGCATATACTAAGAAGAACGCCGGATCGTCTCGTACAACACGCTTTAAAAATGCTTCCAAATCCTGTCTGGAAACGGCCACCTGGGCGTAGGCGAAAGTTCTGGACGGATGTGGTTAAAGAGGATTTAAAGTCACTCGGCATCGAAAGACAGTTCAGGCGCGATGTTTCGTTTCGCAGGAAATGGAATAGTGATAGGTGGATGGAATGTGTTCAAATTGTGGCTGAAGACCGTGAAAAATGGACACGGCTGACTACTAGGACGGCACACCTCGGTGAAGATGCGGAATGACCGCGTCAGGCGAAAGCCAACCGATTAAGTCAAGTAAGTCATTATGTCAATTAGCTAACGGGAAATTTGATACCACCATTTCAAGTTCGAAAACTAGGGTAGCTTTCAGTTTTATAGAAGATTACGATAGTATTACGGTAGACTGGTCCGGGTCTGAAATTCGGCCGAAATCTCTCTCAGGAGTGTTGAGCAGGGTAAGGTTTATAAATTTGACATGCCTTATCATCAAATTTATGAACTTAACAGTAGGATATATGCCACGTCAACAAAAGGTAAGGTCGGACTGAAAGGGAATGTCCACCCACGCGTTCGGCGTGCGTATCGAGCGGCCATCGCTGAGGCTCTTTTTGAACCTGCATATCGTTCAGCAGGAATACTGGATGAATGTAAGTTTGATATCTCAGCCAGCTGTTTGCAGCCGTAAAAAGGCTCGTTCCAAAAAATATTGCCTTTGCAATAGCCGCTCGACACGCACGCCGGCCCCAACAGTTTCATTCGTACACACTTTATATGCCACTCACGACGGTTATCTATTAAAACCTTTTTCAAATTTAGAACGTTGGTGTCGAGTTCGTAATCAGCGCCTCGATTCACATCATAGGGAGAACTTTTAGCTGAATTTGGGGCACTGACCAATCGGGACTATCCTAAACGGGGGGGGGCACTCAAAAAAAGGAATACTTCGATTGATAGCGTTATAGATTGGTGGTTCATTTCATTTCTGGCTTGAATTTGAGTGCCGCCCCCCCCATTTAGAATAGTCCCGACCAATCTACCGTAAACCAACCGTAAACCTTCAGAAGACCGAAGTGTACCCCTTAGACTTCCTCATGATGGAGGCATGATGTCTAGTTTCTAACCAGCACCCCCGAGTAATCACCTATGAGTGAAGTACCAGCCAACTCTGACCTATAGATTAAACTACCGTACAGCAACCGTAGCCTTATAATGAGTTCGAGTAAGGCCAGCAGAGCATTTTCACCACTACGTTCTAAATATGGGCAAACAAGAGAGTACACTATTTTAGGCAGAGTTCTCATATAGTAAGTTTAACAATTTTAGAAAAAAATCAAGGCAAAAAGATCGATCAGCACGAGCCGAGAAAAAAAGCGTAGGAATACTAACTAGTAAACTCCAACTCTCTCGCGCTCGTGAGTAAGTTGCCGTATGAGATTATACAATACACGATTATGCAACGAAGTCGGCGACGGCCGCCGCCGGATGGAGAAGAGTTCCGACGAGGATTGGCCGAGTTTTCGCCACAGACACCCATTTCTACAACTAGTTATAGTAATAGGTTAAGGCGATAGACGACATCATTTGGAAAGTTCAAGTCCGATTATAAGACCCTATGTCATATTCCCTTTCGATGGAAAAGTCTTCCGCCTTCCAGCGGTTTCGTTAAGGAGGGTTTGAGGTGGAATCAGCGGATGGAGACTTCAAAATAAATCGGTTATACAGGCAATGATGATATATGTACTAAATTCACAAAGTTCGGAACACTTTGTTGAATAAAGGGCTGTCGGCAAACGCGCTCCGAAGTCAAAAGTATGATAGTTATGAAAGGGAATGGCCGCGCTGCGGCTGCATGATGAAGGAAATATTTTGAGCCAAATTGTTTTCCACCTTCAATTTTTGTTTATTAGAAAACTTCTTCTCCACTTATGCCGCCCGTTTGGTGTTATACGACCCCTACCACTCCTATTTGTCCTCTATAAAACGGCTTAATTCTCACGACTCATAGCGCGAGCGGCGCGTGCAATTCTGCTCCCTCCATCTGTCATGCGCTCTCTCACTGTCTCTAGCCGCCGCTGCGCACTCAGCACGCGTAGAAACCATGCGAACTTCGTGGTTTTATAGCCTTTATGTGTACTAAAGCACGTCGGCTAGTATTCCAGGCTGGTGCAGAACCACAGTTTTCGTCTCCTTCGAACCAGAATACACATATTATTACGCAAATTCCAGAACGCTAGCAATTTTCATATCAAAGACCTTCAGATTTCCGAAATTGAAATGGTCGTTCTGATTTCCGAAATTTCGAAAATAACTGCCGCTTATCCCAGATTAGAATTTGTAGATGTCACACCTAGTTTCAAGAAAGCTGAACAATAAGTTCAACGTGCGTCAGCTATTAAAATCAGAAAAAACACAGCGAAATCACCGTTGGAGGCAGGGAAAGAAAGTACAGGTCTCGAGAAATGTACCTAAGACGTTTGAAGATTACAGGATTAATCCATTATCAGCACCCTAGAACGAAGGAAGGAGTGTTTGGAATCACTTAGTCATTCACAATGGGGAATCGATCACGGAAAAGTTCTCGACAACAATATTTTCCTATCCACAACTTTATACAATTAATGACACTTGAGTAGGCATACAATAGTAAAAACGCATTTAGGTTCCGGAAGTGAAGTGTTTATCGAAGAACGGCCCAAAAGGAACTTGAGATAAACCCTTAGATTCATATTAAGGATATGATTTCAGAGAAGGAAGACAATACAGGTTGAAAGTAACGCATGGGTTCTGAATCAGTACTAAGGGGTGAATATGATCTCAGTGGTTCCTGAGATGTCAATCATCAATCTGCTGTTGACATCTGAAATTGCCTAAGGCCCTGGTTATACTTCGGCGTCCCGCTGCCGCTGGTTTCAGCCGCAGGTCTGCTGTTGGCCAATCTCAAAATATCACCAGTCGTAGGCGTGGCGCGAAAGACAGTGGCAGCGGAATGGCGAAGTATAACTAGGGTCTGAGCGAGCGTTCATAGGCACCCTGCCTGAAGGATTCATTCCATTTCTTCTAAAGGTCACTTCCAAACGCTCTCAAACAGTAACACCGGTCGGACCGAAAGGCCTATTCGGGCTGATTGCCGGATCATGGCGGGCGAATGTCGGTAAGCAAAGGCACGCCTTGCTGATCGCCGGAGGTTGCTGAGGTGCTGGTCGGACCGGCGACGGCCAGTGGACTTTCGGTCGGACCGCGGGCAGCGCTAGAGCAGTCCAGAAGGTAACATCGGTGGGATCGCAGGAGCATCGCGGGCCCAACGACATCCTATTCCGCGATCAAACCGCCATCGACCTACTCAGGCGATTATCGGCCCCGAGCCGCCTGACAGTTCGGCTCGTTCTCCCAATCTGCGGGTCGGCTTCTGTTGCTGTCCGGGCCACTTCTGGTGCTTTACGGGCCGCCACTGTTGCTGTCCGGGCTGCTCCAGTTCGCCCGAATAGCAGCAGCAGTGGCCCAAAGATTGGGAGAACGAGCCGGACTGTCGGGCGGCTCCGATTGCTGTTCTGTGCGGCTCGGGGCCGAGGGTCGCCTGAGTAGGATGAACCTGGTCTTGAGACACTCTTGTGATGTCCGCGATCCGCCCGGAACTTCAGTGGACGTCATCGGTCCAACCGGCACCTTACTATCCACCTGCTGTCAGCCCGGCAAACCTTTTGCTTGCCGCCAATCGCCCGCCATGATTCCGCAATCAGCACGGTGAGGCCTTTTAGGGCCGGCGGTCCGACCCGTCTTACTATCCAAGAGTGTCTCCATGGTGGGTTTATCCCAGGACAATATCGGTCGGATCGCGGAATGGGTGTTGTTTGGCCGCCCGGGATCCGCCCGGTGTTACCGTCTAAGCTAGTTTAGCGGCTGTCAGTAACAGTGAATGTTTAGGTTCCGCTGGAAGGTTAGAAGCGAGCAAAGGTTTTGAAACGGTCTAGGCCTTGTTAGAGTAAGGCCAATGTTCGTGAACCTCGTCAAGCGCTTGTAAACACCTAATCTAGAGGTTAGTATCTGGGACTACGTCGAGCACTGAGTTTACAACCGACGTGGGTATGGGTAGCACGAAGAAGATTGGAGCAGTGAACTAGGGCTAATGTTCAAGTAGCAAGGATAACTAGATCCAGATTCTACCTTTGCGGGCTTAGATTGGGCGTCACGTTTCGGAACAGTGGTTAGATGTGGACCCTAAGATTCGTCCTTAAAGTGTTTCTGGGAACACCCCCAAAATCCTCACCTCCGTCTCCTTGCAGCTGAGATCCGTCGGCTGGTCATCTTTAACGAAGTCCAGATCAGCTGTCGCATTCTGATTCATCCACGGAAACAACGCGCTCATCGCATCCGACGCCATCTCGTCACGAAATCCTTTGCCTTGTTGCTGAAATTCGCCGGGATTCAGAAAACGATCAATATACGTAATTATACGCCTTTCAGGACATTTATTCATTGTTGGATCTCTCGTCCCATTCAATGTGCCTCCCTGCCTCTTTATTACTAAACTGTAGATGCTGGCCTGCGTGATGCGGGGGGGGGGGGCACTTCTCCTATGGGCCGCCGTTTTTTTCCTCAGCCAATATCACCATCCGCGTGATTTCTCGCCGCCTGCACTCTCTCTTTTCATGAATTTTCACCTAGATGGTACAGCTTGACACATTTCGAGACACCTACTAGTACCTACCTGATAGCTGTTTCTCGGCTCACCAGCGTCAACTCGTTGTCGTTGACGTTTCAGTTTGAAGCCGCCACGCTGTAGGGCGGGGGTGGTCGGACTGAACGGCTGCGGCGGCGGTGGAGGTGGAAGATGAGTGTGATGTGTATGATGATGCAGATGATGAGCTGGATGATGCTGTGGCTGGAAGAGGTACGAGAAGTGACCGAATGGTGACGCCGCTGAGCTCAGTTGCGGTGGACCTGAGGACATACGGACCGCTGAAAATACGCCCAGAACCTGCCTACGTCTACACTCGATGCACGCAAATGGCGAAACGCCGTAAAAAACGAATTTAGCGAAGTAAACACGTCATAGGATAGATGAAAATGAGGTAATGGTGATAGAAAGTGAGAAATTTCATGAGAGTTTCAATTGGAAAACTATCTTATAGGAAGCATAAGAAATCGTATCTCAAGGAATCGAACTCTGACAAGGCGCTGAAGAATCCCAACACTCTCCTCTACACCATCGGTCCCACTCTGTTTGACCAATCTCAATCAGTAATTAGCTTCTGTTAAGGGTTTAGCATCTTCAGAGTGTTACATTAGAGTCTTCGTCATGACCTCTTACACAGGGCCGACCTCCGAGGAATCGAACTTTGGCCTGGCACCCAACAGTTTCGTCAGTTACCTCTGCGCCATTCGATCCTATTCCTTCCAAATAACCTAATCCAGCACCAGTTTCAGAGAGGAGTTCAGCAAATTCAGATTGCGTAAACAGAATCGGCGCCTTAAGCCTTCCCTTGATAGTGGCATCAGAGTACGAATTGTAAAACAATGAACTCAGAGGGATCGAACCGCTGTCTGGCATCTGAGAGTTCCAACAATTACCACTGCGCCATTTCGCTCTCTTCGTTCCGCATAACTCCACAACTATGTAGCTTCAAAGGATAGTTTAGGGAATTAAGAGGCCAAAGTGAATCCCCAAGAAATAGAACTCTTTCCTAGGCTAGTCCAGACACCTCTTCGTCAATTGACCCTTTGCGTTACAAACAACCCTAACAAACCTAACTATTTGTAACGATTAGCTTCAGAGAGTAGCTTAGGACAGACACCAGAACTCTATGTAGTTCAAACTTTTATGGTGCGAAGATTCGAACCCTGACCTAGCATCTGACAGTCCACAGCCTTGTCCCTGCGCCATTTGGCTCCCTTCTTTCACAATAACACAACCGCAAACTATGTAACTCAAGAGGTTAGTTTAGCAGAGTTAGATTGCAGATTTAGAAACGGTGACTCAATCTATTTCTGCAAAATCACATCTGGACTCGAACTGCTACATTCGCAAACCACAGTCTTAACAGAAAATATTTAACCTTGAAAAAGTGATGAGGAATAAAGGCTTTTTAGGTTTACGCATTCTATCCTGAGATATGCCTAAAGTTCATGAGCGCTGCAAAATCGAGCTGCGGCACGGCTTTCGCAAGTCATGCACGGTTCTAAGATCATCTCGGAAACAGATCATCTTTGCGACTGCTATTCATCACTGAAGAGTCTAATCTGGACTTCAGAGTCAAGTGCTGTTCACGATTCATTGCATATTTGATGTCTATTTTCTGAACACCAGGCTTACCCCGGCTTTACTTGATCAAGCTTGGTTTAGTTTGTTAGCTAGCCCATACCCATCCCAACCCAATACCTCGCCTGCTCACACAGAAATACCCTACGTATAACCTCCCCAGGTTTTGATACAAACGTGGCATGCCGTGATGCAAGAGGGCTTGAGGGTCTGTGCGACGAACACCAACTACTTTACCCGACATTTGAGGGGCGGGGGGGGCAGAGATATGCGAAAATACTGTGCTTCTCTGGATCAAATTCCGGTCCGCAACTGCGTCTCGACACGCTTTGCGGCCGCACGCTTCCGGGCCGGAAGTGTTAACAGCGCCGCAGCCGCCGATCTGTTAACTTTAGGTGGGTTCTGAAAATTGAAAACTTTGAAAAATTAGAGAAAATTGTATAAAAAAGTCAAATCGAGTCGGCTACGGTACTGGAATCTCGACTGACTCGAGCGCGTGCGGCCGCAAAGCGTGTCAAGACGCAATTGCGGACCGGAATTTGGCCCAGAGAAGCACAGCACGCGTCAAGCTTTTCCGGCATTTACTGTCAATCCGTTTCCCTTTCGCGGTATTTTGTGAGTAACATAGAAAAAACGGTAAAAAGAACCTCTTAAAGACTTGTTTACGCCTGCTGGTGTGTTTTGTGCACTGCGTACAAAACGTCAAACCAAACGTCGCAAATGTTTTAAACGTCGAAATTCTTAGGTGGATGACTTCCTTGTTTTCTGTTTCTTGTACCAAAAACTTCTAAAGAATACGATGAGTAAATGCACATGCTTGGATGTTAGAATCTTTCGCGACTAAGAGTATTCAGAAATTCGGCCTCTACCCCCCTCCCCTGGTGAAAGGAACGCAGGACAACTGTTACATCACGTGGGCGGGGTGACCCACTGAGTTGGCTGGACCACGAGATTTTCACCCACTTCCTGGTCGTCTTTCGTCGTACTTCCGCAATTACTCTTCTAAGGGGTCACCCAAAGCCTACGTTTCCGCCAAAAAACGGAATGGGCACCTTTTCAATCGTGAACACTGTCTTTGAGTGATAGACAGCATTTTTTGCGACACCCAAGAAAAGCGGGAACTTTGCTGTCACCCTGTACGGTCATCCAGCCGTATTCAGCTACAACCTGTAGGATTAGAGGTATCCGAAATAATAAAAAGTTGTCGAATAAAGCAGAAGTCTTATACGATTTCTTTTGAGAAATTATCGCAAGCACAATATGTATGTCGTATGATTAAAAGCCTAGGATGTGAGCACAGACAACCTTATTTTCTGCACTTCAGATATGAAAGTAAACATTAGCGGACCTAACTAAGTCAGACGTAGCTGGAATCCAGGTGATCGCATCCACAAATCTCAGCATACGCTATCCAACCTAACTAAAACGTATTCTCTATTTCGAACTGAAATTTGTTTCCGAAGATCGCGTGCGTGTGTGCGCGTATGCTGCTTCTCGTTCTCAACCACGCTTTCTCGCTGTCTCTTCTTTCGCTCCGCACACGCACGCAGAGGAACAGAACAAAATTTGTCTTCGAAATGGAGGATATAGGTCCTCGTTTGCGAGGTCACAGGTCAACTTTTGAACTTGTCCTTTCTGAAGTAGGGTGAAGCTCCAGAAGCAACGCTCACCAATTGATCCGTTGTGATGTCTGATCCTCCGCAGCTGATGATCTTCCCAAAGTGACAAGGGCACAGGTGGTAGTCTCCGTGGTCACGTCCGCCACGATGGGGGAGGGGATGAGAACTGCTGAAGGGAGGCCCCGATACACGGTGTTGAATGGGGCGGGGGCGAATCGATGGAGCTGATTTCACGCTGAGAAAACAGGCCGTATTGAAGCTGTTTGAGGCTCCCTCTGATCGTATTGGGAGAGGAGGAGGAGGAGAGAAAGTGGGCGCGGACACCATTCAATTCCCTGCAGCTTCAGGATCAAGCTCTAGCCCCAGTTGTACACCTCTAGATACATGTCGCTGGCTCAGCCAAATCTCAACAATAGCCGCGATATTGCACCCGTCGTTATTAGATTTCTCCAGTTCCAACTTCTTTGTGCCCGATCGCCGTGCGCTACGTCTCTCACTCTCCCTGTCTCCACCTGACACCGCATTCCACCTCTATTATGCTGCCGAATCGCAATATACTCTCGGGATAAGTGGGATACGGTGGAAGCCGACGTGAGTCTTCACGAATCCAACTAGCCCAAGGTAGAGGAATTAGCTCTAGACTAACGACACCCGGGGTCAGCCCTCGTCCAAAGACCACCCTTGCTACTGAATACATAGTTGGGGTGCAGAGGGAGAACACTTGAAAGCACGTCAATCATTCAAACATTATGTCAATTGGCAGGCTGCCACTGTGAGGGATAGGAGGCTAACCACGTCATCCAGCCGCATGCCGACGCCTGGACAAATGCTGTACCCAGCTGTAAACTAGCACACACTTTGGAGCCCCGGATGGACCATGGCGCGTACGGAAATCGTCATGAAGGCGGTTGATTGAGCTTCTTCTTTGCCCCTTTAGACACTGGAGAGTGCAGGAAAGTCACAGTGGCAGTTCATCTCAACATAGACGAAAATGGAACCTTTAGGTCATGACCATAATTGCGGTCACAGGGGTCTACCCTTTGGAAAATGAGAGGTACAGGCTATAAAACGGCGAAATTAACATGGTTCCTACGCGTGCTTGTGAGGAGCGGAGGTTAGAGCCAGTGAGAGAGCGGAGGGCAGACGGAGGCTGAGGCGTCGCACGCGCCGCTCGCGCTTCGAATGATGTGAATTACGACGTTTTATAGAGGGTGTCTTATCACTGTTCTCGAGTTTGGAACACAACTTCAGAATTCTACCCGCGTTTTCAAAGCCCAAACATTGTCTAGAGCGGTTATTTCGGGCGCTGAACACGAGTATAAAGTCAATTTACAGTTTATCAGAGTGTTACTGTAAGTTACAGTAGAAAAAGTAACATTCATAGTATCCACAGTAACCAACCGTGAACTTTCGAAAAAGCTGAAAATGGACCTTATATTCATGTTCAGCGCCCCACATTCTCTCCCACCCCCTAGATGAAGTTTGAGCTGAAAGTGTTCGAATTTCTCAATGCCACCCCCCTGCCAAAACTGCGTTTTTGACGTTTTTGATCTACCCAGGTGCATCAGTTAAGGAAACTTGACGAGCTTCAAACTCTTTTTTTCATCTCCACCCCCCCCCAACTTCCGACAGATCATTTCTTGGAACTCCAGTTCACGCTGAGATGAGTCCCTAAGGAGAGCTGCATCCCCCACGTAATAAAAGCAACCTACTAGCTCAATATCTGTGTACTCGGGACCGCTAACGCCAAATACAGTCGTATGGCCAACGATTGAGCAACCCCATCACGTAGATGCGACTTCTATAACCTAAGGTACGACCCCCTAGGTCAAACGTAACACGAGTCTAGTTCATTCCCTAGATGCATTATTGGAAAGATATGGGAGATTGAATGCCTCAAATCCCGTCAAAAGAAGCCGGCATTCCGACAGCCATGTCTCACAAATAGAAAACAGCAAGTGGCATATCAACAAGTTATTTCGCGTAAATCGCGTAAGTTGACGTGTCATTTCCTGTTAAGCTACCTTCCTTTCTCTATGTACAGGCCATAAAACGGCCAATGTCTCACCGTCGACTGCGTACCACGCGCTGCGCGACCGCACGCGCGACGGAAGCAGACGGGTTTTAGCCGCCGCGCGACGAGTTTTGGCCGCCGCGACGCTCGGCCGCCGCGCGCGGCCGAAACTCGTCGCGCGGCGGCCAAAACTCGTCTGCTTCCGACGCACGTGCGGTCGCGCAGCGCGTGGTACGCAGTCGACGGTGAGACATTGGCCGTTTTATGGCCTGTACATAAGCCACATGGCTGTCTGAAGGCCGGCCTCTTTTGGGGGAGTCTGAAGCATTCGATCTTCCATACCTTCACAATAATGCGTCGGTGACCCCACAAACTCTACCTACGTTCTCTGGCGGGCCCAACCAATGATTCAAACCCAAAAAGCGATGGGTGGTTTTCAGCGAGATTCGTACCGCGTGTCCCACCGGTGGGACACCCTTTTCGGAAATCGAATTCTCCGCCACAAGAACCTGCTGTCGAACCTGCATATGATCAATGTCTTTACCTATCCAAGACTTGGATAAAAACCTCGTGGTCCATTAGTAGGTCAAATGCAACAGCATATTTAGACTTTTCTAAAGATCAGGTGGACTGAAGTAGAGGGAAAAACGGCAGTAGAGCAACTTTTAAAGCACCTTCTGATTTCTTTTTCCTCCCATTGCTATGTATCTCTTAGGTGGCTTAGTAGAAACCTATCTTTGAAACTCGTTTACTTTTCTGAAAGCGTAGGAGGTCAGTTGACCTCGTTTTGGTTTTGAGTAATTGTTTTTCGATAACGAAAAGATATGTTCGGAAGCTAAAACTCTAATACTGTAGAACATCGTTGCTAGTTACAATAAAGAGCAAAAAAACGAGAACGATTACCCGTGTGACGCTATTCAAAACAGAGTGTCCCACCGGTGGGACATGCTATACAGTGACGCAGTACTGCACGCGGTCCGAACGTGCAGCCACCCAAAATTAGGCGTGGTCATGAATGGCTTAAAGGCACAGTCCAACCTCAGAGGTAATTTTTGATTTTATGGTCTGGTAGCCGTGTACAGCGACCCCGCCAAGCGCTGAATCTCAATTTGCTCAAATAGGCGGAAAAAGCGAGGAAAAAGTGGACCACGCCCCCATGAAAGAAAAAATGGGTTACGCCCACCGACAAGTTTGCGACCTCAATAGGGAAGAGAAGCGCGACTGATTAACTTCGGAATCTATGTTCTTCCATTTGTTTTCAGACTGGTTTTGAAGTGCCCCCTGCTTCAGAACGATGACTCCGAATAACGAGAAAAAACAAGCTTGAGACAACTCGTCCGCGACCTTCTCGCCGTTCAAATTAAAAATTTTCGACGGTCTCTAACTCCGCTTGTAGTGAATTCTGTGCGATTCTGGAGACACCATTGTGATCAGGGCGAAATTTTCTCCAAGACCAGCAGAAGAACAAAAAATCGGTTCTGAGGTTGGAGTGTGCCTTAGGTCAGATATGCGACAATTCGGGATTCTCAGCACCAAATAGGGTCAAACAATCTAGAAATTTGCAGTCGAATTGGCTGTCGATTTGTGTCAAATTCTGCTGCACGTTCACCATTTTTTTCAGCGAAATTCTCAAAACAGCCTCTGAATGTTCCACATTTCGGCAAAAACTCCGAAACTCCAATGTGTACTTCTACTTCACAGTATACCTCTTCGAGCAGATTACTTTCCACTTGAATAACTCGAATGAGACAGATCTTATCGCGCCTCTGGTTATGTAAATTACCACACACACCCCTGCCCCATTCTCGACGAATCACATCTTCGGAGGAAGATCGATGGAGGAGTCACTTGACGCCGTGCGGGTGGCAGAAACTGTCCTCGCCTACTGCTGGTTAGTCCGTAGATGATTCACTTGAGAGGATTACATGCACGCACACACACACACACACACACTCAGCCACCCCTACGGTCCACCACCGACTGTCTGTGTAGTCAGCTGCCAGTCAAAAATCTCCGGTTAGAGACGAAAAACACCCAGAAAAATCTCTTCTATCAGGAAAATACGCGGACTCGGTCTCGGAGAAGGGACAAATAATCACAGCATTGCAAGGAAATAATAATGAGCGCAAGGAAAAACACGGATGTTGCGAAGGCCGGAACAGCAGCCTCTTCTCGCATACGCATCATAAATTCACCTAATTAAACATCAATAATCAATCTTCTTGAATTCAGCTCTCGAGAATTTGCCCGAAATCTGCTTGTCTCGCCGGCCCGAGCTAGAAAACCAATTACTAAACTGTCAAAAACACGGCTACCTCTCTTAGAATCTAGAGTTCTTATTTGATTGGCCGGGAAGAACTCGAGAAATCGGAAAATTCTCGCTAAAATGCAGTTCATATAGGAAGGGATCAAACAATCCAGAAATCTTGTATGTAGCCCCACAGAACAAAATCGTCGAAGTAATTGACGCATAGGCCACATTTTATTGGCCTAACGGGGCAAAGGTGGAAAAAACGGCGTGACGATTTGGTCCCGTGGGCTATTTCGTGTCCAGGGCATTCTTTACCGTAGGAATTGGTGAATGAATACGGTGGGTTTGCTACAGTAAAGCGATATTTCACATTTTACCTGAAACAGAGGTCCCAGGGTGCCGGTTACTCTAAGAGTTTTGACTGAGAAAAAGCCGAGAAATAGTCCATCAGGCTCCGCAACGGCTCCTTGAGGGCATTTTCTGGGTTATTCCGTGGAGTAGCCAGGAAGTAGCAGAGCAATAACCGAGAAATAAGCAAAACTGACCGGGACGCGGCCCGCACGCCGTCATCGACATCCTAGGAGAGCTATATTTCTCGGCTGTTTCGCGGCTAATTTGCGGCGAGCTCTATTTGGCGGTTAACTCGCGGCTATTTCGCGGCGAGCATTACATGGCTGCTATTTCTCGGCCATTGGCGGTAACCAGCTATTTCCCGGCTATTTCGCGGCCATTTGGCGGTAACCAGCTATTTCTCGGCTATTTCTTGGCTAGTTCTGGCCAGAACTCTCAGAATACGTCCTGTCCTTATCGAAGTGAGATGCCGGTCTGTAGTTGCGGACAGCCGCTCTTGCAACAAGCAGCGCAAGCAACATCGTGCTGGAACAAGGCACGATTATCTTCGTGCTGCGCGCTGCAACAGCGGCTCTCCGCAACTACGGACTCGATTTTTGTTGCGATAACAGCAGTTCATATACTTCATTTCGAACCTAAATTTATCTCCGTCAAACGCGCGCGTGTGCGTCCGTAGGCTGCATCTCTTCTCCCACTCACTTTATCAGTGTCCCTCCTCTCGCTCCCCACACGCTTGCGAAGGAGCAAAGTATATATGACTGTGAAATAAAGGATACATATTACGGATGCTGCTATAAAAAAGAAAAATATGAAAAAATGAATAAAACTGGATCTATTTTATTTTTTAATTAAATTTTTATAATTTCTATATATCTTTTCTATTTTCGATAGATTTCTTAATTAAAAACGCGCTGGATTGTGCTTTTATTCAATCTATATGTAATTTTGTGACCCTAAATTCTCGTATTCACTGAATATAAGTATTTAAGTTTCCATCTTATTGATGGAAGAATACACTTCTCTCTTTATTAGTTACCTTGACATTTGAATTTTGTTTTCTATTTTTTTCTTCGATTTTTGAACATTTTCCTTCAGAACAAACAATTAACTGTTTGCATAGACAAAACTCTTTCTATGGCCCTTGAATTTGATAACCATCTCAATCAGAATCACTTTACCCGCAGGAATCAACTTGTGACTAAAAAATGTACTCAAGACCTCAGAAAGTCCCAAAAATCAATAACATTATAATGATCTAATTGGATCGATGGAACTTTGTTTTGCGGACCCCAGAAGTCGGAAAATTTCTGAAACTTCGCCTAAAGGCATCGTACGCGCAGAAAACCGTTTTTTGAAGATGTTTTTGTGTAGTTTGGCCTCTTTAGGGAACGAAAATGTCGAAGGGGCTTATGGAAAACCTTCATTCGTAAAGAAAAGTCAATCGGTTCACATTGTAAATACGAATTTGAATTTCGCGCCAAAACCCTTTTTTTAGTTTTTCTGCTTTCGGAGGCCTCGTCACTGTCATTTTCGGAGTTTTTTCTGCATGTGGAGTTCGTGGCGTAACTATTTTTCCTGTTGTCTTACGGTCGTACCAACATTCTAGGAAAAAGTGCTAGATGACTGGCGAGAATTGGTTGCGGATCGTAATCTTTGACGCCTTCCAACCTCATTGCCCAACGTTTTTGACGCGCCAAAGTTTACCAGTGTGGTCTACCGGGCTCAATCATAAAATTGACCTGAAAAATGAAAATTGATTTCCAGCGCGAACGATGCCTTTAAAGGAGTTAGTCGTGAAATCTCAACAATGAAATGAATGCGGTAGGCTACGGTACATGGTATACCGTGTCTATATTTCATATTTTTTGAAGTTTCAAACTTTCTTCAATTCTCTATTTAACTTTAATTATTATTTTCTATATTATTCCATATTATTATACCAGGCCGTCCAATAATTCCTGTCTGAAAATTTTCAAAATTCTATAATTTTCCTTAGAAGTGTTATAATATCAGGCAAGTGTAAGAACCTTCTAGAAGGTTCTCCAAAGTTCTATGCTAGGGGTGTATAAGGCGCAGTCGCCGCGTCTAGCTGCCAGTACAAGCTAAAATGGACCAAGGTCGAATTCGTACGTCCGTGTACTACGAGTGGCTGCTGGGCAACGACACGGGCACCGCGGTCGCCAACATCTGCAGAGCGTGCAAGGAGGATGCAGTGTCCCAACGCACAGTCAGCCGCTGGTTCAATCGTTTCGAGAGCGGCGACACGAGCTTCGAGGACAGGGAGCACAGCGGGAGGCTTTCTATGGTGGATGATGACGAAGTCCGTCGCTGTATCAAGGAGAAGCCGGAAGCCACCACCCGTGAACTGGCGACGACGCTCGGCTGCAGCAAGTCCACAATCCACAATCGACTCAACTTACTCGGCTACCACAAAGTTCTGGCCCGTTGGATCTCCCACCGTCTGACGGACGCCAACAAGCAGAGCCGCGTGGCCGTCTGCCAGTCCCTCCTCCTTCGTCCGCATCGCAAGGAGTTTCTCGAGGACCTGGTCACTGGGGATGAGAGCTGGGTCCTCTACGACAACGTCGCCCGCCGTGCCGTCTGGATCTCGCGTGGAGAAGAGCCGCCGACGACGCCGAAAGCCGACCTGCACCCGCTGAAGATCATGCTCTGCTGCTGGTGGGACACCAAGGGCATGCTGTACTTCGAGCTGCTGCTGCAAGGCAGGACGGTCACAGCCTCCATCTACACCAACAGGGATGTGCGTAATTACGACTAACGACTAACGAATTTAACGACTAACGGGCTTTTTGGATGTTACGACTAACGACTAACGAAATTAAAAATATTTTCGTAAGCAATCCCAAAATTCGTTAAAAAGTCAGTAGTCATCCAAATCACGCTCCAACCCAAGGCTTAGACCAGGATTGATACATATTGCCCCGTTGGCTGATCTAGATGTATGGTACAACATAACCATAGCCTTCAGTATTTATAATTTCTACTCACACTGCTTCACAATTCTGGAACCCCCACTTTAAAACCCCAACCGAACGTTACGCAAGGTTAGGCAGAGCATTTAGGCGACTTCGCGTCGGTCGCGCTACTTTATGGTAGACTTTATGAACCGGCTCCGACACTGACCGACTCCAGCGGAGATTTTTGCAGAGGACACTATCAGATGTGATAATATGGAGCGGTGCCTGCAGGCCACAACTGCCCAACGACGGGACCTGTATCCGATGATTGGATTGTAAAGGGTGCCGTCCTTCGACTTTCAGTCATAAATTCGAGGTATGGGGTTTGCATAAAGTGGTGCTAAGGCTCTCGGGGGTAGAATTTTAACTTGGGTGCTATTTTCTCCCGACCTTTCCCCTATATGGGAACAAGCTCACGCAAGCGCTCGGATCGCTACGCGAAGCACAAATCGTGCAAAGTCGGTGCAATTCTCAGTGTTGTCACCACCAGGTAGATTTTGCGCTGGAAAAAAAAGCAGAGTTCAAGATTTCCTCGGTTTCCCATATTGTTTCTTTTTTTACCAAAAAAATGACAAAAATCGATAAACACACACTCTTGAGTCAGTCTCGAACACACAGGCTTTCGTGCATGATTTTAATTGTGTATATGTAGAATTGCAGTTTGAACTAGGCCCTCTAACAAGGAGTGATTTGTGTCTTTAATGGCCATGAGTGTTTTGGAGAGCATACATCTGTTCATGCCTTCCTTTTTTTTCTATTCATAAGGACTTTTTTCTGCCTCAACTTAGCTTGCTTTCAAAACCTAGATTTTTAACGACTAACGACTAACGACTAACGAGGGTTTTGACCGGTTGAACGACTAACGACTAACGAATTGAAAAATTTCTATTACGCACATCCCTGTACACCAATCAGCTCGAGGAACTAGCCGCCGCCATCCGAGAAAAGCGTCCCCGACGGGCCTCGGTCCACCTGCTGCACGACAACGCGCGCCCCCACGTGGCGAAGGAGACCCAGCAGAAGTTGGCGACGCTCGGCTGGGAGACGGTTGCCCATCCGCCGTATTCCCTGGACCTCGCCCCCTCCGACTACCACTTGTTCCGCCCGCTGAAACACCATTTGGCCGGCAGAAAATTCACCAACTACGACAACCTCAAATCCGACATCGCGGACTTCTTCGAGTCGCAGCCCCCGGAGTTCTGGGCGAAGGGCATCGGCGACCTCCCCAATCGATGGGCCACTCTTGTGGATAATTGTGGTGATTATATTGTTGATTAGACTTGTTTTTCAATAAAGTTGAAAGAAAATTAAAAATGGTGAAATTTTCGGACAAGAATTATTGGACAACCTGGTATAAATGAGCTCAAAAATCGTGTTAATGCAGCTGCGCCAGGAAATTAAAAGTTCTGCAGCACTCATTTAAACTAAAACAAATTGCAACGATTATCAAAAATCTTCGTTAGGGCATTCACTCTTTGCGAAATCTTATTCAATTAATCGAATGTCATATTTGCCGTCAGCAAATAAATCGGCATATAAGATAACCACTATGCGTGAGTTCTGTAAAGGTGAGCGACACATTCCAATGTCTATGACGACCTTGGAAATACTGATCATAATAACCTATCCTCCAATTCGGGGTGAAATTTGTTTCCGTTTGTTGCGTGCGCCTGCGCGCGTATGGTGCGTCTTCTCAACACTCACACTTTATCGCCATCTCTCCCCTCGCTCCGCTTAAGTGCGCGAAGGAACACAGTACCCTCTACGTCCCCACAACTCGCACTAAGTTCGACAGCAGTTTGGAATGCGTTCCGTGTGTGCGCTGCGGTTCGTGGAACACTTTGTGCTGTGGATGGTCGTTCATGGGTGGCAGCCAAGTGCCGGTCAATCAATGTAACGGAAATTATCGGTCGTCGTAATCATATGTTTTCCCCCACTGTCTTCCAATTCCAGTGTTCTCCTTTTTCTATTCCTTGCTAATGTTTCTTATTCGATATTCTCTGCTTCTATTCGACCTCTGCTTACAATCAGGATAAGTTTTTTCTGTTTCCATTATTTGTCGAAGTGATTAATTGTTTAATAATTTGTTTTTATCCATATAAACATTCATCACCAACATTCGACAATTCAAATGAAATGCTAAGAAAAAACATAATTAAGTAAATACATTAATAGGTGAATAATTATTTACTTAGAACAAATTTTGAATATAATTTTAACACTAGTTGCCTTCTTCACTGAAGATTTTTTAAAATAAATAATTATTAACTTATTAATGTATTTACTTATGTTTTTGTTAGCATTTAGTTTTAAAATGTTGAATGTTGATGATGAATGTTTATATGGAAAAAACAAATTATGAAACAATTAATCACTTCCACAAACAATGGAAATAGAAAAAAAAACTTATCCTGATTGTAAGCAGAGGTCGATTAAAAGCAGAGAATATCGAATAAGAAACATTAGCAAGGAATAGAAAAAGAAGAACACTGGAATTGGACGACAGTGGGGGAAAACATATGATTACGACGACCGATAATTCCCTTTACATTGATTGACCGGCATTTGGCTGCCACCCATGAACGGCCACCCACAGCACAAAGTGTTCCACGAACCGCAGCGCACACACGGAACGCATTCCAAACTGCTGCCGAACTTAGTGCGAGTTGTGGGGAAATAGAGGGTATGTTCTGGGCGAGAAATAGAAGATATGTAGGAAAGACTGGTCAACAACATGTAGCCGTAATCGATGAAGATAAGTACCTAAAAACTCCAACATTGTTATCAAAACACAAAAATTATACTTACAATTAGCCAAATGGTGAAGCCATGATATGCCTATTTTTAGGAACGACTATAGATCATGGCACGATTTCAACCTACTCAATTACATATTTTCATACAACGCGCCACGCAACAAAGATTTATGCGATTTTTGACAGGACCTTTCAGTGCGATGCGGAAGCAAGCCACATAAAACTGCTGTGATATTTTTCCGACTATGCGCCACGCAACAAAAAAATTGTTACGAGGCACAGCAAATCAGACGTCAGCTTTTACAGAAGTTTTCGAGTACAAAACGAGAGTTAACTAGAACTATTGTTAAATCTTTCCGACGACGCGTCACGAAACGAAAATCATTTCCACACACAAAAAATTGATGTCAGTCCCGGTAGAAACTTCCCGTTGCGGAACTTAGGTTCGCACGAGACTTAAAAGCACTAGCATTTTTATTTCGAACGACGCGCTACAGAACAATAACTGATTCTTTGCGTGACCGCCTTGAGGTCCTTTTCAACGGAAGATCCTAGTGAAATACGGCTCAAAAAAACCGAAAGTTGGCAGAAACTATTTTAATATATTTTTCTTCCAACGACGTGCTACTGAACGGAAAAATCACAATTTTTTCATGACATGCCGCAAAACAAAGAAAAATTAAATTGAAAGCTTATTTCGGCGGTATTTTTAGGGCGATAAAAGTCGAAATAAACATTAACTAAAAGTAATCTGATATTCTCCCGAAGACGCGTCATAGAACGAAACCGCTCTTATATTGCTAGAATCCGCTCTCATTTTTCAATAAACTTCCTGAACCCCAAATTTCTGACTCAGCTTACATTCTCTTTCCAGACTTCTGGAGCCTTAGTATTTTCAATTTTGCAGAAAACGACACAAAATTTTTCAAACATTTTCCGACGACGCGTCTCTGAACAAAGAGTAGATTTGGTGCCAGTTCAAGAGGAAGATAAAGTGTACAGCGCGATGGAAGTTGACATAGAAGTTGACTAAGATATCACCATGTTATTTTTTTCCTACTACATACCACGGGACAAAAATTTATTCTACGTTTAATAAAATATACGTCAGTTCATCCGAAAGTTTTTGAACTTAATATTGGTTAGGTTTCAATCCTACTTGTTTTTAAATTCGTGAGAAAATGGTACTAAGATGAAGTATTCACAAGCGGGAAACCGTGCACTGCTTGCGAAAACCGTGCGCAGTCGTAGATTCTGCTTTTGGCGATGAACGGAAGCGTATCGCAAGACGAAATAACACAAAAGAAACGGCATCTACACATTTATCGTGGTCTTTGCAGTGAAAAAAAGAAATTTTCGAAAATTAGAAAGTTTGTCCTGAACCTTTGGGCTGGACCCAGTTCTCAAAAAAAATCAAATTTTTGGTTACCTGTGGCCGTATTGATGAAACGACGAAAGCCTCCCGGGAGGGTCCAAAGTCCGCCCGCCGCATACATTGGCTGGTATCAAAACCTTCTCGGGAAGCTCCCGTTCTTTCATGAATACGGCCACAGAAGGTATCCAAATGACAACTTTCAGAAGAAATCGTGAAAGGAGAAAGTGGGGCAAACAGAAGTTCAAAATCGCTTTCAAAAAACAAAATTTGATCTCCAACTGAGTCTGAAATCTAACCAAAAAAGACGATATTCCGGGACAGAAAACGTCTTCAAAAAGCGAAAGAGGACATGACTAACAATGTATAATTCGCAATTGAAAGCATGGTGGGAGGTGTCTGCCGGTCGCGGTCATAAATTAATTCTCGAAGATGAAACGGAGGAGAAATTCTTCGTCCTGTAATTTCTTCGAATTCTAATCACCCCAGCGGTCAGCCGCAGCAGCCAGTCGGTGCCGGCTGCCTCTGTGTGAGTCTGCACTTTTACGACTTTCCATTAGTTTTAACGCCGAAGCTGAACAGACGGGGGCGGGTTAATAGATACATACATAGATGTGTCTGCAGATGCGCGTCAACAACGTTCCATGGAGGCTCATTGACATGTGAGAGAATAGGGAGAAAAAATGACTGACAACGAGGAACTAAAAATCGAAAAAGGCTAGGACAACTGTTACAAATGATAGAACCTCGTCCTAATGGTACAAGATTTTGGGGGCTGGGCCTGCGACGACAGCCTCACACTGCCACGGTGCACTGGGCAACTACTCAGATTAGCCTCCGTAAGTGGCCTCGGCGACGATTACTGTAGCCCGTCGGCCGGGGCTAGAGAGGCGGGACTTCTTGAACGCTCGCTGGACTGGAAGAGAACAGAGGAAACAGACGAGAGACCCTTGAAGCGGCGCGGAAGAAATGTCCAGTTTACAGTACTTCTGAGGAAAATTAGATGTTAAACTTCGCAGAAAGCTCATAAATAGTAAGAAGGGATCACCTGGCCACGCCCATATTTTGAAACCCAAGGAACAGTTAGCCGTAGATGTTTTCACAAAAAAACAGAATATCTAGCAGTCAATGATAAATAAAATGCCAAAACCTGGATTGTCCTTTTTGTAAGAAAATGGACGAGTTCACCCGCAGAGGCATAGATAGACGTGGACGAATTTCAGCGATCCAGTTTTCTACCAGGCATTCTTTCTATTGAAGACTGTAAATTTGAATCCACATTAGGGATGAAGCTAGAACTTGCTTCCAACCTCGACAAGGACATCTGTTCCTGTCAGGGTCGACTACAAAGCGAAGAAGGCTAGAATTGAATTTTGAGCCGTTTATGGACAACTGCTCCTTTTAGTGTTCAGAACGAACTATTAGAAGAGTGTTGGGAGAATTATGTGGAGAGTGCGTAGACAAATGCTACAATGTTACAGTGCTTCTGAGGAAAATTAGATGTTAAACTACGCAGAAAGCTCATAAGTAGTAAGAAGGGATCACCTGGCCACGCCCATATTTTGAAACCCAAGGAACAGTTAGCTCTTAATCTTCTCATGAAAAAAGAATATCTAGTAGTTAATGATACATATGAAAAAAATGAAGCCAAAACCAGGTTTTTCCTTTGTTTCAAAAATGGACGAGTTAGCCCGCAGAGGCATAGAACTGGACGAGTTCCAGCGATCCAGTTTTCTACCAGGCATTATTTCTATTGAAGACTGTAAATTTGAATCTACATTGGGAATGGAGCAAGAGCTGGCTTCTCATCTTGACCAGGACATCTGTTCCTGTCAGGGTCGACTACAAAGTGGCGGGGGCTACATTTGAATTTTGAGCCGTTTATGAACAACTGCCCCTTTTAGTGTCAAATACTAAATACGAACTAGGAGATAAGGGTTAGGAAAATCATTTCAAGCTGAGACTGGACAAGTGTTCCTTTTTGTGGAGAGTGCGTAGACAAGTGTTCCCACTAGGAACAAAAAGATTAAGGCAAAGGCGGGGTGGGACTGGATTTCAAGCTGTAGATGTACAACTGTGCTCACTCATTGCAATTCGGATACGGGGCGAAGTCAGAACCGGTTTATATACTAAAACGGGACAACTATTCCTTCGGAGATTGAACCCCAAGTGGGGGCGGAGCTAGAACAGAATTTTAAACATGAGAACGACAACTACTCTCATTATGGCTGAATCCGTAGCAGTTGTGGAATCAGAGCTATACTTGAGGCTGACAATGAACAACTGTTCCTTCTTGGGTGAGTCCAATTCGGGACAGGGATTGGCACTGCATTTCAAGCAGTATATGGATAACTGTTCCATGTACAGTCAAGTCTACACTGGGGGGGGGGGAGTGAAAACAGATTCTGAGCCGTATTCCGTCAGTCTGAAGGCATATTTCTTGCTATTTTTTTGACCACCATAGTTATAAAGACTGTGTATGAGATCAATTCTCGCCAACAAAAAAGAGCTCAGCCCCGGACAATTGTTCTTTTCGGATCAATTTCGGAATAAATTTTCTCTCCGATGGAAAATGCACATCCAATAATCTGTGCAGGAGCTCCAGAAAATAACACTGACATCAACCAGACCTTCGAAAATCGACGAGTTAACCAGCAGAAAACACAGATTTGGACGAGTTGGCGCTGTCAGAAAGGTAAATATTCCTTTAGAGAAATTCGAGAAATTTTCGGCTGAAATATCAACAATAAATATAAACCTAAGGCACGAAAACGAAAAAATTCGCCTACGATGCCGGAAGCGTGTAAGCCCCGCCCATCCCTCAAAAGTGACAGTTGCCCAAGCAGACCTCCACTAATATTTAAATTTTATTTTCTGAATTGATTGGCAAAGCAGACGAACACCACAGATCAAACTTCCAAAAAAACATTGCTTGTACTTCAAGTGCCGGAGCACATCCTTGTTTCGGCCACGATTCAAACAGAGATGGACTGACAACTGTCATGAACACACCATACAAGCTCCGCCCACATTGGGAAACAGCAGAAATGACTTATTTGGGTCCTCAAAGAATGAATATACTACTTGTATTCCAGGCTATAACGCCCCTTCATCGATTCTTTGAGTAATAGCCTATTTTCAGATACAGAGTTTTTCAGGAAATAAAACTTCCACTAGATGATTGCCACAATCTATTCAGAAAAAACATGAGGTTTCAGTTTGAGAAGGAGAAAATCGATAGCTACTGACTTTTCCCTTAGTAGATAGCAACTCATTGGACACGAAATGAAATCAAGTCACTTCTTTTCCAGAAAATTAGGCAGTAAGCCTGCTCAGAAATACATATTGATAGATTTAGACCTACTTCAAGGTTTTTTTCTACAAGTTTAATTTACACTCTGTCAAATCAGCTCTATTTTCAACCCTATGTTCACCTCAAACCCATGTTATTCCCAAGATTCTTCTCGCTTCGCCACTATTCTCAGATCTCGGATTACGTATCTAAACGCCTTATTAGAGCGCTGCGTATCATCTTCAGAGGCTAATTGGCTGCTGAGGAGGAGATGAAGAGATAAGCCATTCAAGAAATATACTTTCGTCTCAATTAGCCGCCCTAGTGTTATTTGGGTGCTTTTATACTTTCTGAGTAACTTATAGGATGACGAAAATTGGAAAAAATGTTTTTTCTTTCAGCTATTCCATAAAGGAAGTATCGGGATGAGAAATTACCAACAGTTTTTGAATAAAAAATCGGGAATTATATAAAAAGTTTTGAGGCCCGGTTTATACTTGGTCGCAGCTAGATGACCGACAGATCTATGCTCGCTGCGTTTGCCGCTGCGGCAAAATCAGCGTGAAGGACTGAGATGCTTCCAACTCTAAACTTTCTTTCTTAACTCCCAGATCGGCTGAAAAACTCTGACGTCATCTGCCAGAATATAACCTAGCCCGACATGACCTGACATAGCCCTACTCAGCCTAACATTAGCCAATATAGCACTCTACACCCGAATGACCTCGACATTTTCCGACAGATCCTCACACGTATAATCTTGCCATGTCCTGACATGACATTACATGGGCTGACATGATATAACAGAATCTGATTACTGGTCTAACAAGCCCACATATAAGCTTCCATTGGCCAACATGTTAAAGCAGAACACGATTTTCGTAGTTTGACATGTCCTGACATCACTTTACATCAACTGGCATGACCCCAACTGACATAACCCAAAAGGCCTTTACATAACCTAACAAACCCTTCTATAAAGGTGAAACATCCTTAAATAGCCTACCAAAACACTAATCGACCTAACATGTACTGACGTGATCGCGCATAGGCTGACATGATCTGACGGAGCCAAATATAGCTCAACAAGTCCCGACATGACCTTACATAGCCTGAGACCATCGAGTGGAACCTATCATATACCTTCCAGTGTTCGAATACGGGAAACCTTACATAGTCTGACATAATACAACTTTGCCTCTTGACAGGTCAGAACATGTTCTAACATAAGCTGACATGACCTGATAAACCCTTACTTAGCCAGAAAAATCCACCAGAACATTTTGTTAAACTGATTTACCACAAAATGGCCAAACAAGACTACATAGCCTAACATGGTCTAACAAAACCTGATAGACCTCAGCATGTCCTGACATGATCTGACATGCCCTAAATAGTGTAGCAATACATCTTTATGTAGCATGTTATGTCTATCCAGATATGACGAAATCTTGAAAGTGTTCGCCTGACATGCTCTGACTTGAACTTTCATGGGATTACATGATTTGAATCAGATTGACATGACCTTACATGACCATACATGGCCGACTGACATGACCGAAATCTTTGAGATTTGATAGAACATGACGTAGCCTTGAATGGCTTAGCCTGCCGTACATAAGCTGGCACAGCCTGACACAACCTGACATGACATAACATATCATGAAATACGTTATCATAGGAATAGTTCTGCAGTTGGTTGTACTCTGTACATGGAATAATAATTATATTTAGGAAAACTGAGCGACAAATCGCTTTTGATATCATATACGACTGGCATTCAATTTTGTTTGTTGATTGCTAAACTATGAATGAATGAATATATAATTAGACTAACGTTATACGTCACTATAGAGGTCGACATAATTATATAATAAGAAGTAATAAGGTGCACGAGAATTTCAAACCAATTCACTGAAAGAACGAGCAGAATCGGCAGAAAAAGCGCAAGGACATAAAATTATTTAGCAAAATTTACGAATTCGAATCGCGAACTTGCACAATTTTTTCTGACCAATGAACTGTCTAATGCAAATCTTCATATAATTCTAAGGATTTTAGACTCCTTTCTGAGAAAGTTTTTTTTTGAATCAAATATTTCAAAAATTTCTATAATTTTTTTTCGGGATTTTTTTCCGCCGTAAGCGAAGACGCCAAGATTACTGCATTTATGATCACCAAATTCCTTTATAGAATGTTAATTCTCACCGGTCGAAACCTGTGAGAGGGTCCAAACTTGACAAAAGCTTGCTTTCGAAATTATAAGGGTCAAAATTGCAGATCTGTGAACAATTAATTCATTTGCCAAACCACAAGCACAGAAATTCTCTTCGAATAGTTGTAAAAATCGGTTAAAATATTGAAAAATAATTCTCAGAATGAAAAAACCGCTTAAAGACGCATAATATTAATTTTCATGCTGCAAAAAACTCCTCAACTTGGCTCAAATAGGCATACTTAAATGATATTCTGTTAGTTGCGTTCTCACCTCCTTCGGATATTCGATTCATTCGTAAAACAAAATTATTTGCTTTTTTCGAATACTCAATCTAATCGAAAACTCAACTCTATGGTCGTTCGAACATTCGGGGAAAGATTTCTTCTATCTATTTTTGATTATCTCCGTCTATGTCAATTTTGCCGCAACTCCCCCGGCTCGGAGCCTACAGGCTACGAACCGGAGCGATCGCGGGGAATTTGCGGCGAAAACGCGGAGCAGTTACGGATCAGTCGCGGCAAATTCTTCCAGAGTATCAAGAGCGACAATATCCGGATATTGTATTGCTCAAGTGTATTTATATTCATATTAAATTACATACATATTTCACATTGAATTGCCCGATTAAAATCGCCTAATCGAACTTGAGCATTACGTGGAGAAGATTCAAAAATATGAATAGTTCTGTTGAAAAAAAATTGAAGAATTGTATGGATAGTTACTGCGCTTCTCTGGGCCAGATTCCGGTCCGCAATTGCGTCTCGACACGCTTTGCAGCCGCACGCGCTCGAGTCAGTCGAGTTTCCAGCGCCGAAGCAGACTCGATATGGCTTTTTTGTACAGTTTTCTCCGATTTTGTTTAGTTTCCAGTTTCTAAAACCCACCTAGGGTCAACATAGCGGCGGCTGCGGAGCTGGAAACTCTTCTGGCTTGAAAGCGCGCGGCCGCAAAGCGTGTCGAGACGCAATTGCGGACCGGAATTTGGCCCAGAGAAGCACAGTACTCTAGACTTCACTTCAAAATATAAGGAAACATTTTTTCAAATGCATTAGTCCATTAAAACAAAATGGATTCAGGAATTGATGAAAAAATCACTTAGTTGGTATTTTTAGAAGAAAAAATCAATTATTTAAAAATTTTCGAAGCGTCCTTTTCAGAAAAAAATTCCAGTAAAAAGATCATTCGAAAGAAATGGTCGAAAAAAGTTCAAAAGGTTAATGCTTTGCCACCACGTTAACCTACTCCAACTCCCGCACATTCACTGTTTCTCGCATGTTTTTGACACATTTGCTGAGCTTTTAACTGCTGTAAAATTATGTTAAAAACCTGTAAAAACGGGGAACCTTACGATCATGTTGAAACACCAGTATTTCTCGGCGGTGGCAAATAACTAATCTTTTGAACTTATTATCAAGTCGAAAAAATTTTATTCATTCATCCAATATTTTTCGAAAAAAAAATGCGGTTATGGAGTTATTCTTACATTCGGAATTAGCGTCTAGTGCCCTTTCCACCCTAGTCTAAAAGATCTATAAAAAAGCCACATAGACCCAGTATCTCGTCGGAACTAACTCATATTACCACACAAACATCAATTAACAGACTACTTCCGCCTACTTCACATGAGAAGAAAAAAAGGACCCTAGTATCGATTTACTTTCACAGAATTAACATAACTTGTATTATAATAGAATGATAGAAGTATACGAAACTTGAAGTAGCCGGCGGTAGCCCAGCCGGCGTCACCCCACACACGACGACTCCTTCATTGGGTGGGGGGCACCGTGGTTGCCTGCCGACGGGAGGCGGGGCAAGATGTGGGCGCGGCTTCGCGAATCTCAGCCAATCACAGGCGGCCGTCTTCGAGACAGCCGGCCAATTACCGTGACCGGCCGAACACCGTCTTCACGCCGTTACGCAATGGGTTATGGTAATTAGCCATGTCCAGCAAGGGGTTAATATCCACCACAGATTACGTTCTAGAGCCTGCACTTGAGGTGGGTATGAATCAGCGTAGCTACCCGGACCCATAGGTCTAGGTGAAGTACGTAACGCATGCTAATAATGTGAGATTTGGTGAGACACAAATAATTGTAATGGGAATATCTGTACGCACTTAAGAATACCCTAGTGACCTTAATGAGCACCGTCATAGTCCTTGGACGATGAGAAAATACGGAAATCACAAATTTTACACTTAAGAATCTATCTGGAACACGCTAAACTTGCTGAAAAAAATCAAACTTTTTTAGAAAAAAAAAGAAAGAATCACAAAGACTTCAATAAAGAAATAAATATAGAGAGAGAGCTAACCTGGAGCAATCCTATGAGACATATGATCTGCAAAATATAAAAAAAACGAAAAAGAAGTAAAATAAATGAAAAATGGTGAAAGGAGAAAGATTGAGAAAAGAGAAATATGATCGCGACAGAGTCCAAATAAGGACGAAAATAAAATAAAAAACTGAAGAAGAAAGGTAAGAATGGGAGGGAAACAGGTGGTGAAGATAAGTTGCTTTCGGGAAGAAAGTGAATCAAAAAAAAAGAAAAAGAAGGAAAGCAAGAAAAGACAGTGATTCCTATTGAGAAAGAGCAAGAATTATAAGTACTAGAATGAAACCGAGTAAGAAAATGAGAAGCAGGACTTGAATAGCAAAAAAGAAAAAAAAGGAGAAAGCAAAGCTGGATCGATCCTATGTGGATTATGATATGTAGAAAATAAGAAGAGTGAGAGAAAAGAAAGAAAACAAATGAAGAAGTATGAGGATAAATGCATTAGAAAAGAATGAGAATGAAGAACAAATGTGGCAAATACTGATTGAGGGCGAATAAGATAAAAAAGAGAAGAAAAAGAAAGAAACGAAGGAAAGCAGATGGTGAAGAGAAAACAACGATGGGAAGGAAGTGATTGCCTGCTCCCTTAATGGAAAGAGCAAGAATCATGAGTACTAGGATGAAAATGAATAAGAAAATTAGAAGCAAGCATTGCATAGAAAAAAAAGAAGAAAGCAAACATGGAGCATTTGTTTCTAAGTGAAATGTGACATGTAAAATGTAAAAAAAGGAGAAAAAAGGGAAATAAATGAAAAGTGATTACATAGGAATGATTGAGAATGAAGAGTAATGATTGCGACACAGTTCAAATAAGGACGAATATAAAAAACTGAAGAAGAAGAAGAAAGAAACGGAGGAAAGAGGAAAAATGGTTTTAGGAAGAAAGCAATTGACCGCATTATTATATAGCAAAAGCAAGAATCATAAGGACTAGGGTGAAAATGAATAAGAAAATGAGAAGCAAGACTTGTATAAAAAAAATAGAAAAAAAGAGAAAGCTAAGCTTTTATGTGGAATATGATATGTAGAAAATAGGAAGCGAGATAAAAGAACGAGAATACGTAAACGAAAGGTGAGGAGGAAAGAAAAGAGAAAGAGCGAGAATGAAGATTTTCGATGGTGGCCAAATCTAATCTATGCCGAGAATGATTAGAACGACCGCAGAAGAAAGAAGAAGAAAAAGGGAAAAAAGAGCGGTCAAGGCAAATTGCTAATGAAAAAAGGAATTGAAGAGAAGAAAAAATAACGATTCTACTGAGAAGGATGATAAAGAGGAAGCAATGGTAATTATGATTGAAAGGAAAATTATGAAAAAAAGATGTGAGCAAATAAAGAAAATTATTCAGAAAAGAATGAGGAAAGAGAGATAAAAAGAAGATTATCAGGACATGAGTGATCGCGAACAAAAAAGGGGATAAGAAGAGATTGAGGAAAAAATTGCCTAAATAGATTTTAAGATGATGGTTAATCTAACAGGAAAACATGATAGAGAAAAGAGAGATGAACAGAAAGATAGAAAAATGGGGAAAAGAACAGAGAAAGGACGAATGCTGGTAATAGCAATGAAGGATAAGACAAGGAAATAAAACGGAGGAGAGAACAAGGAAAAATAAAAAAGAGTTCTATAGCGATAGCGAAAAAAGAAATAGGCAGAAAGGAAAAGAAGATTGAGGGGAACAAGACACAAAGACAAACCAGAAAGAAAAAAGAAGAAGCGATAAAAATCGAGATTCCACAAAAACACCAAAAATATGTATTAACAAAACGAGAAATGGAAAAAAAACAAGAAAAGGGCGAAAATAAGAACGGTGAAATGAAAAGACGTTTATGGAGAGAAGGGCGGGAATTTTTAGGGGAGAAAAGTGGGGGAAATATACGGAAACGAAGAAATCTACACTCATTTTTGAAGAGAATTCTACATGAAACAGTGTAAAATTGGGGCGAGTCCACCGATGTCTCACTTCCTCTCACCCGCTATCTCACTGCCTCTCGCCGTCTGCGTCTCTCAAGTTCGTAACGGGGGCCTCTATTCTACAGAAAAGTGACAGAAAAGAGAGGGAAAAAGGCCAAAGCGTCTGTATGAGAACGGAAGACAGAAAATTTCAAACAAAAATGAGAAGAAAAAATCTTTGAAAAATCTGCCCCTTTATGGAATCCCAGAAAACGGTCGAGTTTTCTCCTTGGAGCAAGGTGATGTGGACGAGTTAATACGAGCGGAGTTGCCCTACATCATCTACCATTCACTTTTCAACACCACCTTACCCTCTAATCTGCCAGTTTTCCAAACAAATTGGAGAAAAAGGAACATTCCCGCCCAGTTCAAGGACATCTGTTCCTTCTAGAGGTTAACCTCGGTGCTTCTGAGAGCGTTTTTCATGGCCCCGTTTCATATTTTCCTGTATTGAATCCGATTATGGTGTTTTCAGAGAGAGAGAGCATGATAGACACTGTGAGAGTCAGAATTGCAGAGTACAGACAGCAGCATAGTCGTGTTAAACTGACACAAACACATTCACCAGCACGAGTCGATAGTTGAGGAGGCATCATCACATCATGTTCACCCGACACCACAAGCACCGGGCACGGGGAGACCAATGTGTTGTTTCATCCCCGAATAACCCTCTGACAAATCGACATTTCACACCTCCCATCTCTCTCCCTCGCTTCCAATCGCCCTCTTTATGTTCACACCCATGTTTTTTTCTCTTTCACGGCTCCGATTCTAACATAGAAAAACTCGGCCGAAATCAGGAAAAATCAAACCTAATTCTGCTAACGCCTGAATTATATCCATTCACTTAAAATTTCTGTTTTATACCTGTCTCACACCATGTACTCGAGCGATAACTTTCTGAGCAAGTTGTGGGCAACTTTAGCGCAAGTTACTTGAAGGCTTCACGCAACTTACTGCATTCATCTCGGGAGTAGTTGCGTTTCTAATAAGCGATTCTGCTTGCTTGGCAACCTTGAATTTGACACTCTTTTAGTTATCCTTTTTAGTATGAATACTATTTAATATTACGTCCAAATTCAAGTAATTGCGCGCAACATGAATCAGTAGGTGGCAAGTTACTAGTGAGATAAGTAGTGAATTAGTGTGAGCAACAAGTTGAGCGCAGCCTTCAAAAAACTTGCGCCCAAGTCACATGTATCTTGTTTGAATGTTCCCGGGAATATAAACCTTGAACAACTTGCACGCAACATAGAAAACGGGGAAAAACAACGCAAAATTGATAATTAAAAAAAAAGTAATACAGCTAGCTTTATAATTACATATGCATGTGTGAGATAGACACAATGAAATGCGTGAAGCTTTCAAACAACTTGACCACAAGTTTCTGAGTAGTAGATAAGATCCACCGGAGTGGATGAAACTTAATGCATATCAAGTATTGATTATGACTGCCACGTATCTGTTGCGTTGATTTTTAGTGACTAACTCTTCTTTTTCAATGACTTCTATTTGAAAAGATTTTTTGGTTGGTCAAATAGTGGGTTATGTGCGTTGCACAGCAGGTTGCGCGAAACTTTCATGCAACTTGTGAACAAGTTTCTTTGGAGTAGATCGGATCCTTCGACCGCCAAAACTTAATCCATAAGACTATTTCTGCGAACAGCTTGCGAAATCAATTACACTGTTGCAATTTTCGTTAAACACTACTGGTTTCGTCATTTGGTGGATTACGGTAAGATTACGGTACTTTACTTGAATCTTCGCTATCTAGGCCACAAATGGGCTCTTCTTGCGGGATAGGGACTCTCTACACACAGAAGGAGGAGTTGTCCCGTTTTTGCAGTTCGACTACCCAGTTCAAGCGAAGTGGTCCCGAGTGGAATTGCAGCCGCAGAAGACGAGACAACTCCTCCCTCGGTGTGCGTAGAACCCCTATCCCCTTCTTTCGAGGTCATTCATCAGATATGAATGCTGCACCTCCACATATTTACGCTATATCTACATGCACACCTTAAAATACAGGAGTTCTGTGCCGGTCATTTATCATTTTGGAACAGAATGTGATACGTCGAGTTATAAAAAAGTGTAACCTGTATGGCGCGAAATGCGCAATTTTTCAAGTCTCAACTAATCTGTTGATTTTCCGGTTTTTTCCTTGTTTTATGAGAGGAAAAAAGGCTAACACGATAATTTTTCTGATTTTATTTTTCTTTTCATTTAATTTGTTTTGATGTGATTCAAATAACCTCTCACTGAGTAGTGTATTCGTTTTCTGTATTTTCAGTAAGGTAAATTTTTGTTCGTGTGTTTTTCTCGATTAAAAGTTCTAAAGGTTAGTGTTTTGCCACCGCCGTAAATTACCGGTGTTTTAACACGTTCACATCAGTTTACCAGTTTTGACCCGTTGGTACAAAATTTCAGCGCAGGTATCTGCGGGTAAAACCCAACGAACGTGTCAAAAACATGCCGGAAACAGTGTGGCAAAGCATTAACCTTCTGAACTTATGTATAATCGACATGCGTTACTCGACTATGAGTTTTATTTGAAAGTAAATGGGTTTCGCTAAGTCGGCTGTAAGCGTGTACAGGAAAATTTGACGGGATATTGTAGGATTCTGGTAATTTCAATTTTTTTTTGAGGTTCTAGAGCCCTCGTTCCCTAACCCAGGGTCTATGGTTAGTGAATCAAGTTTCAGACCCAACATGTAAGGGAGAGTAAGAGTTAGTACACTGCAGAAAACCAGTGTTTCCACCCTTTTTCCGTACCCGCCGCCGCCAGTGCGCGGTCCGGTCAGGAGCGATTTCGTGCATGTCAATCAGGGTCTGATAGTCTCTGCGAGTTCATTTAATATGCTGACATGGAGCGCCGGGGAAAAAACGCCGACAGCGGCTTCACCTTCTCCTCTTCCACCCCTTCCTGCTGACAATAGACTCGAAGCGGAACCAGTATTCGTTATCCCGCGCCGGTCATCTCTACTCTAACCATGCTCTCTCAGCCGTGCTCTACGCGCTGTCCCCAGATGACCTTGTTCGCAATGGACGTATATGACCGTGGCGAGGCGAATGTGCACACCTGTGACGCGTAGGCTGGCTGTCTCCGAGCGGCCGCTACAAAAGCCTGCACGCGCTCAGAACAAATTGAGCACAGCTTTTTCGCGGGACGCCGGCGCTCTCTATCGAGACACAACATATACCGAAAAGGTAATTGCCCCGGCCTCGGGGACAATTAGAAGCGGCGGTGAAATCTCGGAATGGAATCGTATTAAACGGGCTACAGGGGAAATTACAGAGGTGAGCTTGTATTCTGGATTTCGGCGATTCTCACTAGGGTTGGGTTAACTGAACCTCGATTGGCTGGGTCAAAAGCAGGCCCATCCTGCTAGGGTTCGTTTCGAGAACAGCATGAAGTTCTAGAAAACGGTCTCATGCTATGTTTTCGAAATTCCCTTGATGGATAAAGTCTGAACAACGCAGTGGAATGCGTTAAGCAAAATGTCATTTAGTTTACAGTTAACTACTGTGCTTCTCTGGACCGAATTTCGGATCGCAATTGCGTCTCGACACGCTTTGCAGACGCGCACCCGATCTGTTGACTCTAGGTAGGTTTTTGATACTGGAAACTTGAAAAATTCGAAGAAAAGTGTACAAAAAAGCCACATCTTTTAGCGCTGGAAACTCGACTGACTCGAGCGCGTGCGGCCGCAAAGGGTGTCGAGACGCAATCCCGGACCGGAATTCGGCCTAGAGAAGCACAGTACCGCAATGTTTCGGAAAACTTAAAACGGTCCCCATCAACAACATGAAACGGTCCCTATCATACGGTGCCGTAATTAACACCCCTGGCCGAAGTTCGAGCGAAAGTTTTCTCATTCTCTAATGTCTGGTGAGGAACATAAAATCCGAATGAGACTGTCCGCCTGCGCGGTCGGCGTGCTTGTTCGGCTGTCGTAGCGAAGGCACCTTTCGGGTTGGTAAATCAATTAGTAGGATTATCAGACGGATAGGGAATAATGTCGCAGTCAGATGTTTGCAGCCATGGAAGGACTCGGTCGAAAAATGTCTCCGCGACGGCTACGCAACACGCACGCCGAATATGTGTGTGGGGGGGGGCAGTCTCATTCTTACAGACTTAACTAGTTACTGTTCCCAGCACGAACTAGAGTTTCAGAGAATGGTTAGTTTAGTGCTGAGGGAAGGAGAAAAAGAACAGTTTTAACATTATCAAAGTTCTTATTACACTTGAGTAGATCAAAAACGACAAAAACATGATTTTTTGGATCTCGTGGTTAAAAATTTTTTCGGACCAAACTTTGTTCAGAAGGATTATATGGGGCGCTGTACACGGAAATAAGGTTCGTTCTCATTTTTTCGAGAAATTACTGTCAATAGCAGTAAGAAAAATATTCACTGTACCCTACCGTAATCTTCCATAAAACTGGCGATGGGACAAATATTCGTGTGCAGTGCCCAAACAACCTCTACCTGGATAGAGTTTGGGCATAATATGTTAGAATTTTCAAAATACAAAAAAAACTTTTTTTGTTGTTTTTGATACACTCAGGTGAGTTAAGGAAATTTGCCAAGGTTTGGATTGTTTTTTTTTATCTAGCCCACGACACTCAACGGACCATCTATGAAAACTCCAGTTTGTGCTGGGATCAGTCCCTAGTTAGCCGTTCTCACTTTTCGGACACTAGGAGTGGTTTAGATCTGCCCGTTTAGCCCAAATGGGTAAATTAGTCTGAATACGAATGTAAGGTTTGTTACAAATTTAAAGGCAGTGTTCACAATAAAAAACCGTATTCTAGTTTTCCATGTTCTCAAGTAGGCACGTCCACGAAGGAGAGATAATTAGGGGAAAGTTCCCACATCTCAAATAACGGAGAAAAACTGTTTAGAGAAACCTCTGAAATATTTAACTACGCCTGTTTGGTGTTTCGGGAAACTGCAGACAAAGTTTCAAACCTAACGTCGGAAATGGTTTTGCACTTCGAAGTTCATAGGTAAGTGACTTTGTTTTCTGTTTCTTGTACCGGAAACTCTTCAAAAATAAGTTTTTCAAACGCTCACGTTTGGATATTAGAATTTTCCGGGATGAAGAGTACTCAAAAATTTGGCAACTGTTTCTCTGGTGTAACGAACGCAGGACAACTGCTATATGACCTGGGCGGGGTGATCCAATGGGTCGATTTGTGCGCGATATTTTCGCTCAATTGCTGGTCGTTTTTCGCCCTTCTTCCTACCATTCTCTTCTTAGAGAAACCCAAAGCTTACGTTTTTGGCCAAACGGGCGACTTTTTCGTCATGAACACTGCCTTTGAGGCATTAGCGTAATGCTGTTTATGTACGTCCCGCTCCCAATTGGTTGTTACTTATGATTCCGTCCTTGGGTATGCTATGTCCAAAGGGCCAATAAGTTCTTTGACATGTCTATGGTAACCAAACAACGCTCTAACAAACCCTTCCGTAACCCAAATGTCATTGATGAATCTTAACTATGGCCATCTCTACTCCATCATTTATGTATACATCTGAGCCAACATTTATCATCCAAGAGTCAGTCGGTTGAGAATAAGTTCTAGCCGGACCCTTTTTTACCCTACGCTGTATATCTAAATCTCACTATCAGATTTTTCTTAGACCACGGAAGCGTTCGGACAATTTCAGCCCATGAACTTATGTACATATAAGTGGCCCGATTACGCTCATCTCACCTCAGCTTACTCTCACCTCAGTTACATGAATGTAAACACTCCTCCCATCCCACTCAGGACAGGTTGGTTTATTTGGAACAATAGAACGCAGTTTATCTAACCCAATCTACACACAATCTCACAGCGTGTCATTTCACCTGTCCGTGCGCGTAGCGGATTTGTTTATGTAAACTACCAGTGACCGCCGCGTTAGACGACACTCTTCCCCTTCTCACACAATGTATCTCATAAACGTACGTCGCTGAGGTGCGTCCCTTCCATGAAAACCGAGAGCTCAATGGCGCCAGCTTACTGCGGCACCCGTTTACATTCTGAAATGCTGCACCTCGGACTCGGTTCAGATTTCTCGCGCAGCCAGTTCTAACAGCGCCATGGTTTACTTTCAGACCACACTGCATATAAAAGTGTGTTTGTGGCTTTAGCTATCAAGGGTTGAGGACCAGGGTTTCACTTTTTTGAATAGGTTTTGAAATCGTGCAGAAGTCGATTTACAAAGTTTTTGGACATCTCGTCCCCGCGGTTATTTCCGCCACTGGCATGGCCTTCCACACGTAGAAGTTCCCTTCCCTACTAAAGCTCACCTTTAATATTTCGGATCCCTAAAACACAAGGACGCGCTCAGGTCCCCGTCATACTCAGCCGAAGGCCGGACTGTGCCGTCCTCACCCGTCTCTAGTAATCCTGAGCGGTCCCGCGCCGCCCTTTTTGTGTCGGCCGCGGGACAGGGTCTCTCTACACACGGAGGGAAGAGCACGGACGAGATTCATTGCTGACGCGACGCGCGCGGCGGAACTTTTTATCCTAATACCCCATCACTGGAGCGCGCTTGCCACAAGCTCACGAGATTTCACGGGCTTTCATGTTTTTGTTCATTCTCACATGACTTTTCTTCATGTTCCTGACTTGTTTCCTCCCATCATCTTATCCTGGACACTCATTTCAATAACTCTTGTATGTTCTCGAGCAGTTGTACCGCTTGATATTTATGGAAAATGTAATACGGTATTAGAGATCGAGCACCATTTTAG
Organism: Aplectana chamaeleonis; assembly: GCA_029168955.1. Lineage (NCBI taxonomy): Eukaryota > Metazoa > Nematoda > Chromadorea > Rhabditida > Cosmocercidae > Aplectana > Aplectana chamaeleonis. The sequence goes on from JAPDOI010000668.1 coordinate 105,616, forward strand.
ATGTAGTGATGGGATAGTTGCCGCCGACAGCCAGTTTGGCTCTGGATCATGAAAGATAAAGAAATAGTCATATGAGAGTCAAAAAACGCATGAAATGTCATGAAATCTCGCGAGATTGTGACAAGCGCGCTCCAGTGATAGGGTAATCAGATAAATAAATTCCGCCGCGCGCGTCGCGTCAGCATGAAATCTCGTTCGTGCTCCTCCCTCCGTGTGTAAAGAGACCCTGTCCCTCGGCCGCGTGCCAATCGTTCATGCAGGCGTACGGCATACCGGCTCAGTCCGACCACAACGGGGAAATTTCCTATCTCCGCAAGCAATGAATTGTATACGTATCGACCGCGACGGCCACAGTTGGATCAGGACTGACCAGGCCGGCTCAGTCTATTTGAATCGGGAAACTTGAGTGCTCAATCTATTACATGCGTATCGATCGGAACAGCTACGGACGGCACAGGCGTGCTCAGTCCGGCCACAACGGGTAGATTTCTTAGACTCGATGCGTATGATATAGATGCTCATGGATCTGGCTGACTACAGTCGAGTGGACGACCATGACGGGGTCTTTTACTTAAACCTATCATTTTGAAAGCTATGTTGAATTTGTGGGCTGTGGGTGAACAGCTTTGGAGACGAGATGCCATATAATTGATTGGCTAGTGCTGTCTGTATGTAAGAAAAGACGTGTCGTTTGAAGCCCAGAAAATCTGAATTTAGGACAGGGAATATTACAGTTCTTTTTTGTATTTTTTTTGGCGTTTTCTTCTATCCATTTTTTTTACTTTTTTGCTTTTTCTGCTTGGGTTTGGGACCACAGCCACGGACAATTAGAATCTGCATTGTGCTTAACTCTGCAAAGGGAGTCCGATTGGTCACAACCTTTCTACGTTCGTCATAGCGACTCAGACGTTTCTCGGCCCCAAGCCACACCGAACAGGAATCGGAGCCGCCTGACAGCTCGGCTCGTTCTTCCAATCTCCTGGCCACCGCTGTGGCTGTTCGGGCTCCTCCAGTCCGTCTGGACAGCAACAAGAATGGACTCACGAATTGTCAGGACGAGCTGAACTGTCATTTGGCTCAGGGCTCAGAATCGCCTGAGGGTCTTCTTTTTGAAGAAGCAATCGAAGGCTTATGAGTGTGCCACTTTTTTCCAGAAGGAGTCAGGATATGTAGGTACATATGAATGTTCTTCATTACGTTAGAAGCTTTTTTGGAAGTTTTGTTTGTATTTGACTTCTCATAACATCCCCAACGTCCCGTGGCTTATTGTATAGTCCTGATAAACAACACGGCACGCATTCTTTGTGGCCCATTTTCATCTCACCCCGCAATAATAAGGTCTCTTTGTACTTTCTCCCTCGCGTCACAGCATTATTTGAATGTACTTTAGTAACAAAGCTATTCCAACATTAGTTTTCATTAGGGGATAATCGGGAAGTCAACGATTCAGGTCTAGATCTTAAGGTCTTGGTCCAAAGGCAAAGTGTACAAAGTCTGAGATGATTCAGTGTTAGAGGGGCAGAGATTACTAACTGAGCAGCGCATTACATGTAATATGACTACACTATCACTGGCTGTTGAGAGCAGTGAGCCGGCTAGAGACGGAAACCTGCGGAAACTGTCATTTCCGGCAGGTGAGCGTGCGCCGGTATTACGCGCCACGAGCCGTGCTAATTACCATCTTCTCCTCACTTCTCAGACGCGAGTTTTTGCGCGCGTTTAGTTTGTGGGGCGTACGCCACAACTTTTTCTGGTCCATAGAACACATGGGGTGGTGGATTCAGAGAACAATGCTAGTCCACACACAAGTGAACTACTTTTAGTCAGCCTGGAAATTCCGTATGAAATGTGCTTCTGTAGAACCAGGGTCAAGCGGTCGATGTCTCATTGGCAACGAGGACGACGTTTCTTTGAAAAAATTGGAAATTCGGTGGGGGGACGTAATCATTTGGGGCCATTAAATGAAAACCACTATCCAAGAGTGATCAGGTAATTAGTGCCGAATGCAAAAAATTAGTGTAGTAATGAAAACAAAAAAAGAAACTTGAAATTACTAAAAAAAAACTATTTTCTTCTGAAAATTCAGACCAAAAATTCTGAAGAAAATTAACACCTAGGGAAACGTGAAAATTTTTCGTATTCCTCACTGATTGTTTTCACCGAGGTGCGGGACGTGGCTTTGTCGAAGTCTGGGGCAACGGCCTGCTTGACCCTGACTAGGACCATTTTGGACGTTGAGTCCGAATATGCCCTTCGCAGTTGCCTAAAACCACTCTGAAAAAGGTTATAGGCCATTTACGAAACTTTGTGGCAAGGTAAGGGTAACTACTATACTTTTAAATTTTCAATTTTTTTCGAATAATCGACTTTTCGAATAATTCGAAATTTCGCAGTTTTCGAATATTCGACTTTTCGAATAATTCGGGATTTTGAACTTTTCGAATACTCGACTTTTTGAATGATTCGAAGTCGACTTTTTCAATCGAATAATTTTTCAAATCATTCGATTCTGTCAAAGTATAGTAACTACCCATCAGGGAATTTTTACAGTGTTTTGATTTTTTTTTTCGGATTTTGCTCAGAACTTGCGAGTAGGGGTTATCTAGGGTGCCGAAAACGAATCTGGGGTCCGTTTATTGAAGGTCTGAGGTTTACTGTAGCTTACGGTAGGTGCCACCGGTGGGACCCGCTGTCCGAAGTGGTAGTGAACGCGTGTCCCACCGGTGGGACACGTAAAACACGTTAAACAGCGTAATGAATTATTATTATTATTATTATTATTATTATTATTATTAATCTTGGCATAGCGATGTAGTAATTAGTAGAGTAATTAGAAGAAAAAGTCTAAAAATGAATCGGAAAGACGAGTGTCTAGCAATTACCAGCGAACTCGCACCTTTCCTTGACCTCTGGAGACCGTGATCTCAACGTCTTCATGTCGGGAAGGCACGCAATCATACCACCCACTGCCTGACTAACTAGAGGTGGCCCCTTTCGCGCTTTCTTGGCACCAAAGGTGAGCAGTACAACTTTTGTGGCTACGTGCGGCATTTCCTGGGTTTTCCTAGCCTTTGCTGCTTTTCTGTAAGTTAATCGTGTGCTTGACGAGTGGTCGCATCTATTTCTTAATTTTCCAGGCTCTGATGAAGGCGACGAGGCCGAAACGTTAGCCTGATAAATCGTTAACATCTTGGACACGGCTTTATTAGCACTCTACTAATTACTATATCCCAGATTAGGCTTGATTTTTTCCATGGGGGGTTAGTTGTGGTGCTGATCACGATTCTGTGGTTTATTTGTCGTGTTTTCAAAATTTTTGGTTGAATTTGTTCAAAGCCTTCTACCGGTAGATAATTTTGAAGGCAAAATCGACTGTTGAGGATTTCCGTCATGTGGGGACAGATGTAGCTCAAATCGTTCCTCTAGAGGTTATTTGGAATGCCCAATACGAATCTGATGACAGTTTATCGATTTTTGACAGGTTGCGGTAGATTACGGTGGGTATACGGTAGTTTGGTCAACGTCTCAGATTTGATTCAAAATTTCTACGTGTGTGTTATTTTGGGTACTGAATACGAATTCGATGACCATATGTCGATTTTCGAATTATTAAGGTAGATTTTGTCTCCTAAATGACATGTTATCCACCGTAACCTACAGTAAACCACATCGTTTAAGCAAGCGGACTCCAGATTCGTTTTCAGCACCCCAGATTACCCCTACAGACAAGTTTTGAGCCGAATCCGAAATATTTTTAAACACCCTAAAAATAATATGGGCATGGTACGCTTACCATACCGCTAGGCCTAGAAAAATGCCCATAACTTCTTTCAGGGCCAGTCTAGGTAGCTGCGATGAGTATATTCGCACTTTACGTCTCAAAAATGATTCTAAAAAAGTACATTTGATTTGGAATGGTTAGTATGAATTATAGCAGTTCCCTTGTAAGCAAACTAGGAGCTAGCGATAGAAAGAAAAAGAAATCATGAGGTGCTTCTAAAGTTGCTATACAGCCGGTTTTCCCTCTATTTCAGTCCACCTGATTTCAGAAAAGTTTAAATCTGTTGTTGCATTTGACTTACGTATAGACCACGAGGTTTTTATTTGTCTTGAGTATGCCAAGACACTGATCATATGTATGTAGGTTTGAAAGTAGTTTCTTGTGGCGCAGAAATCGATTTTTAATAAGTCCGAAGTGGTAGTCAACGCGTGTCCCACCGGTGGGTCACGTGTTCGTGAATGGATTAACGATATCCGAATGGCAACTATTCGAATACTCCTTTTCGAAACTATTCGAATGGCACAAGCATACTTCGATTCTTACTTTAATGGATTCGTGAGACAAATGATTTCCTCTCAAGCTCCAGCTAATTTCGGAAAATAGTTGCATGCAAACGTGCGATATCCCAGTCAATTCAGCTCTCTCGGATGTCGTAGGATGTTCACAACTTCTTATGTCAAAAAAGTAAAGCACTATGCCGAATTCACACTTCGAACCGCTGAAAACAACAACCTGGAATCAGCCTTATCCTCTGCGGCGCCTCCTTCCGTTCCTATTCTATACGCTTAATTGTGCGCAGGTGTGCTCGTTAATCCCTGAGCACCTCCTCGTGCGGTTTGTTTTGATCTGCTGAGATAACGACTAACTGATTGGCTCAGATTCGAGCCGGCCCGTGCCCCGGTGAAGACGCGAATAATAAGCGGATCTTTCCAGCCACCTGCACCACGGCTGCTGGAAGCTGCACAGGACTTCCTAATCCTGGGGGGTCTGATCGCACTCAGGTCACCTGCGGCGGAAGCATAGCCAATTCTTCTTCAGTCTTAGGTCATCTTCAAACCTTCTGGACAAGTTTGGTGCAAATTGCTGCCTGCAGATGCACTTCCAATGGTGTTGGAAGTCTGACGCGAGTCCGTGGCGTGCATCTGCGGGGGAGCCAACCATGTGTGTGGCTGGCTAACCCAGTCTAGTGTGTCCATTTTCTGAAAAGAGTGACGGAGGCGTCCAAAGGTCCCGTGACGACGATCTCGGGTAATGAGAAGCCGCGTCCCATGTGTTGGTTTACTGCCAGTCGTCATTCGGAAATGGGTAAGAATTGAATAAGGCCACGGCGGCACCCGCGCTTCGGGGCAACCGTTTAGCCGAGATGAGAAGTGGCTATAATTGGCTGTGCCCACACGATGGGACGCCGTCGCGGATGGCACATATGCGCGCCTCAGACTTGCCACTTCCATTCCTCTTATTCATTTCCCAGCGTCCGACTACAATCTCGCTCGAGTGACGAGGGAGACGGAGAAGGAAAATTCTGACTATGAGTGTTCGTACAGGTAGCCTCACAGCCTGGAGAAGCTTTGGAGTAGCAGAAACGGAATGATGGTTAGTATTGATATCAACCTCTGATGCAGTCCTCAGGGTGACAGTACCAAAGAAGTTTAGGGATGTAAATTTTCTAAATTGCACGAAAACAGCCATGTTCCGACTGTGAGCAGCCAATCAGGCCTTAAAATGTAACCGAGACTGACTGAAATTCAGTGCCTTCGGCCTAGTATGCTTGAGTGGTATTCGGGTCATTCCGCATTTTGGCCGAGGTGTGACGACTCTATAAGAAACCGTTCCAGTCTGTCTCAGAGTTCGGACTCTTAATACTCCCTTATCATATCCATCTAAAGCCATCACTTGAGCAGGTAGCCTTCCCCAGACAGGTATCAGAAGCATCTTTGGGATGTAAACACGATAATCAAGACGTCTTTTGCAATGTATTTTTCAATCATCGAAGTCGACTTTATTGCTGTTCAAAGAATACGATGAACAAGAGATACAAAACTTGTTTGATCACTTCCTGTCAGTCCCCACGTCAGAACTGACCGATCGACTCAGTCCCACCCGGTAGATAAGCACCAAAAATGTGGCGAATGGGTGCGAAATTTGCATCTGGGTTGGCATGCATGAACGCTTATGAGGAGGGCAGAAAGCCGCTACGTGTCCTAAGTGCGAAGCGTCGAGCTACTTCATAATGATGTGGGAATTTAGGGTTTCGTCCTTGAGCTTGAACTGTGCCTACTCAGATAGTAGGTGCGGACTGACCGCTGGCAATCAAGGCCTCTGCGGGCGGTACGCCTGCAAGTTGCGGGCGGATCGCTGCTCATCGTGGCCTCGGCGGGCGGATCGCTGCCTCTTGTCGTCTGAGCGGGCGGATCGCTGCGTTTTGGCGGGCGGATAGCGGTACCTGGTAAAGTTGATCACGCTAGCGCGCGGATCGCCGGCAAGCACGGAAGCGGCGATCCGCCCGCAACCTGCCAGCGATCCGCCCGCAAGGGCTTTGATAGCCAGCGATCCGCCCGTTGAGGTATGAAATGCAGCGATCCTCTCGCAAACTGCCAGCGATCCGCTCGCCAGGGCTTTGATAGCCAGCGATACGCCCGCTCAAATTTTACATGGTGAAACTTGTCAATCATTGACGAGTTCTTTTCTGTTATCAGTATCATGCTCAGGGTAAACAAACGAAGGGTATAAAAGGCGCTCCATCGCACTGACCACTCACTCGGCATTTCGAGGCCGATCCTGAATGATGACTTAAAGTCACCTCTGAAGGATCACTCAGAGGCCGAAGGATAATTTTTGTCAGCTGTGGAGATGGTCCCCACGGCTAGGCATGGGGTGGTCCCGCACACGGAGACCGTGGTGGGAACCACCGGAAACCAACATGTGGCATCGAGGGAGGATCGCTGGCTAATGGCGGGCGGCTCGCTGGCTAGTGGCGGGCGGATTGCTGGCTAGTGGCGGGCGGATTACTGGCTGCTGGTGGGCGGATCGCTGGCTAGTAGCGGGCGGATTGCTGGCTACTGCCGGGCGGATCGCTGGCTACTGGCGGGCGGATGGCGGGGAAAGTCGATTCGCCCGCCAAAAGTCAGCGATCCGCCCGCACCTACTGTCTGAGTATGTAGGTAAAGTGTCTGTGATACTATGAGCTTGGTAATGTGGTTGTGATAGCGAAGGTTATAGACTTTCAGAGGCTATTCTTACTCCTATCCTCCCCCTCAGCCAGAACGGTCCGCGCTGACGGAAAGGTGAGTATGAATGGAGGTTTACCCTCCCGCCTGCCCTCTCCTCCACTGAAGTATGAATGGTCCAGCGGCACTGCCACGGCCGAGCGAGGGGGCGGTGCTGGTCACTTGGAGTTCAGGCGAAGAATGCCTAACACCGCTCTAAGAGATAGATGTGATTCGTGAAGTTCCTAGAGGCTTAGTTTAGGCTCAGGGACGAAATCGGAGATTTCCGATTAGTTGTAAAGTAGACACACTCTATATAAACCTGTCAAGTGCTAGCTCTCAATTCCTCCGAATAAGCGAGATGTATGAGGAAGCCACCCTGGTGCGCAAACATCAGGAAGCCACTTTAGCACGCCCTTTTCACGATCCTTCGAGCATAGCAGTGGTGAGATGATCGTTTGTTTTCGATCAGTACCCGCGTTCTTCCCTTCACTGTCAACTTCTCTCTTTGTTCAGGTCGGCTCGTATACATTGGTTGCAAATGACGGAAGTTACAAGCCTCGGAAAACTCGTCCACTATTTTCCCTAGCTCAATTTTCGAGGGGCTATAACTACCGTTCGCAGGGGGTCTTGTTTGATTTCAGAGACCTCTTAGGAATCAGCGTGGGACCGTTTTCAAGATAGGCAGAACGATTCTGAGGTTGGACTGTGAAGACAGGGAGGCGCGGCAGGGATGAAATTTCATTCATACTCACCTCTTCGTCCGCGAATGATCGCCCTGGTTGAGAGGGAGGTTAGGGGTTTGATTAGCCCCTTACTGTCTGTACTAGAGCGCTCACATCGTTGGAAGATTCGAAAACTAGCCAAAGTGTTCCCATTGGAACAACCAATCTGGACGAGTTTTCGATCGGGGTGGAGACTACAAAGCGAATGGGCGGAGACCACAGAAGATTTAGATTCGATACGGCTCAAATATAGCAGTTTTGACGGTTCCAACGGCGTAAGCGTTCTATTTGGAGCCATACGACCCCAGTAATGTCGTTATCTCAACAGCTTTTTTCGAGCGTGTGTCTGCTGCTTTTGAGCCAAATCAATCCACTTGAAGCCTCACCGCGGTGCGGAACCCTTTCACCTTCTTTGAATTTATCCTTCCTCGAAAGTCGTACACCATCTCTATACCCCCAGAACTGAATCTCTTCCAAGGGTAAAGTTCAAAGGCTAAAATCTCCTTGGTGTGCGTGCCATTCGCAACAACAATTCGCCTATCCATCTGCTCATCATCCTCCCTCCTGAGCGTTCTCTTAATTGCCCTTGCGGTGCTAAAACAGTCTGATAGTTCTCTGGACCCGTTCGCGTATCAACATTGTCTATTTAAGTAATCAAATCATCTTAATAACCGCATTCTTATTATCAGAATCAGTTACTGAGATTCTGCTTTTTCAGACTGAAGTACATTGCAGTGCAATGCCCATATCTGTAATATGTCAATGACTCATTAAGGGGAAAGGCTCACTACTGCTTGCCTGCATTTAACTTCTTCTACCATAGTCCGCTGGCCGGGGCAACGAGAACGGAGATGGTCGATTTCTTCGCGCCTCAGCGTCAGGGGGCTGCTTCCTGCTGCTGACAAGGTGAACTACTACATATAGGTCATACTAACCATTCCAAATGAAATTTACTTTCTTAGATCCATTTTCGGACGAAAAGTCCGAATATGCCCATCGCAGCTGCCTAGACCCACTCTGAAAAAAGTTATGGGCGTTTTCAAAGCTTCGCGGCAAGGTAAGGGTAACTAACCCCCATGGAATTTTTAGGGTGTTTTTGAAATTTTTTCCGGATTTCACTAAAAACAAGTATGTAGGGGTAATCTGGGGTGCTGAACACGGATCTGTGGTTTGCTTGTAGAAATTTTAAGGTTTACTGTAGCTTAAGGTAGGTATCATGCCATCTAAGAGGCAAAACCTACCTCAAAGGCAGTGGTCACGATGAATATCGCACTTGAATTCGACCAAAAAACGGGATAGTTTGATCGTGAGGTACATAACTAATAGTGCAGAATCAGCGAAGAAAAACTTTTAGATAAAGCAAAATAACGGTTTCTAATGTTCAGGGCGTGGACGAGGTACATGGGCCCTGCTGATTTCCGCAAGCGCGCGCTAATCGCGAAATCTGCGCGAATTGATCAGGTTGGACGCGCTATAGTTGCTTGGCGATTTGCCATCGAGATGTGTGCGGCGTCACAAGCTCGTCCGAATCGGGGGCGGTCCGGGATAGGTACATACCGGGATAACATTCAAAGCCGTTTTTATCTATTTCTGGCCCATTTTCGCTGCTTTCTTCGATCCTATCCTTTCCAGCATCTGCCAATTTAGTGTTTCACACTGAAACCTCGAGAACGAAATTTATCATAGACACTACCTTTTTAGTAATTCAAAAATCGACAATTGGACATCGAATTCGTATTCAGCACCCCAAATAATCCCCACATAGGAACTTTGAGACAAATCTGAGACTTTGATGAAACTACCGTATACCCACCGTAACCTACCGTTAGTTGTCAAAAATCGATAAACCAACATCAGATTCGTGTTGAACACTCCAAACAACCCCCACAAGAATGATTTGAGCATTTTCTGTCGTTACATTCCGGAAAGCGTCAAAAGTCCATCTTGCCGTCAATTTTTTTTGCCGATGGGAAGCTTTGTACAAATGTAGTCGGAAACTTTGAAAAACGGTAAATGAACCTCAGATTCGTGATCAGCACCCCCGAATAACCCTCCAGGGCGAATGAATATTTTTCTACAAACGCTTCGAGAACCCTCTAATTGGTATAAATGAAGACCCAACTGAAAATCCGCACAAGTCCAAAACGCTGTCAGTCTGCGCAAAGTTTGGAAAATGTGCTTTCATATAAACTTTGCCTAGGGTGGTTGTTCTGGGCGCTAAACACGATCATGAGGTCAGTTTCCGGATTCTCAAAAGTTTACTGCGCTTTTTTCGGAGGGTCCAATAGGTACGAAAATCAGGAAAAAAACGCCTATAACTTCTTTCAGAACGAGTCTAGGCAGCTGCGATGGGCATATTCAGACTTTTCGTTCAAAAAAGGTTCTAGAGAAGTACATTTAATTTGGAATGGTTACTATGACCTATAGTAGTTCCCTTGTGAGAGGCACACGCGACCAATGTGTTATTTTGTCTCCTCTGATGTGACACTTACGTGTGTCGTCTGTGTGTATGCGATGAGAAGGAGACGCTCAGCTTCGAGGCGCACAGCAGGAAACAATTATAACCTCATTGCGTCTAGAAATTGAGATTACCTACGTAAATGGGAAAAGCGCCTCGGCCGACGCCCAGCGACGGCGTCTCATCAAGCTACAGACAGCCATGTGGAAGCTAAGGGATACGCAGTCGCTTATCACTTCGTTCTAACTAGGGACGGCTTTACCCACCCCGTGGCGATTTGGAAAACCATGTTGTCGTTGCTGTAGGTCTGTGACAGTACATAATTGACGCGTGATTGAAAATTGCTAAATAGCTGACGAGATTCCAGAAAATGACATTTTCATTGTTCCATGGAAAGATAAGGGGATTTTTGGGATGTTCAGAAAAGAAAAATTTTGATTTGGCTCAAAACCTCAAAGGCAGTGTTCACAATAAAGAATGTGTTTCAGTTTCCACTAGGAATGGATAGTGGATGGGCAGACTGTAACGTTGACGTCGAAAAAACGCATAAAAACGACGCAGGGAAAGCTCCAAAAGAGCCCGAAGTTGCCACTTCGAGCGCTAGACAAACCCCAAAAGCGCAACACACGCCCCCCGACGTGAACAAACGAATGCTCGAGATCGTGAGATGAGCCATGATTTCCAATCAATAGCCCTGTTCTTCCCTTCATTCTCAACTTCTCTCTTTACTCAGGTCAGCTCGCATACATCGGCTGCAAAAGACGGAAGTTACAAGCCTCAGACAACTCGTCCACCATGTTTTCTTAGCTCAATTTTTAGGGACCATACATCTGTTACCAGAAGGTCTTGTACGATTCAAAAACATCATTGGAATCACCATGGGACCGTCTTCAAGATAGACAAAAAAAACAGGAAAATGACTATCATCGTGAACACTGCCTTTAAACTGGCGGTTAATTTGGGGCGCTGAACCCGAATCTGGGGCCTTTCCCGCCAGACTTTGGGTTACTGTTGGTTACGGTAGGCATAATTCCTTTTTAAGTGCGTTACTTACCTTAAAAATTTGAAAATCAAAAAATAGACCTCAAACTCGTATTCAGCACCCCAGATAACCTCCGCATACAAATTTTGAGTGAAATCTGAGCTAGCTTACACCAACCGTTACATTCCGTAATCCAAGGAGAATCAATAAAACTACGACAGATTTCTGTTAGGCAGCCCAAGTAACCCCTATGAATATCTTTTAAGACGATTCCATCGTAGCATTCTCGAAATCGTCAAAAGTCGCGTTTAGTCAGCAAAATTCCCCCATTTCAAAGCTTCGTACCAAATCAGGCGCAATTTCTGAAATATTGACAAATGGGCCTCAGATTCGTAATCAGCACCCAAATTAACCCATAGAAAAAGTTTTAAAGTCAGGGTTTGCTATAAAAACGGTTGTTGTGCTATCCTCATAATCATAAGATGGTATGATTACCTAGGTCCATGGCTTGCTTCCTTAAAGGCAGTGTTCACGAAGGAAAGTTGCACGTTTTTTTGAATTAGACGTAAGATTTGGGTTCCTCTAAGAAGATTAAAAACGGAAGTGCGACGAAAAACGGTTGCTAAGTGGGTGAACATCTCGTGGGCCAGTCAACCCACTGGGCCACTCCGCTCACGTCCCATAACAGTTTCCCTGAATTCGTGGTTAGATGAACGATGGTTTCCGATTAAAACCCCGTTCTTCCCTTCATTCTCAACTTCTCTCTTTACCCAGGCCAGCTCGCACACATCGGCTGCAAAAAACGGGAGTTACAAGCCTCGGAAAACTCGTCCACAATGCATTCTTTGCTGAAATTCGAGGGGCCATAACTCCGTTTCCAGGGGGTCTTGTACGATTCCAGGGACATCATTGAAATCAGCATGGGACCGTTTGCAGGATAGGTGGAAAAACAGAAAAACGACTTTTATCGTGAACACTGCCTTTAAGAAAAAACACTTAAATCTTACCTGCGGCTGGCGCGGCGGACGCGTGCGCCGGCCCGCTGATCGATTCAGCTCAAGAGAAGTACGCAGCCAATCAGCTTACCATACCGTGAGCCGAAGAAGAGCGCCAGCCGCGGGTGAGCTTTAAATGTTTTTTTTTTCTTGAGGAAGAAAGCCACGGACCTAACTGTAGATCTGGCCATGAAAAAAGTGAAAATAAGTGAAAAGTTGTAAGAAATTAACTCTCAAGAACAAGTTATTGCTGGGTGTCCGCGCGCCCCCAATTATCGAGATTTCATACATGCCTGTGCTGTCAACTTTCATTTTGCTTCTAAAGTATTTTTTGAGGACTGCTGGAGGCTACTGACCACTTAAACAATGAAATAAAAGGCGGATAAGCAAGCAATAATGAAAATAAAGTTAATTAGGGGGCCGGCCGACACCCTTAGTTAGGCGTTATACCTTGTGTTTGAGCATTTTCCCACGAATTTCCAATTTAATCCTCTACTTATTTCTTCTTTTGTGATCACGAAATCTACATTCTCATGAAGAGAGCTCAGAGATCGTTCTCATCGCTAACCCTGCCCTTGAGCTCATTCCGAGACAATTTTTTAGCGTCCTAAAAGTTGCCAATCGTGTACCCCTTTTCTCTTCGCGAAGCTATGAAAATGCCCACTTTTGGAAATCTCCTGTAGATCTCTGAGGCATTCAGGGGATTTGGAAAACGGGCTATCAATGCTGTGTCCCATACCTACAATTATCAACACATGGTTTTATGAAAGCCCTTAGGAAAGGGTCATGAACATCTTCGTGGAATACGAGGGGTCATTGTTTCAAAACAAGCTGTGATACACTGCATGAGGTTAGTCCGTCTCAAAAGAGGCGTTGATGCCAACGGTTGTAATGAGCTCAGAAGGGTCGAGGGGGTAAAGTTGGTTAACCATGAGGTTTCCAAAGAATTGATAGAGGTGAGAGTATCAGACAATCGCCACCTTCGATGCGTGTCGAATATGCAAACAACTCGAAGACAAGGAGGTTTCGACTACAGTCAGGGAACGCGCTCATAGAGCAGCACGTGCTCCTATTGTGTTTCGAATTACAGCATGTTGCCCCAACAAATAAAACGTTTAATGCATGCATGATACATTCAACTCATTGAGCAAATGAAATTCCGAAAAAAAGGAAAACATAAGACGCACTTATGTCGGCAGCGTCGCCGGTCAAAATACCAAAGTTTGCGGTACTTAGCCTGCCCAGCTGCTGGAGGCCTCGTCCAACCCCTGACGGCCCTAGGTGGACTCGACGAATGAGCTGCTTCGCGTGTCTGTGTACTGCTTTAATAGCGCTTAATTACCTTGCAGCACGTGCTCCCACGATGAGAATTTGCAGCACGTGCTGCTGTTTGGAGCACGTGCTACCCTTTCGATGGGTGTGGTCTCTCGAGTTGAATGCATATTCGACCCGCATTGAATGCGGCTATTTTCTTAGTATCTGGTTTTTGGCACCTCCATCTCTGACGATTCTCGGCCCCGAGCCGCACGGAACAGCAATCGGAGCCGCCTGACAGTTCTGCTCGTTCTCCCAATCTCCGAGCCACTGCTGTTGCTACTCGGGCGAACTGGAGCAGCCCGGACTGCAACAGCGGTGGCCCGTAAAGCACCAGCAGTGGCCCGGACAGCGACAGAAGCCGACCCGCAGATCGAGAGAACTAGCCGAACTGTCAGGTGGCTCGGGGCCGATAATCGCCTGAGATATACGTAGGCGTTGTGACAAAAGCTGTGCGGTGCATATTTGAGCGGTTATCTCGAATAAGCTCATGAGCTTGTGTGCTGTTATTCAGAAAATCATGCACTCAATGTCACTCTTGATTACCCTTAATAAGCTTCTTTTAGTCTATAGGTTACTCTAAGATTCGCCTAACGAACGAATTCCCTAGAGAAAGGCATAACAACGCCTCCAAAAGTGCATTCAGCGAATTGAAAAGTCAGCATATCACGAGTAGTATTCGCCATAAAGTCAAGAAATGTGGCTTCCGCAATTACCCATGAAAGGAAACTGAAGCTATCTTATCTCCTGAAGGCTATCACATTTGACGGTTTATTTCACTGAGAAAACTAAAGGCAATGTTCACTATAAAAACCGTATTCTAGTATTCGACGTCTTTGAGCAGGTACGTGAGTCCACGAGGTGGAGGATAATAGGGAAACGCCCCCACGGAACTGTCAAATATCGGAGAAAAAAAACTGTTCAAAAAACCGTCAAGATATTTAATTACGTCTGTTCGGTGAGTTTGGCACACTGCGGACTCTCGACAATTCAAACTTCGGAAAAGGTTGTGTTCTTAAATATTCTTACTAGGGAACCTCGCATGGAGTACCCTCGGATCAGAAAGCTGATAAATGTTGTCTAGTCAACTCTAGCACGCCCTCTTCGAATCTGAACGCGGATTCTGCTACGGACACCTGCGAAAAAGTTATAACCTGTCAAAGTTCGTATTTCCAGCCTTTTTTTCTATCAAAAACGCGCATTAGTGTCTGCGAAGTCCGGTAACGGACCTCATGCTTGTGTTCAGCGCCCAAAACTACTCCACTGAGCAAATTTTGGGTGAAGGCTCATTCTCCAAACTTTCCACAGACTGATGGCGCGGATTTTCGGTTGGGCGCTTATTCATGCCACTGACAGCATTACAAAAAAATTGCAAATTTCACTCAAAATCCTTCCAGATGGTTATTTGGGGCGCTGATCACGAATCTATGGTCTATTTGACGATTAGCCGACCCCTTCGACTCGATTCGTTCAAAGCTTCCCATTGGGGGGAAATTTGATGGCAAATCGCGACTATTGCCGATTTGCGGAGTGCTACGATAGATATGGCTCAAACCGTTGCTTTGGAGGTTATTTGCAGTGTTAAACACGAATCTGCAATCCGTTTATCGATTTTCGATAAATTAAAGGCAGTGTTCACAATAAGAATAATTTTTCTGCTCTTCCACCTATCTTGAAGACGGTCCCATGCTGATTCCAATGATATTTTTGGAATCGTATAAGACCTTCTGGGAACGGAGTTATGGTCCCTCAAAGATTGAGCTAAGGAAACATGGTGGACGAGTTGTCCGAGGCTTCTAACTTCCGTCTTCTGCAGCCGATGTATGCAAGCTGACCTGAGTAAAGAGAGAAGTTGGGAACAAAGGGAAGAACGGGGCAATTGATTGGAAATCATCGCTCATCTCACAATCTCGAGCATTCATTTGTTCACGTCGGTGGGCGTGGAAAGTGCGACGGTGTGACGAGCTGACAGGTGTCCAACTTTGGGGCCGTAGGGGACCGTTCCAAGCTCAATTTTCTTAGTTTTTTCAACGTTAGGGTTGCGCTAGGCCCCGCAGCTGCCGATCTCCACCAAAAAATCAGACATGGTTTTTATCGTGGACACTGCCTTTAAGGTTGTTTGCGGTGGGTATACGGTCGCTCGGTCAAAGTCTCAGATTTGACTCAAAATTTCCCTGTGGGTGTTACTTGGGACGCCGAACACGAATTTGAGGTTCATTTTTTGATTTTCAAGATTTTAAAGGCACGGTCCGGGCAGAATTTCGATTTTTAAATTTTCCGCTGAATCGGTGCGCATGCTACAGGAAGCCTCAAGAAACATGCGAAAACTGTGTGAAAACCGGTCTTCTTCAAGTCATTCCAGCCACTTCCGTCAAGCGCTGTGTCAGAAAAGTCAGAGAAGTGTGTCCAACGTCCATATTTTAGCCATCGTCCACGCATTACTCAAAACTACAGTGTAAATATCGGTCATTCTGGCAGTGATCGTCATGCTGTGAGTACCGTAATCCTTGATTTAAAGGCTGTTTTCTTCAGAAGTGATGTTCAGCACAATCTACATACATTACCCGAATTCCGGTAGTGTCAAAATTTGACCGCACTTTGCCTTTGAGGTAAGTAACGCCGTTTAAAAACATTATGCCTACCGTAGCCTACAGTGACCCTACATAAGTCTGCCGACAAATAGACCCCATATTGCGGTTCAGCGCCCTAAAAAACCTTAGTTCAAAGTTTTGAGCCAAATCCGAAAATTGTTATTCTGAGCACCCCGAAAATTCCCTTATCTTTTTGAGAAGCAATGAATATGTCTTTTTTCAAATCCCTGCAGCGATTTAGCGAATTTCAAGCACAGTTCAATTATGTGTCACAGACCTACAGGAACGACAACATGGTTTTCCAAATCCACACCGGAAGTTTAAAGGCAGTGTTCTCGATAAAAATCGCTCATCTGTTTTTCCGCATATCTTGAAAACGGCCCCATGCTGATTCCAATGATGACTCTGAAATTGTACAAGACCTTCTGGGAACGGAGTTATGGTCCCTCAAAAATTGAGCTAAGGAAACATGGTGGACGAGTTGTCCGAGGCTTGTAACTTCCGTCTTTTGCAGCCGATGTATGTGAGCTGACATGAGTAGAGAGAGAAGTTGAGAATGAAGGGAAGAACGGGGCTAATGACTGGAAATCATCGCTCATCTCACGATCTTGAGCATTCATTTGTTCACGTCGGTGGGCGTGTGTTGCGCTTTTGGGGTTTGTCTTGCGCTCGAAAAGGCAACTTCAGGCTCTTTTGGAGCTTTTCCTGGCTCGTTTTCATGCGTTCTTTCGACGTCAACGTTGCAGTGTGCCCCTCCACTACCCATTCCTAGTGAAAACTGGAGCACATTTTTTATCGCGAACACTGTCTTTAAAGGTCCCTAGTTAAATGAACCCATCTACATCTTTGTATTCCTTCACCAACTAAATACATATGCCGACGCATCAACCAGTAAAACTGGGCCACTCTTCAGATGACTCTATGGAAAAAGCATTGACGGAACTGGTAGTGAAATATGAAGACGAATTGCTGGTGACATGTCAGATCGAAACGGAAAGCCAATTGAGAGGTTCACGAGGAGGTGGAGATGGAGAGAGCGCTGACGACGGATTGACGTACAGATAATACCATCATGCGTCATTATTCTCGTCAGCGATGCGTAGCCGCCAGCCCGAATCTCCTCCGCCGCCGCAGCCGTTGTCGCCGCGATCTGCGCGACATGGGGTGGGCGACAATGAAAGACATTGTTCATATGACACGGTTGGCATCAAGAAAGGGGAAAGTGAAACACACCGGAAGCTTTGGGGAGGGGGGAAGTGGTCATCCAGAAGCTAGCTGGTTCTAGACTCGAATGGCGCGACTGCAAGCATGATGGAAGTTCAAGCTTACGGCAATTCATCGTTTTTTTTTGTAGAGAAACGTTTTCGGTCTTCTCGCTTTGTTAAAGGCAGTGCTCACGATGGAAAAGATAAAAAAGAGCCAGTTATTCTTTGGCAGAAACAAAAAGTTTTAGGTCCTTCTAAGAATATTAAGAACGGAAGTGAGGCGAAAAACGGTTGGAAGGTGGGTGAAAATCTCGTGGGCTACTCACAAAAATGAAAACTAGTTACATGCAACATTAAAACCGAAAACAAGTTACTTGTAACATTCCTAAGCCAATGTAAGTTACTTGCGACTTTTATTTTGCCACTTAAGTTACATGTAACAAATCGGAGGCGCATTTCACTCGGTTTCCAGTCGATATGTTGCATGTAACTCAAATGACTTGAGATAAGTCGCAACTAACTTACATCATGTTAGATATGTTACGAGTAACTTGTTTCCGATTTCTGAGGGGATACTGCGTGCAGTGCGCCTCCGATATGTTACCTGTAACTTAAATGACACAATATAAGTCGCAAGTAACCTAAATCGGCCAAGAAGATATTTTCCAAGGGGGATGTAGGACGCCTTCGCGGGGTAAGGCTTACGACTGGGGTTGCTGTTGGTTGAATTACCCAAGTTTGAGGTACCTGACCCCACACCAGCAGGGAAGGGCCCGCACAAGCATTTTCTTGCGTGGTGTATGGTCTGGGACGCGCTCTCCTAAGAAAAATCAAAACAAGTTACTTGTAATTTGAATGTGACTTACTTGAATGTCTCAGGTAACTTACATCTATGTTACATGTAACATACATTTATATTACATGTAACTTAAATTTATCTTACATGAAAGTTACACTTATGTTACAGAATTTATATTGGATGTTAGTTAAACTTATGCTACATATAACTTACATTTATATTTTCACTATGGATAGCCATCACGTGACGCAGACTCAGAAAAATGAAAACAACTTACTTGTAACATATCTGAGCCGATGTGAGTGATACTTGCGACTTATCTCAGGTCATTAAAGTTACGTGTAACATATCGGTGGAATACTGCGTGTGGTGCGCCTTCGATATGTTACATATAACTTAAATGACCTGAAATAATTCGCAAGTAACTTACATCGACTCAGATTTGTTACCAGTAACTTGTTTTTGGCCTTTTATGTTACAAGTAACTTGTTTTCATTTTTTTTTTGAGAGTGCGCCTCCGATATGTTACATCTAGCTTAAATGACCTGAAATAAGTCGCAAGTAACTTACGTCGACTCAGATATGTTTCAAGTAACTTGTTTTCGTTTTTTTTTGAGAGTGCGCCTCCGATATTTCATTTAATTTCATTTATATACGCCCTTTCGGGCATGCCAATAACAACAAAAATTAGAAGATAAAAATCACGGGCGGAGGCGGAGAAAAACAAAGAAAAACAACACAAAAAAAATCAGCTAATCACATGAACTAGTTGAGCGCATGACAACACATCAACAAGGAGCATCAATGCGCCGGGGCAGCAAGGTAGATCAGGAGGAAGTGGGAGGGAGGGTTTGGCAGAAACGGTTGAAGCTATATCATACCAGGTTTGCTCCTGTGTAAAGTACCCAGAGTCGAATACTACCGACTACGAATCAGGACAGTTGCATAACGATGCGGCTTCCTTTATGAATTTGTGAGTAGCAAATCCTAAACACCATCCAACAAATGCTACATCTAACCTAAATAACCTGAAATAATGCGCAAGCAACTTACATCGGCTCAGATATGGTACAGGTAACTTGTTTTCGGCCTTTTATGTTACAAGTAACTTGTTTCATTTTTTTTGAGTAGGGGTCACGTACCATACCTAATACATAAGTAGCGACATCGGGTCAAATCTATCCAAAAATGATTTGGAATTATTTGTATTCAAATATTTCTTTGTATACCATGCCTCGAATATCGAATAAATTCGGATGACCCCATTCTATCAGGGTCCAAATGTCGAATGATTCTGGAATGGCATCATTTTTTTGAAGCACGAATATCGAATTGTATTCGAAGGTTGCGTTTCTACAATTTCCGAAGCCGAAAAGACATTCGAATAATTCGATTCGAAACTATTCTGGCAAAGCAGAACGGGGTGCAACAAAATAAAAGAACAAACAAAGAAAGAAAAAAGGCTAAAAATGACCCACCCATTAACGTACACGGTTTTGCAAATGAGCCGCGCTCTACGCGCAACACATTAAATCTTTAGATCTAATAATTTTTCATTCTAGGAAGACAAAGAAGGACACAGAACGTCGTCACAGCCGAAAGAACGCACACACAATTAAAACTGCCTTGATTATCACAAGAAAAATTACCCACCTGGACCTTTAGCCTTAAACGAACTCATTACAGCTGAATATCATCCAAGAATGGAGAAGACAATTTCAAAATTGCTGTTGACGTAAGGCTATATGCCACTGTGCACCGCCCACATCTTAATTCTATTTACATCATTTTCACGCTCCCTAGGGTGGCAATTAAAACGGCCTTACGATAAACGCCTAAGATGAAATGGATCGCTAATTGCGATGAGGGACGAAGCTGCAGCCTGGACGGGAAGTTGTGCAACAGAAACCGGATGCATACAGTTTACCGCAATGTTAAAAGGACATGGTGCGGTTGCGGTTGCACACTAAATCTAGGGTAGAAGACGCCTTATTTCATTATTGATCGACAGCACAGCTGATTTTCTGGGTAAGTCATGGTTTTTCTTTTTTTTTCATGTTTGTTTCGGCACTATTTCTGTTTCTGAATGTTTAAAGACACAGTTCAACTTCAGAATCAATTTTTCGTTTTTCTGCCTATCTTGGAGGAAATTTCACGCTGATCACAACCTTGTTTTCAGAATCGCTCAGAACTCACTACGAACAGAGTTACGACTCCTCGAAAACTACGATTTTGAACAGCTAGAAGTTCTCGGACGAGTTGTCTCGAGCCCGTATTTTCTCGTTATTCGCAGCTATCGTTCTGTAGCGGGCCACAAATCAAAGCCAGACCGAAAACAAATTGAAGAACATAGGTTTTGAAAAAAATCAGTCGCGTGTATCTTCCCTATTGGGGTGGGAAACCTGGCGGTGGGCGTTACCCATTTTTTCTTTCAAGGGGGCGTGGCCAACTTTTTCCTAGCTTTTTCTCGCTTATTTGAGCGAACTGAGATTTCGCTCCTGGCAGGGTTGCTATAGGCGGCGGCCGGACCATAATATCAAAAATTACCTCTGAGGTTGGACTGTGCCTTTAAATGTTGCGAACAGGGACGATTCCTAGTCCGTGAGGAAAATTACCCATTTGTTCGGGTTTCAAAGAGCTTTTTTTTTCAAAATTCTGTTATGAAATCGAGAAAAAAAACTGCGAATTCCTCTTGCACACTAAGAAAAGCCCCTATTCGTAATATTATAAGAGTCAAAAAAAAATAATACCGAAGTAAACAAAAAAAAAGAGAAAAACCGTAACTCACCCAAAAAATCAGCTGTGCTGTCGATCGATAATAAAATCTGGCGTCTTCCACCGTAGTTTTAGTGTAGGACCGCAACCGCATCATGTTCTTTTAACATGTCGGTAAACTGTAGTGGGAACTACTCTAAGAGATTTGCCGGCGAAATAGCCGCAAAATGCTTGCTTGCCGCATAATAGCCGCGGGGTAGCCGCTAAATAAAGCTCTCCGCGAAATAGCCGAGAACTAGCCGCTAAATAATGCTCGCTGCAAAATAGCCGCCAAATAATACTCGCCGCGAAATAGCTCACCAGGAGCCACTGCGGAGCTCGGCGGGCTATTTCGGGGCTATTTCGCCGCCAAAACTCTCAGAGTAGGGTAAGGCATGACGCTGTGATCGGCCCATGAGAGGTGTGGCCCCTCCCTCCGGCTTAGAAATGTGTGCATGTGGATCGTCACTGTGGTCTTCAAATCGATTGAGAATTAATCAAAAATCAGTAGTTTTTCTATAAAGTACTCTTATTTCAGCATTTCAAGATAATTTTTGATGTTATACTCGAATGTGATTTCATTCTATTCCTTTTTACAAACTTCTGTATCACTGAATCCGAACTATTTCTTCATGGTGGTTAGCGAGGCTGCGGCCCCCTCGTTTCTCGGTGCACGGAGCTGCGGCGCCCTCTCTTCCCTTAGCCTGAAGGTGCGACCCCCATGTGTGATCATAACAGGGTGAGCCTTACCCTGGTAGGCACCCGACCGGCTTTAAAGGCACCTTTTCTCTAAACCGGGTACTCTGTATCTTGATGGATTTACCTCTCTAGTTTCCTTTGCAGGGTAAGGCATGGTGGGCCCATGAGCGATGCGCCCCCCCCCCCCTATCCCCGGCTTGTATATTTGTGCGACACCCTGTTCCGACTTGGAAATTTATGCGGTACTCAGGTAGATCGTTAGTGTGATATTCATTTTTACAAAATCTTATGCCGCTGAATATCAATTATTTTTGCACGGTGGCAGGCTGGAGCTGCGGCCCCGTCTCTCCACCCTTGCCCCAGGCTGCGGCCCCCCTCTGTGATCGTCACAGCGTGAGCCTAATCCTGTTCCTTAGGCAAGCTACGATGTTCATGGCATATGGAACCTAGTGTTACGTTTGTAACCCCAAGGTTACGAAAACTTACCTCTCTTTAGGTTGAACCTTCAAGCACCTGGGTTAAGGTTTCAGCACAGTCAGCTACCCCTGGTTCAACAAACCCGTGTAGGCTTCACCAGACTACAGATTAGAACTTGAGTTTGGGGTTGAATGGAGTGAAACCTTCGATTTATCAATCCAAACCTTGAGGTGGTTTAGATGAACCATTTTTGGCCTCGCACGGGTAGCTTTCGCAAACACAATGTATATTTTCGCGACGCCTATCGTTCAACCCTACCCATATCGATAAACCCAGGCCAGATCCACCACTGAGGCCGTACTCATCACTGCGCTATTCCTCGGTTTGTTGATTTACATAGGGTTTTTCAACAATATTGTGTTAATTCTAAAGCTAATTCCAGATCAAATTGACCAACCCAGGGTTATCGTTTTGATGAATGCGAGCACTGAATTGATGCTGAAGCGTTAGCCCATAGTTTGGAAGTTCATTGGTTTATTACTTACGCACCGGTTCTAACCAACACGACCACGATGCGCTTTCAGCTCAACCACATCGTCGAGTTGAAAGCCGACATGGCAGGGGCACGTGCTGCAATAAGGACCATGTGCCCACATTTAGCGAGACCACATGCTGCCGCCCCCATATACATGCTTATCGTAGCAACACGTCGCTCTGGAAGAGGAGGACGTGCTTCTGATGCGCAAAGATTTTGACACACCCACGTCTTCATAGCGACAGCAATGGCTTCTATTCCAGGCGGTTTTCAACCCGAGTCGCATCGAACAGGAATCGGAGACGGTTCGACTTGTTCTCCCAATCTTCGAGTCACTGCTTCCGGGTGAAGGCTTTCGGGTGAAGTGGAAGAGCTCGGACAGCAGCAGCAGTGGCCCGAACAGCAACAAAAGCCGACCCGCAGATGGGGAAAACAGGGCCGAACTGCGGCTCGGGGCCGAGGATCGCCTGAAATTGTACAAGAACGCTTCCCCCATCACAAATTGTCATCCGTTCGGAATTCTTACAAGGGAACCACAATAAGTCATAGTGATCATTCCAGAAGAAATGTACTTTTCTAGAACCATTTTCTGTCGAAAAGTCCGAATATGCCCATCGCAGTTGCCTAGAATCTCTCTGAAAAAAGTTATGAGCGTTTCTAAAGCTTCGCAGCTCCAGGCCCCCATGGAATTTTCAGGGCGTTTTTAAATTTTTCTCCAGATTTTGCTTAAAACATGAATGTAGGGGTAATCTGGGGTGCTGAACAGGAATCTGGGGTTTGCTTGCCCAAATTTTAAGGTTTACTGTAGGTTGCGGTAGATAACATGCCATTTAGGAGGCAAAACCTACCTTAAAAATTCGGAAATCAAAAAATGGTTTCCAAATTCGTGTTCCGCGTCCCAAATAACACCCACAGAGAAACTTTGAGACAAATATGAAACTTTGACCAAACTACCGTATACCCACCGTAATCTACCGTAAGCTGCCAAAATTCGATAAACCGACATCAGATTCGTGTTCAGCACTCCAAATAACCCCTAGAGAAATAATTTGAGCATATTCTGTAGAAGCACTCCGGAAATACTCAAAAGTCTCGATTTGCCATCAAATTCTCCCCCGGTGGGAATCTGTGAACGAATACAGTCGAAAACTTCGGAAAATCGATAAATGAACCCCAGATTCGTGATCAGCACCACAAATAACCTCCTAGAGCGAATTTTTAGTCAAATCTGGAATATTTTTCCAAAACGCTTCGAGAGCCCTCTAATTGGTATAAATAAACCCCCAAACGAAAATCCGTACAAGTCCAAAACGCTCTTAGTCTGCGCAAAGTTTGGAAAATGTTGCTTCACCCTAACTTTGCTTAGTGGGGTAGTTTTGGGCGCTGAACACGAATATGAGGTCCTTTTCCGGATTTTCGTAAAAATAATGCGCTTTTTGTAGGATACAATAAGTACGAAAATCAGAGAAAAAATGCCTATAACTTTTTTCAGAGTGGGTCTAGGCAGCTGCAGTGGGCATATTCGGACATTTCGTCCGAAAATGGTTCTAGAAAAGTACATTTCATTTGGAATGGTCACTATGACTTATTTTGGTTCCCTGGTTACATGAGTTACTCTGTTTTCTGTTTCTTGTATCGAAAACTCTTTCAAAATGGAATGGTAAAAAGCACATGCTAGGTGTTAAAATCTTGCGGGATAAAAAGTATTTGGAAATCTAAAATATGTTCCTTTAGTAAAACGAACGGTGGACAACTAATATATGTACGAAGTGGGCGGGGTGATCCAATGGGACGACTGATCCACCAGATTTTCACTCAACTCCTGGCCGCTTTTCGTCCTACTTCCGTAATAACTCCTCTTAGAGAAACCCAAAGCCTACTTTTCTGCCTAAAACAGGCCGCCATGCAGGATCCACCAGATCTTGCTCGGCGACACTACAAACAGAAAACTGAACTGACCACGTACATTCGGCACGGATCGCACTGATACTTTACGTTCCTTACTATGTGCTGACGCAAACCCGGTATGCATATCTTATACATATGTGCCCCGAGTTTGCGCTAATGCTCAATAAGGAACGCAAAGTAACAGTGCAATTTGTGACGACTACATGTTCAAATTGACGGGCTATAGGATTTTAGGTGGCTGGGCGCGTCCAAAAGTCAATTTCTTTGAATCAACTGTTAATTAGACTCTGTTCCATTCGGAGTGAACTCATGTTTTTGGTTATCACAGCGCGGAGCGGTGGCTTTTTCGTCGAAACCTTCTTATCACTAGTTATGTTTCACCGAGGCCCACCGCTCCGCTGCTGGTGATAATCGAAATCAAAAGATCATTAGGGATGTACCAAACCTTATCTGCTGTTGTAGGTTATTCGATCCTGATTGACCGAGTAATCGATCACGGATTAGATGAGCGCTCAACTCAGTTTAGTCGTTGCTGTAAGCCTGATCACGTGAGAAAGAGCTTTTTCCTTTAGGAATGTTTTGAAAACAGAAGCAGTTTTATGTCCCTGAGGATCTCATTCTATGTAGATAAGGGTGAGATCCCTATGAATTGTTGAGAATCTCTTCAATGAAATCTGAGCACCATAAGAGGAGGTGTCATTTATGGGGTGTCTAATTGGTGTACCTATAGGTAATTAAACGTTTCCACGCGCAACTGTTGTCGTGAGTGCAGTAAATCTTCGCGCACTAAGGAAATCGGAGACGCGCTCTCGAGGTCATTCGGTACGAGTTACGGTAGTTGAGGAGAATAGCTGCCGTGGTTTGACTCATACCTATGCAAACCCTGGGGTTGCCAATTTGGCTTGGGTTGGGTGTTGATTGGACTCTGTGTATTTGCAGACACTGCTCGTTTAGGCAAGAAAAGGGATTATTGAAGCCAATCCAAGGATTGTGCTAGTAAATCGACGGTGCTGCCTCATCCTTCACGCATTGGTGAGGTTCAACTCGATCCCTCTGCCCTTTGAACTCGACTACAAATCAGATTGATATAGATGGCGCAGATTCTTCAGCAGCAAGTGGCCGTGTTGTCCGGCGAATGATAGTACAAGCTGCAGCAACTCGAGGTGTTCGATTTGTCAATTATACGCCTTCAACTCGACCACATGACTTTCCGGGCGACTATAGGGCCACGTGTCCATCATAAGACAAACCATTCTATGGTACTTTGAATACTCACACAGGGCTTATCCGTCACACTGTGTATTGTGAAGTCTGTCCAAACGGAACTGTCTGCCCACGCGGTCGGCGTGCGTGTCTATTGGCCGTCGTAAAGGTATTATTCACATAGGCCTTTTTGCGCCTTCACACAGGTGACTGACTGCCTGGGCTATTACTTACTAATCGTCCAATAGCCCTGCTAATCGACTCGGAAATGCGAGAAGTGCCTCGTTCTGAGTCGCCTGACACGCACGCCAGCCGCGAGGGCGGACAGTGTCAATCGGTCTGACTCTACATACATATACAAGGCGCGGATGGGTTTCTGGGGTAGGTCCTGGAACGTAACCTCGGGTCACTGGACTGAAAATTTTTACCGCTGAGGGAGTCTCCCACATCAGGCTGTGCCCAAACAAAATAAAATCATAATCGTGCTGGGACCCGGCACGAATCACCTTTCTCCCAGCACGATTATCATCGTGATGTGTGGTGCAACAGCCGTGGTCCGCAATTGCAGACCGGAATTCGGCTCGAAGAACGATAGTATGTGTTAGGCATGAAGAATGGCTGCGATTGAAGGAGAGTGAATTGAAAGTTTAGTTCTGCCATAATGTTCATTGTCATTCCAACACGTGTGTATAAACGCTGCTGTGCTTACCTGAGCCAAAATCCGGTCCGCAATTGCGTCTCGGCACGCTTTGCGGCCGCACGCGCTGGAGTCAGTCGAGTTTTCAGCGCCAAAGCCGACTCGATATGTCATTTTTATACAGTTTTCTCAGATTTCGCTTACTTTCCAGTCTCTAAAACTCACCCACAGTCAACAGATCGGCGGCTGCGGCGCTAGAAACTCTTCCGACTCGAATGCGCGCGGCCGCAAAGCGTGTCGAGACGTGATTGCGGACCGGAATTAGGTCCAGAGAAGCACAGTACTGCACTTATTGACATCGTCTTATTAAGGTTGCTCGATGATTAGTGGTATCTAGAGTTCTTCTTATAATTATGTTAGTGATCCTACCTATATTATTATATTCATATCAATTAGGATATACTCTGCTTATATCGAAGTGCACAAACTCATGGTCCGCCACTGGTCCTCTACCGGCCCTCTTCTACAGTAATCGACGCGTTCTCGACCAACCCCGATGACCCCGTAAGCGATCGATACGTCACTGCCGTCACTCAGAGTTCATACTCAGGATGGCGGGGTGGCGGCAGTGACGTATCGATCGCTTTCGGGGGTCGGCCGAGAACGCATTTGTTACTGCAGCAGAGGACCAGCAGAGGACCATTGACGAACCTTGAGCTTGTGCACTTTGGCATAAAAATCCTTTTGTTGCTTGAACCCCCGAATAGGTTTTTTGGTAAGTCCTGACCCATTACGGCTGGGACCAGGCCCGTACTCCATCCTAGCGACATTGCCTATTACCCTACCAACCACTTCTACTCATTTAAAAAAAGTCGAGTACTTCATTACACCTACCAGTTAGCTCAGTTATCCGGCCCAGCGACAATCTCATCCTCACCAAATACCCTCCGCCGATCATAGTGGCCGTATTTCTCCTGTCGGTGGTGGGTGATTATTATGATGCGCACTCTAGTGTTACCAGTTTTTACCGGCGACGCTCGACGACTACCGACGGATTACTGTAAGCTGTAGATCTTTTGTGTGTGGTGTGCTGGTTGTGGAGGCTGAGGCAGGTATCGCAATGCTGAAGGCCTCCGCCGCTCCACACACACAGTCACCGTTATGGTGGCCGGATACTGAGGATAGGAACCAGTTGATGGGTAATCACCGCGAGGCGTCCGATTATCCAACTCAACTTCCATCACCACCATCTAACTTTCAGACGCAAGTATGCAATCGGAGGGACCGCAGTTAGGTTCATAGCGGAACCTGACGGCAATGCTGTCCAGAACAGAGGGCGTGACGATGACCTTTAACATTATGCTCAGGTTAATTCCCGCGTACATGGCTAGCGACCGATAATAATTAGGCGCGCTAGAACATAGCAAGGGACCACCTTTTCGACCGACGGACTTCACAGACGAGCGTCGCTTTTAAGACTTTTTCTAGTGCCAACTCAGTAGTTGGTTCACGCTAGACCGTCACCACCGGTATGTCCCTTTTGACCTACATCATCAGGGTCTTATCGCTATTCAAGAAATTAGGGACGATATTGATCAATGTGTCACTTTCGCGCCCACAAGGGATTGACAACTGGTCACAAGCGCAGTTCCCAACGAAATTCATGCTATTCGATGTACTTCCAATGGCGTTTTCAAATCTATGTTTGTAGCTGCTGCGGAGTTCTCTGAAGAGTTTCAGCGGGTCTGCGAAATTCTGCGCTAACAATTGAAGTGTTAAAAGTGGCAAACGCATCTGCCAAAACGACTAGTATCGTTAGTATCTCTTGTGGCTCAATAGGAAAACTGTGCAGTATCCCGCCCCGAGCGGCAGGTTCCAAGAAGTTACAGGATCAAAAAGGTGGTTTTTGTACTTGTTGTACCTTCCAAAGAGCGCATTAGTCTTCGAAAAATCCGGAAACGGACCTCATGAATCTGTTCAGCGCCCAAAACTACCCCCCCCCTGAACAAAATTTGGGTGAAGCAAATTTTCCATACTTTGCCCATAAGGTACGGCACGAGGTATGGACAAGGCCAATCTTGCTCAGTCCCCCTCCCCTCCAGGAGCAAAATTTTGGCTAATTTCTCAGACGTCTCCCCCTTCCCCAAAAGGGTTATTTAGTGTTTTTTTTTCGTAAAATTTGAAGAGTAGCACAATTGAATTCTCCGTAAAAAAACTGAATGTTAACAGTGTATACCCCTAATCAGTATTATCCACTTGGTGTCCCGGCGTCGCTCACTCCCCCCCACCCCAAAGCTGCTGAGAAAACCTAAACAGGCAGCAGCGACTGTTTATCCATACGTGTTCCATCTCACTGTTTTGCCAGTGGAGGTGCTCTACGAGTTTCAACAAGTTCCTACTTGCCAAATTCCTACGTACAGGCTCTAAAACGGGGAATTTCACATGGTTCCTACGCGTGCTGGTGCGGAGCGGCGGTTAGAGACAGTGAGAGAGTGGAGAGCATACGGAGGCCCAGGCGTCGCGTGCGCCACTCGCGCCTCGAATGATGTGAATTACGATGTTTTATAGAGGGTATTCAGTGCCATAAATGGTGTGGATAAACGGTCGCTGCTGCCTGTTTAGGAGGCCCCAAAGCTGCTCAGCCCCCCCCTGTGGATATCCAAATCCCGCGCCGTATACTGTTTGGCCAGACTGAGTCCAGCGTTTTGGACTTGTACGGGTTTTCGGTTGGGCGTTTATTTATACGAATTGGAGGGCTCTAGGGGCGTTTCAGAAAAATGTTCCAGATTTGACCTAAAATTCTTCCAGGGGAGTTTTTTGGGGTGCTTATCACGAATCTGTGGTTTATTAGCCGATTTTCCTGAGTTTGCAGCTATTTTCGTACGAAGCTTCCCAACTGGGGAAAATTTCGAGGGAAAAACGCCACTTTCAAGATTTCCGGATTTCTAGGATGGTGGTGCCTCAAAATCATTCTCCGAGGGTTATTTTGAATGCTTAACATGAATCTGGAGTCCGTTTATCGATATTTTATAGATTGCGGTAGATCACGGTGGATATACGGTAGTTTGGTCAAAGTCCCAGAGTTGACTCAAAATTTCTATGCGGGTTTAATCTGGGTGCTGAATGCGAATTAAATATCCATTTGTCAATTTTCGAAATGCTGAGGTGGGCTGTTCAAGATCTTCTGAGAACGGGGTTGTGGCCCCCCGAAAATTGCCTCGAAATGAGCGGCGAGAGCATGATGGACGAGTTGTCCGAGACGTGTAATTTTCGTCGTTTGGAAGTGGCATTAATTCCGCTCGATATACTCAGAAACTCAACGGGTCCGACCGCAGATTTCTTTCGGGTCGGACCCCTTTCCGTTTTCGCCCCTCACGTCTTCCAACGGAGACAACGTGGGGGAGAAAGGAAATTCATTCTCCCTCCATGTCTTCTCACTTGCGACCACGTGGAGGAACAATGCTAAAGGGCCCGACCCGACAGAAATCTGGGGGATGAACCCCGTTCGAGCTGCGGTCGGACCCGGCGAATGTCTGAGTAGGGGAACAACTTCAGGCTAACGATATGTCATGAAGATCCGCATTCATCATACGGAGGCTCATCAAAAGTCGGTACCTGGAAATGTTGAAGGCCAGAGCACAATTTTTCGCTTAGACCACGCAAGCATTTCCGTACAAGGCTGTTGACCGTCGTAATTACATCACGAATCAGGCAGGCGATCATTCATCCAGCTACCTCACCGTGTGAGGGCCGGCAGACCTCAATCATCCGCGTGCGCGCCTTCGTTTGACCTCGTCGGCCCGGCGCTCCAAATTAACCCTCGTCTGGGTTTTTTCACTCGAATTCCCCTCTATTAGCAATCCAAAGACCACTACAGTAATCCGTATCGGCGAGAATAGGCTTTTTTCAGACGACAAATGTCTTTTGCGGTACGCTTTTGTACCGGCTCTACCTAGGCGGTAAGGCCAGGTGGATGTTGGACAGATACTCAGACAAATGGATGCTAATAACCTTACACATAAAATGCCATACTGCTGTTCCTCCACAACTGTTTAGCGATTGGCAGCAGGGACCTTGACAGCCAAACTGAGGCAGACATAGTAGCCGCACAGGAAGGCCTCAGGCGATTTTCGGCCCCGAGCCGCCTGACAGCGGCTCCTTCTCCCAATCTGCTGGTCGGCTCCTGTTGCTGTCCGGGCCGCTGCTGTTGTTTTTCAGACCACGGCTGTTGCTGTCCGGGCTCCTCCAGTTGGCCCGAAAAGCAACAGCAGTGACCCGGAGTTTAGAAGAACGAGCCGAACTGTCAGGCGGCTTCAACTTCTCTTCGGTGCGGCTCTGGGCCGCGAATCGCCTGAGGCAGCACTGCAGGACTGTTTTCGCCTTGCAAGCGCTTCACAGTCCACCACTGGTCGTAGTCCAAAAAAACCAGAAAAGGAGCGCGGTTCCCATGAGGGTGTATGAGGGCGTGCTCGTCTTGGTTTCGTAGGCTTTCTATACGCAGAAGCTAGCTCGTACTCTCCAGACTTGGGGTAGTGTTCACATCTTCCTTTAAGCTCTTCTGTTTTCGCGAAGAACTGCGGTCTTGGCTTCGCCTACGCGGCTACTACTCTGGATCCTCTATTGAGTCGTCCTGGATGATGTCGACCTTCCGACACCAGAGCTGACGAGGATGAGGTCGACTTGGGAACTGGCATTTCAGCCGACTAGGCCGAATGATGTCCACGTCGACCATTGCTAGTCGAAAATGTTTCCACTTAAGAACAGCGTTGAGCACAACTAACAAGTTTAAAACATCGACCGGGTGGTCAACTAAGGGAAGAAGCATTTACACTGTTGTCGTTCTCTGAGACTTGGCTATTACAGCAATACTAGTCAAATATTCTACAGCTCTTTTAGTTCTGTTGAACTGGGAGGAGGCAGGTAGGGTAATCAGGTCGGCTACTAGCCTGATGCTAGCTGACTGCTCTATCTTCAGGCACCTTTTCATCGTGTGATGTTCCTCTGCGCGGTTCAACTAAAAATGAATCGAAATTCAGAGTTGAGTGAGGCGGGAGAAGTGCGAATGCACCTAGAACTTCTAGACACATCTTCTATCCTCGTTTTTTTTTAGGTTTTCCTCCAAAGTCACATCCTCCTCCCGTAGGCATATCCAAGCAGTAGGATCTATTGTCCTTCAGTGTAGATTGGGTGTTTAGGTCACTTGCTTTGGATTTGGGACGTTATTGTCTTATTAGTGAAGAAAGAACCACGGGAGAAACTACCGGGAGGCTCTAGTAGTGGTCCTTTTCTTCGAAAGGTGATTCCATCAATGGACGAGTTGCCTAGGCATCGCCCGATCTAAGACGTCAATTTGATTTCTATTTACCTCAATTCTCGTTTCAATTAAAGCATCATTTTGATCGCCAATGTATTTAGTAGAGATTAACAAGGGAATTAGTGAGAAGGAGAGTAGTGTGCTAGAAAATAAGCAAATCAAAACTAGAAGGAATGTAAGGAAAGAGAAAATTGCAATGCTTCCAGGCGCGCCCCAATGCTGGAATTCATCCGCGCTCGCGCTCTAGTGCCAATGTGGGACGAACCTTGAAATGGAACAAACTCGACCGCAAGCTGAAATGCCTAGGACTAGCGAAGTTCGGGCCATGCAGGCCTCTTTTAAGCCCTTTCTTGCTCATTCTTTCGGGCGTATTGCTTCAATTACACCCCAAAATTTCGATATCCGGCGGGGAAATGAAGACGAAATTCATCGTCGATATCGCCTTCACTGTTTGCGGATTCTTGTTTCAAGCAGCTTTGTTCTTGATTCGTTACTATTAGGTTGATGCGAAAGTTTACGGACTTTTCACGACTTTGAATAAAAAGCATTCATTTCAAAAACAAACAAGGCTCACCCTACAAAATAATTTCCATCACATTCAAGGATCCTTCGCCACCTATTGGGCAGATCATGAATTCCCGACGCGTGGAACTCTGGCTGTTTCCAGTCAGAGTATTCTTCTAAGGCCATTTTGGCGTTGTCATGGTTAGCGAACTGTTTTCCATTCAAGAAGTGCTGCGTCGAGGGGAACAGATGGTAGTCGGAAAGGGGAAGATCTGGGCTATACGAAGGGTGAGGAAGAACTTCCCAGTCCAGGTCCAGTAGTTTCTGTCGGGTTACCCGAAATACGTGTGGCCGAGCATTGTCGTGAAGAAGACGGACAATGTTCATCCCAGGGCGACTGGACCATGGCTGGGAGTTCTTCCTCACCTCCATATAGCCCAGATCTTGCCCCTTCCGACTACCATCTGTTCCGCTCGATGCAGCACTTCCTGCATGGAAAACAGTTCACTTACGATGACGAAGTAAAAATGGCTTCAGAAGAATACTTCGACTCGAAACAGCCAGAGTTCTATGCGTCGGGAATTCAAGGAAAATCTGACCAATCGGTGGCGAAGGATCCTTGATTATGATGGAAATTATTTCGTTGGGTGAGCCTTATTTGTTTTTGAAATAAATGTTTTTTTATTCAAAGTCGTGAAAAGTCCGAAAACTTTTGAATCAACCTAATATTTCGTGTCCTTCATGATGTGTCGATGTTGTGTAACTCCGACAACTTTTTAGGTCTTGATATCTATGTATCTTCAGTACACCTTTGTCAGCGAATTTGAAGACACCAAATCTCTGCCAGACACCTCTTCCTTCAATGAGGTGATTATCGTCGGCTGAGGTGAGCAACACACAATGTTTACACACCTTCCAATTGAACCCGGCTAGCGCCCACGAAGGACCGTAATTACGATAATTGAATAGCAAAACAGTTTGCATCCCGCAAGACAATCGGCTGCCCGGCGCTGAGACCTTGATCAGAGAGTAGCAGACCACGGCGTCGTGCGTGAATCGCGACACCCAATTAGCCAAGCCAGCCCCCCGGATATCGCCAGATACCGTATCTAACAACTTCTATACCCGACAAGGTCATCAAGGTCGACTCGTGATTTACGCTCACTCCGCACAACTTAATCCACCCAGCAGATATATCACTTCATTGGGGTCGGGGTTAGAAAAGTTCTTCTACCACCCCGTACCCAAACACTTGCGAAGTGTGACTGCATACATAAACTAGACATCAAACATCAGCTGATGATATAAGAATTAGGCACTAGAAAGCTGAAGCGATTACCGATCATAAAGTAATTGTCGACTGTTCCATGTAGAAGCATTATTTGAATTAGTCTGATTTGCAGTTGTGTGTCTCTAAATAGAAGTATACGTAAGGACGTTGTAGTCTTTTAGAAAGGACAGGGGGTAACCCAGCCGTAGGGAATGAAGGCCCATCATTAGGAACATGAGTCCCAACCCATGAGGCTGCAGAAAAAAGGTTGGTTTTTTGACACAGTCTCGGCTTTCTTGAACCTTAGCACGGTCTTTTAAGTGGACGCAGCTCACTTTCTAAAACCCGAGGACAGCTTTTGGGACCTTAACATCACCTTCCAAGTCAGGAGTTGTTGTCCATGGGGCCGTGGGGCTCTCTCAACTCAAGCTTTGAGAGGAGAAACTCGACATTCCCGACATCAAGCCAAACTCCAGCTTTGTAATCTGGAACCAGAACATAACTTGGACTGGGTAGGAAACTCAGCCCATACATAGATCACAAATGTCGGTTTCGATGGCACGAAGCATAGCCTCCTTGACCTAAGTTTCAATTTCAGATGCATGACCTTTGCTTATTCGGGCGTACATCTAACATCTGAGACCTGAACTTTAGCATCTAGGCAACAAATTCTAGCCAGTTGTTTATTATTTGAAGAAGGAATGTCATCTTTCAAGACAAGGCTTCATGTTTCAGACAGACGGAAACCCCAGATTCCATAAAACGTTTGAATCACCAAATCGGAGTTCATGTGCATCCATCGACCCTTTTTGAGCCCAAACCGAACTTTTAAAGTCACGGATCCGGCTTTTAGGCCAGTGGCATTTGCCACTCGGACACTTCGTAGAGTCCCACTAGTCAATCTGGCTTCTGGAACACGTATTCCTGGTTCATGATGACAAGCTCATAGTTCAGGACACAAATTCCTGCCTTGAAACCCAGAAAGTCAGCTTAAAGGCAGTGTTCACGATAAAAAATGTTTTTCAGTTTCCACCAGGAATGGGTAGTGGAAGGGCACACTGTAACGTTGACCTCGAAAGAACGCATGAAAACGAGCCAGGATGAGCCCCAAAAGAGCCCGAAGTTGCAACTTCGAGCGCATTGAAAACCCCAAAAGCGCATCACACGCCCACCGACGTGAAGAAATGAATGCTCGAGATCGTGAGATGAGCGATAATTTCCAATCATTAGCCCCGTTCTTCCCTTCATTCTCAACTTCTCTCTTTACTCAGGTCGGCTCGCATACATCGGCTGCAAAAGACGGAAGTTACAAGCCTCGGACAACTCGTCCACCATGTTTCCTTAGTTCAGTTTTTGAGGGACCATAACTCCGTTCTCAGAAGGTCTTGTGCGATTTTAGAGACATCATTGGAATCAGCATGGGGCCGTTTTCAAGATAGGCGGGAAAACAGAAAAACGATTTTTATCGTGAACACTGCCTTTAAGAAGACTGGATTCTAGTTTTAGACGCACAGATCTCACCGTTTGGGATTCAGAGTTCCCGGAAGCTTCTTATACATGAGAGAGTTCTTGATTTCAAAGAAGAATCCCAGCATTTTAGAGAGGTTTGAGCCTAAAATCCCAGTCCTTTAGGTGTGTCCCAAAGACCTAAATGTTTTTCCCAACCCTGGAGTACCTGATTTACATAGAAACGCAGGGATGCATCTTTTGGTAAATGACTCATACCTGTATAGGGAAAGAAAAGTCCCCATCCTGTGACCACATTTCCAAGTAAACTCTGTCCGAATGACACTGTCCGCTCACGCGGTCGGCGTGCGTGTCGAGCGGCCATGAGATAGGTACCAATACAACCTTCAAATCGTTTGTCAGGATGATTAGACGAACATTGACTAACATTCAAGTCAGCTGTTTGCAATAGTGGGAAGAGTCGTCCGAATAAATGCATCCGAGACGGCGGCGCGACACGCGCGCCAAGCGCTTGGGCGGCCAGTCCCATTCGGACAGACTTAAGTGCTTTCGGGCGTCACGAAGTTCGAGCACCTGAATTTCGGAAATGAGCGGGGGATCTGCCTCTTGAGTGGTGGGCTCAGCGCACCAGAGGCGATGATTTTCGACCCAGAGGATGGGGCTCTCATCCGAGTTATTCACTTCGATGGTCAAAGGCTGAGATTCGAACCTTTGAGGTTAGATTAATCTCATGCCTCAGATGCTAAACTCCAAATTGAGAAGCTGGATGTTGGGCCTCAAAATTTTGATTCCAGCTCCGACTTCGGTCACAAATCCTAGAACTCCTGTTGAAGATTGAGGTGCACTCTCACCTTCCGGAGCCGAACTCAAACCCTTCAGGCTTAACGTCCAGCTTTTCGAATCAGAGTTCAGCATCTGAGGCATGAGGTCAATCTTACTTCAAGTGTTCCAGACTCAGCCTTTGACAACCAAAGTGAATGACTGGGATGAGATTCCCATCCTCTAGGTCCAGAATCATCGCCTCTGGTTCACTGACTAGGGACTGCTTTAAAGTTCCCGTGAAGATTTGGAAAACTAGACATTACATGAATAATCTCTGCTTAAAGTTCTCTAAATGGCTATAAGGATTCCAAAAAATAGCTTTTGAATTCATCAGGGAATTTTTGGGGGGTCCAGAAAAAATTTTCGCATTCGGGTCAAAACTTTTAATTGGGGGTTATTTAGGGCGCTGAACCTGAATCTGGGGTCTATTACTCTCCAAACCTAGGGTTACTGTATTTTACGGTAGGCGTAATGCCTTTTAACTGGCCTTACTCACCCCAAAATTTCGAAAATTGAGAAATGGACCTCGAATTTGTCTTCAGCGTCCCGATCCGGCTCGCTCATTCCAGAACTTCAGGTGCTTGAATCTCTTGGGGTCTGAAGCACTATCTGAGATTGGAAATCTGGCTACAGAAACGGGGTTTCCCTTATCGGTACACGAAGTCATTTATCGAAAGGTTCATCAGTCATTTATGTACTCCAGGGTTGGGACGCACCTTACAGATCGTTAGGTGCAAGTTCAAACTTTCTTGTGATCTAATCTCACCGTCTCGGGGTCTATTACCTCATTTGGGACGAAAACCTAGTATCTAAATCAGGAATCCTTACCACTAGAGCACAAGATCCAATTAATGGGATCATGCTTGAAAGAGGAAGTCCACTAAACGATTCCAGGAGGCAAGAGTTCTCATCAGTTTTCAAAGCACGGATCTGAGCTTTGGAGTCATCATTGAGCAGATTTCGCGACACTGGCCAGACTGCAAGTAACATCGAACTTCCAGAAGTGCAAGAAGCGGAACAGTTTACCCAACTTCTGGATTCCCTTCATGTTCTCCTTGTAAGAACATATTTGCATGAATCATCATCCCCATAATCAGTCCATATGTACATATGACATGTCCTCATCGCGAAAAAACTCGACCCTTGATGACCTAAGGATGATTCCTAAACAAACACCCCGCCGCACACACACCCACAGTGCTTCTGCAGCTGATCGTCGTCGTCATCACGTCTCATCGTTTCTCACCTGCTCAATTGATTGACAGGCGACGACGGATTGAATTACGCATCTCACGTATGCGCTCTCTGTTTACGATTGACAACCACCAGTCGCCGTCCTCGCGAATCCCACTAGACGCGAATACACACCCCACAAGACGCCTCCGATCCAATCACGGGGATCTTAGACTACGGTAACCGCCTTGAAGCCATTGGAGTCTAGTTATTCCACTTTGTGGGGCTAATCGCAAACTAAACACGCCATATTCGCATCTCGAAGTCAATAATATATTCCTCAACCTAACAAGTGAATTCCTTTTGGACAGAGTGGCCATTCATAATGAAATACACTTTTCTAGAACTGTTTTAGAACGTAGAATGATAATACACCCTTCTCAGCACCTACCACCCATAATCCAGTTTTAAAGTGTTTCAAAGAAAAATTCAAATTCACCTTAAAGGCACATTACACCTTCAGATGTGAATTTTTAGATTTTCATGTAATCGTGTAGAAGACTCCTCCTGTATAACACGTGCCAAATGCAAGATCCCAATTCCTCCAAATAAGCGAGATATAAGCGACCACCACAGGCCCGATCCCCTTCCGGATTTTCGACCTCGATAGCGGCTAAATAGATGGATGAATTCCAACAAGTCGTCGTTCCTCAGTCCACTGCCGGGCTGTCTCCTTACGCTGACTCGCTGTAGCGCAACGATTGCGAATGAATAGAAATACAGGCCTGAGGCAACTCGTCCACCAATTTTTCACCCTCAAAATCTTGGCACCTTTGAAGAGCCATAACTCTGTTCAAAAGGGGTCTTGGACGATTTAAGAGATGCCACTGTGATCAGCGTGTGACTGTCTCCAAGATAAGCATGAAATCTGAAAATTAAAATTTTGGGTGTCCTGTGCCATTAAGGCATTCATTGTCCACAGTGGAAATCACTTTCGATTTCTTGTCTACAATCAAACAATTCGGGTTAGCTGACATCGCTCACAGAGCTTTAGGCTACGGAAACGCTCCCTTAAAAGGTCAAGGCCACGTGAAAACTGCTGTGGGGTCGATCATCTAGCACTCCTGGGTCGGTCATCTAACATTTTTTTGTTGAATGTTGATGTGACCGTCGAACAACGTGGAAAACATTCATGGCTCAAACTCTACATCCAGCAAAACTTCAAAAATGGCGGTGATCAAGTCTCCAAATGCAGAAAAACCTCAAAAGCGATTTTGGCGCGAAATTCAGATTCATATTTACCATGTGGTCGGATTGATTTTTCTTTTAAAATAAAGGTTTTGGTTTTCATGGGGCCCCTTCGACATTTTCGTTCACTAAAGAGACCAAACTGTAGAAAAACATGAAAAACGAATATATGGTTTTCATCACGTACGATCCCTTTAAAACCTATACTTTCCAGAGCAACCGAAAAAAGGCGTTTGTGCGGTTGCGTATTTCCACTAGCAAGGGAAGTTTTTATGGCGGTAAACGCATCTGCAAAAAGGACTTGTATTGTTAATATCTTTTAGGCCTCCATGTTCCAAGACGTTACAAGCCCAAAACGATCGCTCTTTGTGCTTTTATTATCTTACAAAGCGAGCGGTAATCTTTCGAAATTCTGAAAACAGACCTCATATTCGTGTTTAGCGCCCAAAATGCCCCCCCCTGGACGAAGTCTGACTGAAAGCACATTCTTGCAACTTTTTACCGATGATGGCGTTTTGGACTTGTACGAATTGTTTGCTGACCGTTTTTTTCTAGCAATCTGGAGGTTCCAATAGCATTTGAAAAAAAAATTTCCACATTTGACTTAAAACTTCCTCATTAAAGGCAACGTACGCGCAGAAAATCGTATATTTTTTATGTTTTTCTACGGTTTGTCCTCTTTTGTGAACGAAAATGTCGAAAGAGCTCCTGAAAAACCTTCATCTGTAGAGAAAAACCTGTTTGAATAGAATAAAAAAAAAGGATTTCAATTTTGCACCAAAATTGTTTTGAGGTTTTTTTTGCGTTTGGAGACTCGGTTACCGCCATTTTTGAAGTTTTCCTGCATGTAGAGATTGTACCAGAAACGTTTCCCACCTTGTTTGACATCACCATTCAATGAAAAAGTGTTAGATGACCGACCCAGGAGTGCTAGATGGTCGACCCCACAGCAGTTTTCAGGTGTCCATAACTTTTGAGTGGGATATTTTCGGAGCCTCAAACTCCGTGGGCGAAGTCAGCTGGCGAAAATCGTTTGATTGCCCACAAAAAGTTGAAAGTGATTTCCAGCGTAGACGATTTTAAAGATATTTGGCGTGCTTATCACAAATTTAGAGTTTATCTGTTGCTTTTCTAAAGTTTTCGACTGAATTCGTTCAAAGCCTCCAATGGTGGCAAAAGTTGGGGACAAAACACGACTTCTGACGATTCCCGGAACGCTACTGTACAAATGCCTCAAAATGTTTCTCTAGGGATCATTCAGAGCGCTATACATGAATCGGAAGCTCGTTTATCGGTTTTCGACAGCTCACGGTAGATTACGATGGGTATACGGTAGTTCGGTCATAGTCTCAGAATTGACTCTAAATTGCTATGCTGGGTTTATTAGGGGTGCCGAATACGAATTTAATATCCATTTGTGATATATCGAAATGCTAAAAGAGTTTTTGCTTTAGGAATGACATAAAACCTACCATGACCTACAGTAAACTTGAAAATTTTGGAAACTGGGCCCCAAAGTCGTTTACAGCATTCTAATTGAACCCTACATACAAGTTTTAGGGAAATTTCGAGAAAGGTTTTGAAACGCACGAAAAAATGCCTGATGCGTTTTTGTACGCTTATAAATTCTTGGAACCTTCAGCTGTGGACGGGATACTGCGCAGTGCTATGTACTATTGAGGTCCGAGAGATATAAACAATACTAGTCGTTAAAGCAAATGCGTGTAAGACCAAAAACACTTCCCTTGTTAATGGAAATACGCAACCGCACAACCGCCCTTTTCCCGTTGCCGTGGACTGTGGGGGTACATAATTTAGAGTGCTGAAAACAGATCTGGAAGTCTTTTGTCAATATTTTCGAATCTACATTGGATCACGGTGGGTAGGACGCCATCTATCTAGCGAAAGCTATGTATATACCTTGATACTTCAAAAATCGACAAATTAACGTCGAATTAGTGTTCACCAACCCAAATAACCCCCTACTAAAAGATTTCGAGGCGATTCCGAGACTTTGGCCGAATCACCGTGTGCACACCGTAACCTATCGAAAATCGATTAACGGGGTTTCAAATTCGTATTAAAAGCAGGGTCCATTCGGATATTCCTTAGATTCGTGATCAGCACAGCAAATAACCTCCCTGAGGGAAATTAAGGTCAAATCTGGAATGTTTTTGTTGAATGCTTTCAGAATCCCTAGTTGATACATAAGTATCCTGTAATTTAAGACCAAATTTGAGCTCTATCCTAGACGGGGGGGGGGTACCCAAGATTTACTCTTAGGAATGAACAAAACACCTTATGAAAAATGCTTGATATTGCCGCCAAGCATTGTTGCTATTGAAATTTTATAGAAATACTTGCGGATTGGTGAATCACTTCATTTCTGACTTGAATCCCGAGTGCCCCCCTCCCCCCGTCTAGGATAGTGCCCACATTTACTCTGTTAATTCGCTCGCATTTGCGCAGAAAGGGGAGAAACAGCGAGAAAGTGTGGAGAAGAAGGAGACGCAGCATACGCGCACAGCCGCACGCGCTCAACGAAACAAATTTCACTCCGAAATAGAGGACAAAAGTTCCGCCAACAATCGATACAAGTGGAAAACGCTATTATTGTGTTCAGAGTTCGAAAAAATGTAATCTCGGGAGCTTAACACGATTACGGAGTGCTTTTTGAGAGTTTCAGAAGCTTACTGCGCGTTTTGGAGGGTAATATAGGTGCACGGAACTTCCTTCATGAGCCTACAACTTAATTTGAACCAATAACTCTGGGTGGGATTTTGAGCAGTTTTTACTATGGATGCCCAAGGGCTACCAAAAATGCAATTCGTTTTTGCAGACGCGTTTAACGCTCCAAACACTTCTCTTGTGAATTCAGTTGAAGGCCACTAAACCGTTCATTGAAAAGAAAACTTAGAATAACACTGAAGTATAGAAATCATGGGCGTTGACGCCACCTCTATTTTCAGGTCTCACCTCTCCACACCACCTGGCGGCCGGGCTTTGGGCCAATCGCGCCTTAATGCAGTCACTTAACGCTTCCACTTGGATGAGGAGTTTTCACGGTGGCAGTGGCGCCTCGAGGCGTAAAATTGACGTCAACGAATTATTCATCGTATTCGCTTCCGATGTATGCTTCTCCTCGTCTGGCTCTCTTTGGTGGCTCCAATGAAGCTCTTAAATTGACAACTGCCTCCTCTCTTCACACAACACACACACACACACACATCCACATCCCCCTACCACACACACTCGCCCACTTAGTTTTATTGCCGCACCACGGCAGCCAGTGCGGCAATTCGTTAATTAAGATCTAGCCAAGGCAAACATATGCTCCCGAAGAAGGGAGATGATTGGGGACCTACTGGAGGAAGGTTGAAGGCAGCATACACGCTCGTAAACGTGGTTGGGATAACAATGTGAATCGAACCATATGGCGTACAACATAATGCCTACGCATTTTGAAGTGTCAAACATGACCCACAACGCCGCTACATGAGTTACAAGTTGGCCCCGCCCTGTATTTTCACGCCCCCTGTATTTGCCCTTTTCCTCCAACGCAGGGTTGCTGGGCCATCTTCGCCGTCAGTGACGTGTGTGGTTCACTTGTTAGGCAATCTACCTCCAGTACCAGAAATGAATATGACCCAGCAACCTTGCGTTGCAGGAAAACGGCAAATACAGGGGGCGTGAAAATACAGGGCGGGGCCAACTTCTAACTCATGTAGCGGCATTGTGGGTCGTTTTCAACACTTCAAAATGCGTAGGCGTTGTAATCTGGGCCATTCCATTCTATTTCCGTATTTATCTCAATCACGTTTACGAGAGCGCAAGCTGCCTTTAAAGGCACAGGACACCCAAAAAATTGATTCACAGATTCCATGCTTACCTTGGAGAGAGTCACACGCTGATCACAGTGGTATCTTTGAAATCGTCCAGGGCCCCCTATGAACAGAAATATCGCTCTTTAAAGATGAATTGATTTTGAGGGTGAAAAATTGGTGGACGAGTTGTCTTGGGCCTGAATTCCCTTTCATTCGCAATTGTTGCGTGAGAGAAAGCCAGGATGAGGAGACAGTCCGGTAATGGACTGAAGAACGACGACTTGTTGGAATTCATCCATCCATTAAAGGCAGCATACACGCTCGCAAGCATTGTCGAGATAACAGCATAGATAGGTCCGCACGGCCCGTACTATGTCTACAACGACGTTTGAAGTGCTGAAAACTGTCCAGGATGGCAATATTTGACAATATTTGAGCAATCTTGCCTTCCACGCCCGTATTTTCAAACCCTTCGAGTAACAGAATGAGAATCGATACTTGTGAAAACGTGTGATAATTGAGAGTGATAGCACTATCAAATGGGAGTGCACGAGAGAAATAGCTTGGTTTACTTGAGTATAACATGTCTGCATACCTATTGACTCTCGTCCACTTTCGAGAATGCCGCTCTACTTTGGCTGACCTCTTGAAATGGAGGATTTTATCAGTGCACAAACAGGTTATATTGAGGTAAATAGAGTTTTTTCTCTACTGCACTCCCTTTTTATAGTGCTATCATTCTAAGTTATCACATGTTTTCTCACGTATTGATTCTCATTCTGTTACTCGAAGGGGCGTGAAAATACGGGAGTGGAAGGCAAGATTGCTCAAACATTGTCAAAAATTGTCA
Organism: Aplectana chamaeleonis; assembly: GCA_029168955.1. Lineage (NCBI taxonomy): Eukaryota > Metazoa > Nematoda > Chromadorea > Rhabditida > Cosmocercidae > Aplectana > Aplectana chamaeleonis. Next base: position 148,297 of record JAPDOI010000668.1, read on the forward strand.
TCCTGGACAGTTTTCAGCGCTTTAAAAGTCGTTGACGACATAGTCCGGGCCGTGCGGACCTATCTATGCTGTTATCTCGACTATGCTTGCGAGCGTGTATGCTGCCTTTAAGCCGCTATCGAGTTCGAAAATCTGTTAGGGGTCGGGCCTGTGGTGGTGGCCGGAGGGGGTCTGCCCCTGGTGGTCGCTTACATCTCGCTAATTTGGAGGAATTGAGATCTTGCATTTGGCACGTGTTATTCAGGAGCGGTCTTCTACACAATTACATGAAAATCCCAAAATTCATATCTGAGGGTGTACTGTGCCTTTAAAGGCATCGTACGCGCAAAAAAAAACGTATATTACTTCTCCATGTTTTTGTGTAGCTTGGCCTCTCTAGTGAACGAAAATGCCGAAGGGGCCCATGAAAAACCTTCTTTTGCAGCCAGAGCAGAACACAGATTTTTTCTGCTATTCAGGGCTCTCTAAACCAAAAACCCTATTTTCTCTTTTGAAAGCCTAAAAAATGTATGTTCGCTCAATGTTGGAGTATGGAAGCTGTGTCTATTCCCCAAATAAGAAAACCATAATCAATAGGTTGGAAAAAATACAGAACAGCTTCACCAGAAAGTTATTCATTCAGTCGTTGGGATTCACGGTTTTACGTGGCTGTTAAGTTTTTTATTGTTAGTGAATTCGGCTTTAAGATTCCTTTGTTAGGATTTTTTTGTGTGCTTCCACTATATTTGTTACTCTCTTCTTACTGTTACTTTTTTTACTACCTTTTACATGTGCACTGCATGTAATAAAAAATTTGGTTTGTAAAAAAAGCCAGTCTGAACACACTGTAAATTTGGATCTGAAATTCGAGCGAAAATCATTTCAAAGTTTTTTTTTGCATTGGGAGACCTTGTCACTGTCATTCTCGAAGTTTTTCTGCATGTGGAGTTTGTACTGTAACTGTTTTCATGTTGTTTGACGGTCGCATCGACATTCTATGAAAAAGTGGTAGATGACTGGTGAGGAGTGCTGACAGGTCCTTACGTTGTTTGATAAGGGTAGGTTTCGCTTACATTCTCTGTAGTCCCTAATCAGAGAAAATCAGAACGAGTTACTTGTAGTATAAATGTTGTTGAAATTGTTGTTGAAACTCAAAATGCGGTGATTTTTGTCGTTACGAACCGCTTTATTCGCGACGTTTCGGGCCGTAAAGGCGGCTATAATGAAAAATCATTCTTATTTTTCATAACAGCCGTCTGAAGAAGGGTTTACGGCCCGAAGCGTCGCGAATAAAGCGGTTCGTAACGACAAAAATCACCGCGTTTTGAGTTTCAACAACAATTTCAACCACATCGATCAAATGAAGCTCAGGAATCGAGCAATATTGTGTAATATAAATGTAACTTACTTGAATGTCTCAAGAAACTTATATTTATATTACGTGTAACATTCATTTATGCTACATGTAACTTAAATTTATATTGCGTGTAAGTTACTCTTATGTAACATGTAACATTTATTTTTTCTTACCATGGTTAACCATCACGTGACGCAGACGACACGCGACGCAGAGAGCGCGTCCCAGGCCACATACTACGCAAAAAAATGCTCTGCGGAGGAATCCTCGCTGGTGTGGGGTGAAGTACCTCAAACTTGGGTGATAGAACCAACAGCAACACCAGTCGTAAGCCTGACCCCGCGAGTGCGTCGTACATCCCCCTTGGAAATATATTCTTGGCCGATTGAAGTTACTTGCGAATTATATTGTGTCATTTTTAGTTACATGTAACATATCGGAGGCACACTGCACGCAGTATCCCCTCAAAAATCGAAAACAAGTTACTTGTAACATATCTAAGCTGACGTAAGTTACTTGCGAGTTATCTCAAGTCATTTAAGTTACATGCAACATACCTTCAGGAAACCGCCTGCAATGCGCCTCCAATATGTTACATGTAACTTAGATGGCACAGTAAAAGTCGCAAGTAACTTACATCGGCGTAAATATATTATGTAAGTTACTTGCTACTTATCCGAAGTCATTTAAGTTACATGCAACATATCTTCAGGAAACCGCCTGCAATGCGCCTCCAACATGTTACATGTAACTTAGATGGCACAATAAAAGTCGCAAGTAACTTGCATCGGCGTAAATAAAATTACAAGTAACTTCTTTTCATTTTTCTCAGTGGTCGCCTTTAATAATGAGTTTGCCTATGATTGACTCGGCCTTTGATCGTCTACAGGCGCGTATGTAATTCCATTATACCTATAGCCTAGCTCCCTCATTTTGAGTCGGTCAAAGAAAAGTTTATCGGGCTTATCATGTCAAAATCTCCTTATCACTGTTACGTTTTGTCATGACCGACCGCACCGCTGCTTGCTCCACCCCGACTTTTCCGGGCAAGCTAGGCTTTATGTGGTGCTGTTCCTACCAGTGTTGCTGTTTTTGAACCTCACAAGGTACATAAACCCGTGTGGTATGAATAATATTTACATGAAAACGGAAGAAGAGTGTATGTACGTACAAACTGCCAGCTACCTTCTACCCAGATTACGTATTCACGATCAACTTCGCGGACAACTGTTGACCTCGCCCCCATAAAATCACCCAACCGAATCAGAAAACAGCAGCTACCGTAGCATCGCGTCCTCACTGCTGGCATCTTCAATTTCTAAGCGGGCCAGCCGGAGGCGACATCAACAAGTAATTTTTTCTCCAACGACGCACGCATCAAAACACGAGAGATGACAACGTGAAATATTCAGAAGCAGTCGAAATTTCGTAAACGGAGCAGGAAATTGCCGATTAATTCTTTGTTTTCGAAGAGGAAAGCGCCGACGGAGGGTTGAGGAGTAGCAGCCACACGACAAGACGAGCGTACGAGGGACACAAGTATGATACTATAGATCGGATTCATTCGCTCGAATAAGAAGCTTGACAACTAATCGATTCACCAAAAACAGTCCAAAATCAGAAGATTTAAAGCCCGATTCACTAAGGAAGCGCCGGAATCCGTCTTATTCGAGAACCAATTCATCCAGAAAAAAAACTTGCAAAACCTGTGCGATTATTTGGTATCAATAGCTATAAGGAGCGATCAAGCGATGGGTTTTGCTGTCGCACAGGAAAAGTGTAGTGTGCTTTTCTCATTAGGACTCACAAGGGAAGTAGAAGGCGTCCGCAAAAACGACCTGTACATATTTCATAGGCCTCAATGGTAAAATTGCGCAAAATCTCGCCTTGACCTGGGGTGGTAGTAAACCAGGCGAGAGCGGGACGTAGGGGTGAGCTTAAGGTGCCACTTAAGTGGCACCTAAAGTTTTTGACACATTTTCGTAGAATTGTTAATTAGGGTGCCAGAAGCTCGAAAATCGAAAAATTACACGAGAGCTCGACATTACGTCGACCTGATGAGGACATTTTGCAGCCATTTCCGGGTGGTCTTCTCGTTCACATGAGGGGCACAAGAGCGTCATCTCGTTCTCTGTGCGAGAGGACGGAGAAATAGTGTGTCGTAGAGGAGAGAGAGACGGCGAGGTCACCATCTCCGAAAATCTACTCCCGAGTAGATTTTGGTCGCCCTCAGAGCCAGTGGCTGATGATTGGGGCAAAGTTCACGCACCAGCCGTGGACACCCGTTTTCCTCTGGGGTATATCTCGTCTTTGGCATTATTTCGTTCATCAAATTCTCCTTCGTTGGAGTATTTGATTCCTTATTCCATTGATTGTTCTTTCTTGTTTAGGCCTTCATGACTAAACTCTTACTCATTCGATATTTTCTACTTTTTGTGCCGTTTTGTTCCCTAACACGCAATGACTTCCTCTTTTTCAGCACTCGGTATTGTAAATATAGCGAAGATCGTCAATATGCACCAGGCGTTCCCTTCACAGTGGAAAGGTTAGCCTTATACTAGTTGCGCTCCCCAATTGCGTGTTTTCTTGTTAATCGTGTCTTGTTTTTTTTTAGTTATTGTTGTTTTACTTTGGTTGACTAGAGCAGAACTGAAAATCGTGAACCGTTATTGTTGATACTATACTTTGGAAAAACTGTTAAAAACCCCAATTTTTCGAATAAATGCGAAAATCCTTTTTTTTTCGAATTTTAAATTTTTGAAAATATTCGAAAATCAAAATTTTCGATTAAACTCGAAAATGGTATTTTTCGATATCTGGATCTTCGAATATATGAATAAACTCGGAAATGGTACTTTTCGAATTTCGGACTCTCGAATATATTCGAAAAACTGATTTTTCGAATTACAAATTTTCGACTATATTCGAGAACCAATTTGAAAATTTTTCAAATAATCTTTCGAATTTTCGAGAAAAAATCATATTTTTCAGAAAAATTTTCTCGAGTTTTCAAATGATGAATGTCACATCACGTGACTTTGGTGAATCGCGCCACAAAATTCGCGCTGGCTCGAAAGCTTCAGGAGCACAGGTTCAAAGAATTCATAATGAATTAGTGGTCGAAGAATCTATGAAAAAGGCCTGAGTTGGCTGCTAAGGCGCTATTCGTACTCCTCAACACCAGCGCGTGATGCGCGGGCATGGCGCTGAAGCATGAATACTTTCTGCGCGCATCACGCTGTTTGCGGAGACCGAATGCTCCGGCGGCGACGCTATGGCGGAGCCAAATAAAGTGGGCCTCAACTTATCCAAACAAGCAAATTTTGTACACGCGTTCGCCATCATGGCAGCGCAGTGTAATTCTACAATAAATTATCATGAAACGGAATGAAATTGATGATGGACTACTAATGATGAAAAAGTTGTTAAGGGCCGTCGCCGCCATGGCGGAACGGGCGGCACGTGCCGGTTTGACGTCAGGATACTCATACTCCAACGCCACGCTCGCGCGTCACGGGCTGACACTGAGGAGTATGAATAGCACCTAAAAGATAAAGAGTCATACATAGTTCGCTAAACAGCGTACTGGTCATGTGAGAGGAGCATGTTTCAGGTCTGCGAAGCCACGAAGATGAATGGGAGATCAGCAGCAGCATGTCTTTGCAGAACACCTCTGTTAATGTTGAATGTTATCTTTGACTAAAAATAAATCAGTTTCAATTTTAAATTCCTCTGTCCTCAAAAATTTCCTTCCATCGTAGCTGTCGCTTGAATATAGTGAGGCTATCAGAGCAATAATTCTAACGGAATTTTTCGACAGCTGAGGTAAGCATCATTAAAGGCAGCATACACGCTCGTAAGCGTAATTGAGATAACTACGGAATAACATGGGATGGCACCGAACACGACGCCCACGCATTTTGAAGCGTCAACAACAACCCACAATGACGCTATACGAGTGAGAGGTTGGCCCGGCCCTGTATCTGCCCGCCCTGTATTTGCGTCCTCCTCCAAAACAGGGCGCTGGACCATTCCGCCGTCGTCGGTGGGTGTGGTTTACCTATTGTACCTATTCCACCACTCCACAAACGTCGCCGACGGTGATAATGGCCCAGCACCCCGTTTTTTGAGGAGGACGCAAATACAGGGGCGGCCAGATACAGGGGCGGGGGCCAACTTCTCACTCGTATAGCGTCATTGTGGGTTGTTGTTGACGCTTCAAAATGCGTGGGCGTCGTGTTTGGTGCCATTCCATTCTAATTCCGTAGTTATCTCAATTACGCTTACGAGCGTGTATGCTGCCTTTAAATAAGGGCAGCGCGGCGGCCAGCCTGAGGTGAGCAGTGGTTAAGGAACAGACAAATTCTGATTTTGCGGGTGCGAGGATTTCTCGCAAGTGTCAAAGTCCTAGCGGCAACTTTTACGGGTTTCTGCTCTATGCTAAAGACCTAAGGTCCATGCATAGTCGGGAGACAAAAGCCGCGCCGCCACGGTGACTGGTAGAGGGCAACTACACAGTCTCGCGCCTGTCATCCATTACTCAACATTTCGGCGTTATTTTTGCCGCCCGACTATGCGTAACTCTATAGAGAATATGCACTGCATAAGTGGCCCGCAGAGAAGCAGCTATTATCGATCGGACGAACTGTTCCGCGTTTACTCTACCGGTGAAGTTTTGGGGACAGGGGCTCTCTACACAGCGAGGGGGGATTTGTCCCGCCTTTTGCGGCTCTAATCCCACTCGGGACCACTTCGCTCGCGTTGAGGTGAGTGAAGTTTCAAACTGCGAAAACGGGACAACTCCTCCTTCGGTGTGTAGACAGCCCCTGTCCCAACTTTTGTGAATATTCGGTGTAATCGAAAGCCGATATAGGGGCTCTTTCAATACACGGAGGAAGGAGTTGTCTTGCCTTCTGCTGCTTTAATTCCACTCGGGACCACTCCGCTTGAATTGAGTAGCGTCACGTGTGAAACGGCAAAAACCGGACAACTCTTCCTTCTCTGTGCGTGTAGAGAGCCCCTATCCCTTGAACGCCTGAGAAGGACTGCTTCTCAAAGGTTTTTATAAAGCGCAAACATTAGTGGTGGCCATAAGCATATGACGACTGGCCACCTAATAAAACCATCTAAAGAAGAATAATAATAATAAATCTGATATTAGTAAAATGATTATTTTGACATCAGTGGTAATAGTAATAATAATATCGACAATGCTAGCAAAAATAAGAATAATATCGACTATAATAATACTATTAATCATACTAATAATGATAAAAATATTGTGTTTACTGATTTTTGTTACTGTTATCAATATAATAATGTATTATTAATATTATTGTTATTATTATTATTATTATTATTATTATTATTATTATTATTATTATTATTATTATTATTATTATTATTATTATTATTGTTATTATTATTATTATTATTATTATTATTATTATTATTATTATTATTATTATTATTATTATTATTATTATTATTATTATTATTATTATTATTATTGATATTATTATAGGAGTAGCATTTAACAATACAATGTTAGTAGTAATGGTAAAATTAGTTGTGGTGCTGATAATGCTATGCCTGGAAAGTTTTTTCGGAACAACGTCACTGCTCCATGGCGATTAAAAAACAATTCATTTAATGCTACTCATCATTGCAAGCGAGCACTCAGTAATTCCTGACACCCCGCTACGCTCTAATATTTTTCAAGTTCACCTTCGATTCCTGAAAGACGATAAAATGCAATCAATTTGTACACTCGACGGCGATTCTGCTGGTCACGGTAGACCTAGCTCGCGAAACCTGTGCACGCAGTCGATTTCTTCCACTCGGCAATGCAACTGGCCTCATGATCGCCTACCATAGATGGCATTTCACATAGCACAAAAGGTAGTCGACGAAATAGCGCAATGGCATTGCTCCCCGTCCTGAGAGAAGCGGGGAGTGGATCGATCTCGTGCGTTAGCTAGGTTTTGAATGGGGAGCGAGACTCAGCTCACCGTCTTCTGTTCATTATGTCACCCTCTAGAAACTGAAGTTGCACTCAAGTGCCACTTCGACATTCGTGTTAAGTGACGATTTCAAGAGGTTTACTACCACCCCTGCAGTTTCCAAGAAGTTACAAGCCCAAAGGCAAGGTCCGGTCAACTTTCGACACTACCAAAATTCGGATTAGATAGATTGGGCTGGTCTAGCTGGACACCGTCTCGACGTTTTACAAGCCTTAAGTCCTTACATCTGGAGGAATAGCCGCGAAGTCAGGGATTACGGTGTTCACAGCATGATAATCATGGGGTGATTCTAAATGGACACCCTTGAAGAAGCATACACAGTTGTAGTAGTGTAGCATATCTTGACGAATTAGAACCTGTTGATAGGAAGTTTTTCCGGGTTAATACGTGTTGTTTTCTCTTCACATTCTTGTTATGAAGAATCGGAATTGACGGTTTTACGTTTCTGCAAGGGTGCCCAGTTGGCGACAGCCATTATCATGGTCAGAATGACCGACTTATACACGGCAGTTTTGAAGAAGGTGTGGACGATGGCTAAAACATGGACGACGGATACTTTTTTCTGACATAGTGGTTGACGAAAATGGCTGGAATAACTTGAAGATGACCGTTTTTCAAGCAGAGTTCGCACATTCCTTAGGACTAGCATACGCTCCGTTTCCGCGGAAAATCTCGAAATCGAAATTATGCCCAGATCCTGCCCTCAAAAGGGCCGTTTTTTGTACTTTTTTAGCTTCCGAAATAAGCAGTAATCTTTCGAGAATATACGAACACCTCATAATCGTGTTAAGCGCCCAAAATAATTACCCCCTCCCCCTTGGACGAAGTTTGGCTGAAAGCACATTTTTCGAAACTTGTGCAGGATGATGACGTTTTGGACTTGTGTGAATCGTTTGTTGACCGTTTCTTCTAGCAATTTGGGGGTTGTAAATACGAAAAATTTTTCCCAGATTACACTTGAAACTCTCTCATGGGGGTTTCTCATGTTGTGCTTACTACGAATTTGAGGTTTATCTGTCGATTTTCCTAAGTTTCCAACTAAATGAGTTCAAAGCCTCCAATCGGGAGAAAAACGCGACTTTTGACGATTTGCGGAACGCTACGATAGAGATGGCTCAAAATCTTCCTCTAAGGGTTATTAGGAAAGCTAAACACGAATCTGAAGTCCGTTTATCGATTTTCGGCAGCTCACGGTAGATTACGATGGGTATCCGGTAGTTCGGTCATAGTCCCAAGAATTGGCTCAACATTTCTATGCGGGATTCACTCGGGGTGCTGAACACGAAATCAGTGTCTATTTGACAATTTCCGAAATGCTAAGGTAGTTTTTGCGAGACTATCCTAAACGGGGGAAGGGCACTCAAGTTAAAGTCAGAAAGGAAATGAACCACACCTGATGAAAGGTGCTTGAAGCTGCTATCAGTCTTTGTTGTTGATGAAATTCTATAGAACTACTTCGATTGATAGCGTTATAGATCGGTTGTTCGATTGATTTCTGACTTTCACTTGAGTGCCCCCCCCGTTTAGGATAGAGCCGTTTTCGCTCCTAAATGGCATTTTACCTACCGTAACCTACAGAAAACCAACGAGTTTTGGAAACAGGATCCTTAATTCGTTCTCAGCATCCTAAGTTTTGAGCAAAATCCGAGAAAATTTTTTCAAAACACCCAGAAAAATGCCTGATGCGCGAAGCTTCAGAAACGCTTATAACTTTTTGGACACTGCAGCTCGGGGTGGGACACTGCGCAGTTCTACTATTAAGGCACAAGAGATACCTACAATACTAGTCGTTTCCGCAGATACATTTACCACTAGAAACACTTCCTTGTTAGTACCCTTTCAGTCTCCGGCCGGATGTCTGCATCGAGTAAGGCTGAAGTTGAGCTTCACCGAAGCCATACCCTGCTGTCTGGTCGACCTAATAGAACTTCTCGTTTCTGATCAATCAATGGTGCACTTATTGTTTTTTAGGCCGCAAAATATCGCCAATCTATTCTTCACAGATGGCAATATTAACGCATCTCCTGATTGTTTGTCTCCGAAAGTGAATCTATCGCTGCCCAGGTGTTAGTACAGTCACTGCTATACAAATATAAAATAGTTCATTTGTTCAGAAAAAACCCTCCCCTCACTTTCTTTCTCCAAGTGCATATGTACGTATGCTGCGAGCTGAACAATTGAAATCCGCCGTCAACATCTCGCCATTACTGATGCTAGGCGAAAGGGGGATTCTATAATCTCAGCGAATATCATCAGCCTTCGAGCATCACATGAACTCGACCGTGTCTTCAGAATCTTCACAAAGGTCCGATTCTGATACAAAAAGGCGCTTGTTCAGAGAAGCTGTGACGACGTCCGTCGCAGGAAGTCGCTTGGCGGACTATACAAAATTATGTTAGGTGTACGCATCATTGCTCAACGACGTAGTGTTTGTTGGACTATCTAATACGAACAATCCCACTGCGATTTGTTTTCACCCAGCACGCACTTCCAAACAGTGTGCATTCGAGCAACTTGCTTCGCATAGGCCGCTGGCTTTTGCCTGACGCGGTCATTCCGCATCTCCACCGAGGTGTGCCGTCCTAGTAGTCAGCCGTGTCCAATTGTCACGGTCCTCAGCCACAATTTGAACACAATCCATCCACTGGTCGCTATTCCACTTCTTGCGTAGTCGCACCTGAATTGACTTTCAATGCAGAACGACTTCAAATCTTCTTTAACCACATCCGTCCAAACTTTGGGCCTACGTCCAGGCTGCCGTTTCAGACAGGACTCAGGAGCATCCTTAGAGCGTGTTGAACAAGACGATCTAGCGATCCTCTTGAAAAGTGACCGAACAGTCAAAGACGACCTTTGGTTGCCGCTTGAGATGACGTCGGGAGATGTCGGCACCTCCCTCGTGTCAAGAGTTGATGTAAGGCGTCAATCTCGTTATAGAGATCTTTGTTGTGGCATATCCGCGTCCAGAAATGTCCGAGCAAACGTCTAAACAGCTTCCTCTCCGTGCAATCCAACCTTTCCATCTGCGTCTTCGGTGCTGCCCACGTCTCCGATCCGTACATCATGATAGGGCGAATAGCGGATAGGTAGACGCGCGACTTGACTTCCTTCGCAATGGGGGTAGACCACAAACACTTAGTTAGAGAATTGAATGCAGACGTAACTTTCGCACATCGTTGTCGAATATCCGCTGCATAACTGCCATCGTTCTTCAGCAAACAGCCCAAATAACAGAAATCATCCTCCAGTTCGATACGTTGCCCGTCCACACAGACTCCCGTTGAAGGCCTCTGAGAGACCCACATCTGCTTGAGTTTGTCGGGACGAAGACGAAGTCCATAGGCTGCGGCATTCCTCGAAACGAGGTTTACAATCTTTTGCAGTTTTGCGTTGTTTTCAGCGAATATCACAATGTCGTCGGCGAACTTCAGGTCGACAAGGGAGCGTCCTGATGGTGTTAGTATCACGTCCGCAGCAAATTGCTCAGCAACTCTAGCCGTTATGTCATCAAACTAGAAATTGAATAGAAAAGGTCCTGCTATAGCTCCTAGCCTCACTCCTGGGGCGACATGCATGATCGCGTCGGCAATGGTCAGGATGCGCAGCGCCGCACGCACGATTTAAATTCAAATTGTGGCGCCAAAGTGCAATGTTGCGCGTCCCCACCCCAGCCGCCGCATTCATGCATGCCACCCCTGTTTTAACCTCGAAAGCTGACGTAAATTCAACACTTGTAAGAACTGCTGCTGTTATTCCTTTGTTTATGTCCTCGATTAGTCGAACATACTTTTCCGGAACTCCATCGATCGCGGAGCGTTGAACAATCGATCACGATGAGGAGAGTCGAATGCGACTTCAAAGTCCACAAAAGCAACGGCTTTGAATACCACCGGCACGATTCAATTACTCTTCTCAAGAGAAACTCTTGGTCGATTCAGGACGGATACCAGCTTGCTCGTCCCTAGTGGTCTCCTCACGATGTTTGATATGTAAGTCGTTCAAGGATTATCAGTTGTTCCAAACTCTTGTGCATAACACGGAATAGAGAAACTTTTGAGTAGTTTTTGGGGTCCATGACGCTTCTTCTGATTACCCGAACAAATTCTCGGTTCCCTCCAACTTTGCTTGCAGTAGTCTGAACAAAATCCAAACGACCGTTGGTAATCCACTGGAAATAAACCGGCAATTACCACCACAAACGATATCGCCGGATAGACGGCCTCGTAGCGTCAGAATCATGTGTTCGAATTTGGCGCGCCTCTTAGCTTTGGCATTGTTTTTATGCGACGTGCGTTGTCGCTACGGAAATCACAGACCACAGTCACATTACCGTATCAATGCAACTAAGGACAATTGCTCCTCACCGTTGCTGACCTTGACTTTGTAAAAGCGGACTCAGCGCAGAGGATTACACCTTGTCTCTCGCGGAGATTCATTGACGGCCGACTGAAGACGACATATGACACCTCAATTGGATACGGTAATCGCGCGAATCTTCTGGCGGATTATCGCTCATAAGACTACATTTAGCTTGGGCGGATCTTTTTAGAGGGCCGAGTTATACACCGGCGGGACTCTGCGGAAATAGCAAGACAACTACCACTTATAAGCGTCCAAACTGTGCTGAGGCATGCCAAAATTAAGAGTTGTCCCAAAAAAAACGCGCTGGAAGATCGCAGTGAGCAGTTATACACGCCGCGGCACAGAATACTTTATCCTGGCAGGACCTACCCTGTTGGACATTTGCCAATCAGCTGATTATTTCTCAGATCTAAATTTGTTAAAATATCACCAAAACGACATAATGAGCTCTGAGAAGAGCAATACATTTCTAGCGACTTTCTGCGATCAACAAGTGATAGAGGCGTGCAATATCGATAAAATACAATTGAAACGCCCGGAAGTTTTTATTCTGCAATATTGCGTCAAAGACGTCAAAGACGCAATATTGCGGACGATTCCCTTAGGGGGTTTTTAGAGTTCAACCGCGGCGCGGCGCGGTTTCATGATTCATATGCGAATCGACGCGCGGCGCGTTATCGATCGATGCCCACAGAAAACATCTCATCGCGCCGCGCTGCGATAGAGCTCTAAAACAGGCCTTATCCACGCAGCAAGCGGCGGCAATGTCATCGCGATACGTTTTCATTCCGCTGGTGTATAACTAGGGCCTTACTATCTCTTGTGGCTCAATAGTAAAACTGCATAGTATCCCGCCTCGAGCTGCAGGTATCAAGGAGCTATTAGCATTTTTCAAACTTTGCGAAAAGGAAGGGGGTGTATTTTTTGGGTGTTTCAAAAAAAATTTTCGGATTTCGCTCAAAACTTGTATGTATGGGTAATCTAGGGTGGTGAACACGAAACTGGAGTTCATTTGTCGATATCCTGAGATTTACTGTAGGTTACGGCAGGTATCATGTCATTTAGGGGGCCAAACCCACCTAAGTACATATTTCGAAAATCGACTAACGGAAGTAAAAGTCGTATTCACCACCCAGAATAACCCCCGTGTACCAATTTTGAGTCAAATCTAAGACTTTGATCAGACTACCGTATACCCACCGTAATCTACCGCAATCCTTCAAAAATCGATAAACGGACTCAAGACGATGAATGAGCGGAATTTTTTTCTGAACTTCGGGAATCAAAAATCGGAAGGACCTTCTCAATTACTGAAATCGGAATTCCGAAATCGTAAATTCGTTCGGTGAAAGTCTTAACCCTCCCCTGGTGACTGTGCGTACCAAAAAAAAAACTTGAACCTATCCTTCTTTAATGAAAATTTTCATGTAAACACAATCAACTCTGGCTTTCTGAAAAGTGAAATCGGACCTCGAATCCGAATTTAGCGCCCAAAATAACCCGTTGGAGATTTGGCGAGGAAAAGTGTAAAAATTTCTAATCTCGCGAATATTTCCGTTTTCTTCCGCATTTTCAAACTTTTTTCGGGAATCGAAAATCGGAAGGCCCAAAACCATTGGAAATCGTAAATCAGAATTCCGCTCATCCCTGCTCCATATGCGTGTTTATCACTCCAAATAATCTATAGAGAAACAATTTGAGCCATTTCTCTTGTAACGTTCCGGAAATCGTCAAAAGTCGCCATTAGCCATCAAATTTTCGCCCGATGGGAAGCTTTAAACGAATTTAGCCAAACACTTGGAAAATCGACAGATAAACCTCAGATTCGTGATCAGCGCACCAAATAGTCTCCTGGAAGGACTTTAACTTTAATCGAGAACATTTTTCGAAAACGATCCTAGAGCCCTCTAGTTGATATAAGTAAACGCCCAACCGAAAATACAATAAAGGTAAAAACGCTATCAGTCTATGGAATGTTTGGAAAATGTGTATCCACCCAAACTTTGCTCAGGAGGTAGTTTTGGGCACTGAACTCATTTATGAGGCCCGCTTTCAAGTTTTTCGAAGGCTAATGCGCGTTTGGAAGGTACAAAAAGCACGAAAAACGACCTCTTCAGGCTTGTACCTTCTTGGAATCTGCAGCTCAGGGTGGGATCCTGCTCAGTTTTACTATGGAGGCCTAAGGGATGCTAACAAAACAAGTCGTCTTTGCAGATGCGTTCACCGCCATAAACGCTTCCCTTGCTAGTAGTAGAAGGAAAACGAAGCCCTGCGAACAGCTAGGCAAACACATTCCCTGTACGGAAGTCAATATTCCAATCCTCCAATTCACTCTTTGTTTTTGACTTAAACCGTCTGCTTACACAGTTATTCGCACCATGAACGACGGCACGATTACGGTACTGAGCAAATTTTCGCACCATTTCGTATCGTTGGGTGAGAAAACACCCAGACACCTGAATTCACCGCCACGGATAAACACCTGGATTCTGTGCTAATATGAAGTGCATGTGGGCGATCGTAGGCAATTCTGCTGAAATAAATCTTCCGCCGGGGACAGTCTCTGACACAGTTGTCATCTGTGACGATTGCCCCTGACGCCGCTTTCATGCATCAATTTCTCCATACTCAGAAAATAAAAGATGATCTGAGAAAATTATCCGCGTCAATGCCGGTAAAGTACCGCGACCCTCGACTGTACCGTGATAGTTCTGCGGTAGTACCGCAGCGGCTCCGCGTTAAAACCGCGCCGGCTCCGCGAAGATGCAGCAGTGAACCCGCGTGGAGTACGATGAACTATCCTGTGTGGTGAAACGAAGTTGTCGCCGGTTAAAGTTGTACCCAAGTTTGAGGTACATTCCTTATTTGCTCTGGGCGCAAAATCGGCGGTAACCTCTGTCGCTATCAGACAGCTGACATAACGACCGCAGCTGCGTAAGTTTGTCCTTCCCCCCATTTGTTGTATTATTATTCTTAAATAACTTCGTATCAGACACTCTCGACGCTGCGGCACTATCGCGGAGCCGAAACGGCACTTCCACATCGCCGCTACGACTCCGCGGTAGTGCCGGCGCGGCTCCGCGATAGTGCCGCTCCGGTGCCTGTAGGTTCCGAAGCGGCACTATCGCGGAGCCGCAGCGGGAATTTCTATCAGAGTATGCGCCCTGTGGTTTCAGCGACTCTAAAAATTAGAGGCACAGTTTAACCTCTGAATCGTTTTTCAGTTTTTTTTTCAGCTTGGAGAGACCTTATCGCTTATCGCAGTGATGTCTTCAGAATTAAAGTATGCCGCAGTATAAAGCTGGACCAATAAAAATGGAAGAACATCGATTTTTAATAAAATCCATCGCGTTTGCCGTCCCTGATGAGGTCGAGAACACCGGGATGGATCCTGAAAACTACAGAGAGATCATCTGCATGGTGTCATTTGCAAGGTGTTAGAACTTAGAATTCTTCAAGGACCTATCAAACATCGCAAAGACACTGCCAGAGATGAGCCTGTCGCTTTTGGATGGAATCCCTTAAAAGCAAAGTCGACATAGATTCTAGTGATGCTTTGCGTTCCCCATTTATGCTTGGCGCAACCTCGGTGCACCTATGTTACAGCATATGGCATCAAGGTTGAGCCAACCTTCAATAGGGAATGCAAAGTCCATGTCGATTGTACGTTCGACTTATCGAGGACATTAACAAATAAACAACGGCTGCAGTTCGTACACCTGTAGGATTGACAGCTTCTGAGGTGAAAACAAGAGTAAGGCAAGGAGCTGTAGCAGGACCTATTCTTTTCAACTTGGCCGTTGATGACATCATGCGTAGAGTTGCGGAACAGTTTCCTGCGGATGTGATCCTAACACCATCAGGACGCTCCCTTGTCGACCTGGAGTACGCCGACGACATTGTGTTATTCGCTGAAAACAACGCAAAACTGCAAAGGATTGTGAACCTCGTTTTGAAGTATGCCGCAGCCTATGGACTTCGTCTTCGTCCGTACAAATGCAAGCAGATGTGGGTCTCTCAGAGGCCTTCAACGGGAGTTTGTGTGGACGGACAACGTATCGAACTTATGTACGATTTCTGCTATTTGGTATTCTTACTGAAGAATGATGGTAGTTATGCAGCGGATATTCAACAACGATGTGGAAAAACTACGTCTGCATTCCCTCATGGCGAAAGAAGTCAAGTTGCGCGTCTACCTATCCGCTATTCGCCCTATCATGATGTACGGATCGGAGACGTGGGCAGCACCGAAGACGCAGATGGAAAGGTTGGATTGTACGGAGAGGAAGCTGTTTTAACGTTTGCGCGGATATTTCTAGCCGCGGATGTGCCACAACGAAGTTCTTTACAACGAGATTGGCGCCTTACATCAACGTTTGACACCAGGGAGGTGCCAACATCTCCCAGCGCCATCTCAAGCGGCAACGGAAGGTCTCCTCCGTTTGTTTGGGCATATTCAAAGAATACCGCCAGATCGTCTTGTTTAGCACGCTCTAAGGATGCTTCCGAATCCTGTCTGGAAACGGCCGCCTGGGCGTAGGAGAAGGTTTTGGACAGATGTGGTGAAGGAGGATTTGAAATCACTCGGCATTGAAAGGCAATTCAGGCGCGAGAAATGGAATAGCGACCAATGGATGGATTGTGCTCAAATTGTGGCTGAAAACCGTGAAAAATGGACACGGTTGACTACTATATATGACGGCACATATCGGTGAAGATGTGAAATGCTCGCGTCAGGCGGATGCCAGCCGTTCAAATCCGGAGAAGAGAAACTGATGTGCGTTGATAACAAGGTTCCATGAGTAGCCAGTTTCCTCACTTGTGTGATACCCTCGGTATTGAATGGGATGTCAACATTTCCCAGCGTACCAGCACATATGAACGCAACCCCACGTTCACTAAGAAATGTATCTTCTTAAAGGAATTATTCGCGCTCAAAAACAATTTCCATTTTTAGGATCAATTTCGTGAATGAGCCCGGTGGACCACGTCGCTGAAGTTTTCCGCGTCAAAAACATAAGGTTCATGAAGTTGGCGTGTTCGAAATGACGATCCGCCACCAGTTTTCACCAAACCATCTAGCACAAGCAACAAAAGTTGAAATTTTTTATTCGGGAAATTCTAACATTCAAAATTGCCGAAAGAATACTTCATTTTTTTAAATGAGTTCCAGTGAACGAAAGGCAAAATAAATCAACCCTTTTATTAAGTTTAAAGCAAAAAACACATCAGACATTTGTGAAAAAAACTTCCGACGTACGTATTGCACCAGACACGTCGAAATTGACAGATGGGTGGGAAGTGAATAATTCGAGACGTTTCAAAGCGAGTTTTTTTGCGAAAGTTGATGGGTTTGTGAAGCCTTTCCACTCTTATTCTGTATGTCGGAGAATCACCTGCGCAAAAACACGAAAAAATGAGATACGGTTTTTTATACGATGCCTTTAAAGGCAGTGTTCGCGATGAAAATCGTTTTTCTGCTTTTTGGCCTATCTTGAAGGCGGCCCCATGCTGATTCCAATGATGTTTTTGGAATCGTACAAAACCTTCTAGGAACGGAGTTATGGTCCCTCAAAATTTGAGCTAGGGAAGCATGGTGGACGAGTTGTCTGAGGCTTGTAACTTCCGTCTTTTGCAGCCGATGTATGATAGCTGACCTGAGTAAAGAGAGGAGTTGAGAATGAAGGGAAGAACGGGGCTATGGATCGGGAACCATCGCTCATCTCACAATCTCGAGCATTCATTTGTTCACGTCGGTGGGCGTGGAATGTGCATATGGGGCGTGACGAGTTGACGGGTGTCCAACTTTGAGGCCGTAGGGGACCGTTCCGAGCTCAATTTTCTTAGTTTCTTCAACGTTAGGGTTGCGCTAGGCTCCGAAGCTGCCGATCTCCACCAAAAAATCAGACATGGTTTTCATCGTGGACACTGCCTTTAAGGTAAATTAGTGTGCATCAGTTACTTCCATTTTTGCACAAAGTCGGTCCGAATGCGACTGTCCGCCCACGCAGTCGGCGTGCGTTTCAAGCGGTCGCAGAATCATGTTCTGGACTTGTAAATCAGCTAGCTGAAATATTGGACTAATAGTGAATGGTATACCCCTGAGCTGTATGCCATCGTGAAGAATTTCGTCCGACAAAAAGCCATTGCGTCTGCCTCTCGACACGCACGCCGATCGCGTGGTTGAACAGTCTCACTCGAACAGACTTTACTTAGAAATAGCCTAGCTCCCTCATTTCGAGCCGGTCGAAATGAGGCTTATCATATTTCACATGCTAAAAACTCCTCATCACTGTTATATTTTGCCATGACCGACCGCTCCGCTGCTTGCTTCGCCCGAATTGACCCGATCAAGCTAAAGTAACCTTTATATTCTTACTTACAGAGCTCATGTCAGATCGACATGCCCTCTCCACAGATGCACTCCATTCACTCAAGTGTCTCGGCAATATTCACAATGCGCAACTCGATGAGATGAGCTACTAGATGAGTTGTTGGCCGACTGATGACCGTTCCCCTTCTAATTACCGTATTCTGTCGGCGTCTCCCCGTCCGATACGGTCCTTCTACGATGTCGGCTTATCGTAAAAGACTAGCGCGACGGTATAATGAAGCGCTACACTGTCAAGCGCATTGTTGGCCGCGATTGCGGTTCGATGGATTAGCGGAATTAGCCCTCACGTAGACACCGGCTAACCCAACCAGATCGGACATTGGCCGGCATATCGCGATCAGGGACAGGGTTATCCAAACAGGGACTAATGCAAATTCTTACCAGTCTACTTTCAAGTAGAGTACGAATTTCATTATTTTGAAGAAGTCCTAGTTTCGAACATTTTCGCACTTGCTGCTTCACATTTTTGCACTGAAAAAGAAACTACCATTAGGGAAGGTACTCATTTTAAATTAGTTCTATATTTTTAGAACTATTTTCGGCTTCAGAATCCGAATATGCTCAGAGGAGCTGCCTACGACAGCTTTGAACAAAGTTTTAGGCTTTTTTACCCAGATTCCCGTATCTATTGCACCAAACGAAACACCCAGAATTCTTTCGAAAATCTGGAAATTCCCCTCATAATCGTGCACAGCGCCCAAAACGACCCCACTCTGGACAAAGCATTTTCCGAACTCTGAACAGAGCAATAGGCGCTTACCACCTGTGCCAATCCTGGTTCAGCGTTCACTTAGAGTCTGTTCGAATGAAAGTGTGTGCCCTTGCGGGCGGCGTGCGTGTCGAGCGTCTGCCGAAAAGGCTTTTCCAGACGAGCCTACCACCTGCTTAGATACAGCTGACTGGAATACTATTCACAAATCGCTTACGTAATATTCCTGCTAATCGATTCACAGGTCCAAAAAATGTCTTCGTAATGGCCGCTTCACACGCGCGTCGACCGCGTGGGCGGACATTTTCATTCGGACAGGGTTCCTGAAGGGGTTTGAAAAAAATGCTCCACATTTAACCTAAGGTTCTCCTAAATTGGTTATTTAGGGTGTTGATGACGAATCCGAAGATTGCTTGCCGATTTTCCAGAGTTTTCGAGTAAATTCATTTGAAGCTTGCCATCGTGGGAAATTTTCTAGGGCAAATCGCGATTTTTAAAATTTGCGGAATGCTGTGATAGAAGTTACTCAAATTGCTTCTCTGGTGGTCGTCTAGAGTGGTTAACACAAATCTTATGTCTGTTTATCGATTTTTGACAGCCTACGGTAGATTACGGCGGGTGTACGGTAGTTTTGAGGTCTCAGATTCGACTCAAGGTTCCTACGCGGGGGTTATTCGGGGTGGTGAATACGAATTTGATGAGTATTTGCCCATTTTCGGATTATTACGCTGGGTTCTTCTCCCCAAATAGCATGGTACCCTCTATAAAACGTCGTAATTCACATCATTCGAGGCGCGAGAGGCGCGCGCGACGCCTGGGCCTCCTTCTTCCCTTCGCTCTCTCACTGTCTCTAACCTCCGTCCCGCACCAGCACGCGTAGGAACCATGTGAATTTCTCCGTTTTATAGCCTGTACCTTATGTAACCTACAGTAAACCTCAGAAATTCGACAAGTGGACCCCACATCCGTGTGCAGCACCCTAGATTATTCTTCTACAAGAAGTTTTGAGCAAAATCGGAAAATTTTTCTCAAATTACCCTAAAAATGTCCTGAGTCGCTAAGCTCGTAAAACAATCATAACATCTTTAAGAGTGGCTCTAGGAAGCTGCGAAGGTCATAATCAGACTCTGTAAAGGTGTTTGTCATTCGGAGTGGCCACTTCGACCTGAAGGAGTTCACTCACTAGAAGAATTCCAGTGCCAACTAAACGACTTCAAGCGCCTTCAACCCTACGCAGAATGTCTCCTCGCGACTACCGTATACTCCTCTCTTATTTATCTAAGCCAGCCTCATCACCCACTCATCTATCTTCCTTAGAGCCGCTCATAAAGAACCTGCTTGTTAATAATTGATGACATCATAATTGCAAGCGCCTCATCCACAACCTCCCTTCCGCCATCACTTCAGCCAGTGTCCTATAGTTGGACTAAGGGAATTGACATAGACCGCTTAAAGGCAGTGTTCACGATGATTCTCGTTTCCAAGTTTTCCACTCAAAACAATGCGTTGGCAACCAAGTGTCACCAAAATCACGAAGAAACGGCGAGAAACGCACTAATTCGTCTTATTTCAGTGACATTATTCTATGGCCTGGACTAGTTGTCAGGCTGGATGAACGTGTTCACGGTGGTTGTCACCGGTAAAAAATGCGACTAATCGAAAATGGAAGAATATTTTGGGCAAAACAGTATTAGTTAGGGCCCGAAGGAAAGAACGGAGCAACACAGAATGGAGAATTGCTAAAGGCGGGTCCACAAAAGATTTCATTGTCACAACGAACAGTTTCATTGATACTTAAAGGCATCGTTCGCGCTGAAAACCAATATCCATTTTTCAGACTCAATTTCATGATTGAGCCCGGCGGACCACGTTAGTGAAGTTTTGCGCGTCAAAAACATGAGGCTCTGAAGTTGGAGTGGTTCGAAATGACGACCCGCTACCAATTTTCACCAACCATCTAGCACAAGGAACAGAAGCGCCACCACATGCGCGGATGATTCAGCATTTAAAATTTTTAATTCGAGAAATTCTAACATCCAAACTTGCCCAATGGATACTTTATTTTTCAGATTAAGTTCCAGTGAACAAGAGGCAACAGGAATTCACCCACCTATTAAGTTTGAAGCAAAAAACACATCCGACGTTTGCGAAAAAATTTCAGACGTATTGCACCAGACACACCGAAATCGACGGAAGGGTGGGAAGTGAATAATTCGAGACATTTCAAGATGAGTTTTTTCGCAAAAGTCGATGGTTTTGTGGAGCCTTTCCACTCTTATTCTGTATGTCGGAGAATTGTCTGCGCAAAAACATGAAAAAATGAGATACGGTTTTTTGCGCGTACGATGCCTTTAAGAGGCGGGCTGATACTTGAGCATTTCGTGCCCTTCTGGTGCGTTTTTCTCGGTTTCTTCGTCATTTCAGTTCTACTCGGGTGCCAAACAATCGATTTAGCGATTAATCTCAAAATCGAAGATCATCGTGAACACTGCCTTTGAGTGTAATTCAGGAGAATCAAGCAGCAGTCTACACATGAGGTGAGCATCAATAGTTAAAGGCAGAGTGCGTGATCATTAGAATTTTTGAGCTCTCTTCATGAGAATGTAGATTTGGTCATCATAAAAGAAAAAATAAATGAAAAAAGTGAGAACTTGCCTGGAAAACGCACAAAAACGAAGCTGAACGGCTAATGACAGGTGTTCGCACGCCCTTCCCAATTAACGAAATTTCCATGGATGCTAGTTTATCCATCTTTTATGTTACTCCCTAAGTAGTCAGTAGTCTTCAGAAGTGCTCAAAATTTTTTTTTTGAAGGAAGCAAAATAAAAGATGGGAAAACTGGGATTTATATTAGAAATTTCGATAGTTGGGGGCGGGCGGACACCACGCAATAACTTGTTCTAGAGCGTTTTTTTTTCTTTAATTTTTCACCTATTTTTATTTTTGTGATGGCCACATCTCCCTTCTCATAGAAATGGTCTTAAAATCGTTTTTTACTGCGAAATCTGCCTCTAAAAATTACATAATGACAGTCAACGCTAGTTTTTGAAACAATGAATGATACGGATATCATAGTTTCGAAAGACATTGGATGTGTTCTGTCCCTCTCAAAGTCAAATCCTGATCCGCAGCTGCGGGAGCCGCTGTTGCAATACGCGCGCCTCTCAAAATCGTGCTGATACCACAGGTAATCGTACTGGGACCACGTGGTCTTGGCGGGAATATCTTATACATACAGTTCACGGCACCGGAAATAAGCGGTTGTGCGGTTGAGCATGTCCACTAAGCATACTGTATGTAGGCCATACTCAACGGCAGTTGTAGTTTTCTTCTAAATTTTGAAGAAGAAACATCGGAAACGTCAAAAAATGATGTGTTCCCCCTCCCCCCACACACACACATTATCAATATATGTATAGTTAGGTTCGTAGCTTGCTTCATGAAAAAAAGACATTTGAATCTCACCCGCGGCTAGCGCGGCGGTCGCGTACATACGTCGGCTCGTTAATGGATTCATGCCGAGAGAAGAACGTAGCTGATCAGCTTACCATATCGCTAGCCGCCGGTGAGATTTAGGTGTTTTTTCTTGAGGGGGGAGCCACGGACTGTACCCAAAGTCTTTGCCACGGATACACCACAGAAGTAACTAGAAAAATGAGTTTCTCCAGGTTATTTCCATTTTTTTTGTAATCTTCCATTTTTTCTTGTTAAACCTGCCTGCATCTATGATAAAGTCTTTAGGTGTATTGCTAATGTGTGGATATGTTTACACAAGGTGCTGAGTTGATCGCAAAACGCTTGGCTCCGGGCGAGATTGAACCAGCATAATCCCTTTCCATGGGAGCGCCTTATCGCACTGCACCACCGAAGCCCCGGCGCCGCTCTAACTCAACTGCTCGGTAAATCTTCACCGAAGCAAATGTGCTAATGTGTGGTTATGATGAATCTTACTGTTTCTCAAAGGTTCCGGTGTTTTTTTTTCTCAAAAAGACAGCAAAAATACTACTCTGGCGTCGATTACAGCGCAACGTACAGTACGCTCAGTGGAAATACGCATCTGCTCCCGAAATTCGCGGGAGCAACATTTCAGAGGGTTATTTTATCGTGAGGTTTCAAAAATGCTTTTTCGTAAGGTTAACTCATTCGAAAATTAGCGTCCGATGCCCAAGTTTAGTAACTATAAAGCCAATGGACACCACGATTCAATAAAGGAAAATAAACGCGTCCTATTTTCTAGAAATCCTCTCTCGTGACTCATGAAGGTTAAATTTTAACCCATCCTAAAGTTCCAAGTGATTTGAGAGAAACACATAAACTTTTACACCTACAATAGAATTAATTGAATACAGCATAGACTTTCACAAAAGTCATCGAGATAGGAACCTCAGTTTGGTCGTACGGCTCCTGATAGAACGCCTACGCCGTTGAAAGCGTCAAAAACGAGTCAAACTAACCGTGATTGAGCCTCATTGAGTTGACGAAAGCTGCAGTCTCCGCCCACTCCCTTTGTAGTTCCCGCCCCTTAACATAAACTCGTTCAAACCGGTCGCTCGAGTACGGTTATTTGACTTTTTTTCGTGCTTCCAACGATGTTAGCGTTCTAAAACAGGGTTCACAAGTCTATATTGTCTGCCCTGATCCCAATATAATAATGACTCGTTATTTTGATTAATGTCATGCAATTGATATCATTTTTTGAGCGTGTATAATGTCTTTGTGAGATCAAACGCGATATCAATACCGATCTGAAAATTCAAAGAGTGCACATGCCTTTATGAGACTTGAAAAAAAATGAAATAGCTAATTAACAACGTAAAAAAGAAGCAGATGGTGGTCCTAGCACTGTCATTAACCAAGCATTGACCCAAAAAAATTCACCATCATTTCAGGCCCATTTATGAAACTAGTTATTCGTTAGTAAGCAACTCACCTTCACTGCTGGTCAATTGCTCGTTGTTGAACAATGTATAGGCCCAGGTGTAGGCTCGGTTAGCTCGTCTTTGCGAAATGGATGGTGCTGGACGGTTAGTCGGGAAGAGGAATGGCTCCGAGCTTGTTTGAGATAGAGGCAGATGAGTATACATAGGAGACATTAGCAAGGAGTCCTTCCATGCACCATTTCGTCACCACCACCCACATCGATTTATCGTACGTACGATCATTCTTAATGCAATTCCCGACTCCTTGTCAGGAAGAAAACGTACCCTAATACACATGTAACGCTTGGTTCCGAAAAAAAAACCCATCATCTCAGAACTTTTGAAACACCATGCGAACAGCATAAAATACCCACCACATGTTTCCGACATATTATTTCGGCGTGCACAGCTTACGATCATGGTTCCACCGCTGCTTCCCCAGAAGGCCGATGAGTAATGCAGTCTGAAGCGAGCGAACATGCTTCGGTCAAGCTTCAAACATATTACGGGAGGATCCAGCCAGCATTTCAAAAATGAGCGTCTGCATCCTGTTATCGCTTTCGCACCCAGCTCACCATCTTTTTCTCTCACATGTCTATGGTGTGTTCAATTTTCCCAATTCTGATATTAATTCAGTTTCGTTCCCTTATGTTGTGTTACTGTTCTAAACGCATTTCCGACAAATATTTCGGCGGTATGAAATCACTTCCAGTCATGTTCTATGATTTTTTCTTTTTTTAAAGCAGTTCAGTTGACAAGCCGTCCTTTCGCAGGAAGGGTTAAGAGTGCAGCTTTAGAATCTGATGTTTCGTGTTCAAGCTGTTATTAATGGAATTTCTGTTGTTATAATCTGTTCACGACAAATGCATAGCCTCTCTCGCTCATTAAAGTCCGGACGGAGCAAGCATCGGAGCGGTCGATCATGGTCAGATAAAACAGTGACTTGGAGATTTCGGCATGAAGAAAATGAGGAAGAGAGGCTCGAGCGAATTGACAAAATGATATAGAGGATCGAGCAAGTTTTTTTGCAAAAGCGGTATTTTGCGGCGCTTTTTGCGCTCCAATGCTCCTCTTTGCCACAACTTGCTACAAAATAGTCTTGCTTCAGTTTTGAAGTTCTTTATTGCTTCCAACGAGTTCCATACAGCCGTGTTACAAAACAGTAGATCCAGCTCGAGGAATATAAAAAAACTGCGGTCAATGCTTGAGTGGATCTCCTAGTCTTTTCCTAACAGCTGACCTCAAATTCCATGACAAACAATACAAAGTATTGCCGCGTAGCCGCAGAGATCCAGCACCGAAATGCCGAAGTACAATACCCACCCTCGAACTTGTCAAATCAGCTAAGAAACGCGTTTTCGCGTTTTTTTTCACCCCTTCGGAATTACTCTGTCATATTTGGGTTTCCCGAGGTGTGAAAGATATTGCTAGAATCGCCTCATCAAGATCTACAAGATGGTGTTAAAATTTCTTTGATATCTTAAACTGTATCTTAATTATAGCTGTGTTGCTAAAAAAAAGAAAGTGCCTGCCGAGCGTCCTGACGAGTCAAGACGTTTTATGGAAAGAGCAACATACCTATAATTGGGGTATGGTTCAGGATATCAATGAAATTTAATACCATCTTGTAGATCTTGATGAGATGATTCTAGCGATATCCCCAAGATGATTTCTCTAAAACCCCAAATTTTACAGAGTTTGGACGAAGGGGCGCAAAAAACGCGCATTTCGCGAAGTTCGAGGGTGGTATTGTATTACGAGGCTTCTACCAACACAGTTGGCACGCATACTCAACAACCTTCCTTCATCATTCTGCACAGCTATCAAACACGCATAGGAACAGCTTACCACTGCTAAGGCAACATCTTACGGAAGACTTCCGTAGCATGTTGGATAAGGTGTTCGTAACGTGTTTCGAAAGTTCTGAGATGTAGCCTAAGGATTCGATACTCAAGCTGATTGCAGATCTGGACATGAACACACGTATTCCACTACGGAGATCAAGGAAACCAAGTGACAAGACGAAGTTATAATCGACCGTTAAGTTTTAATCGACCATCCATTTGCCCAAACACAGCTTGCGAAAGATTATAAACAGATTGAATTGTTGCGTTTCAGGCCACAAAGTACGGCTTTTCGACATCGTTGACCCGAAACGTCGGCCGTTTATCCCAAGGCATCGCTCTTCGACGCGATCTTTAATGCCTGGTTCTCTCCGAAAGACCTTCTGTTTCACCCGAAACACGTGTTGTATTCCCCGAGACAAGCACAAGCAACAGCGGTCTGGCGGAACACAACTACGAGTGTGTGATTTCTCGTCATTAGAAGCGTGAACAAGGAGGATAGAACAGAAAGTGCGAAGTAGAGGAGAATAAAAAAATTTTTCTAGTTAATTTTATTTATCTTCTTAATTTTCTTGTATCTAGGACAGAGACTCGAGGTGTATTGACAATGTGTCTGTGTGGGCCCGAAGATTGGGAGGAGAAGATATGTCACTATATCAGTATGCCAGCCAGCTTTTTACCCCCTTAACCTACCATTTTCTCATGTAAATACATGTCCCACAATAAAATATGAAACATCAATGGCTCGGAATGCAATAGCAGTGGCTTGGACAGCAACAGAAGCCGACCCGCAGACTGGGAGAACGAGCTGAACTGTCAGGCGGCTCGGGGGAGAGAGTCGTGAGAATATAGGGGTCTGCAGAGTTGAAGTAGCGGCGTTGCTCGCAGCGACGAACAGCACTGGGTGATGCAATATCGATTACATTCGACGACGATGGCGACCGACGCGGCGTGAAGGGCGACGAGGGGCACCGCAGAGTGTATTGACGCCGCGACGGCCCCATATCACTGCCAGCGAGCGGCAACCGGCGCCGCGTCGATAATGCTCCGAAACATTTTTGTCGCCGCGTCAATGCTGACGCTCGGCGACCACTCACCGGTCGCTGCAACTCTGCAGACCTCTTATAACATCTTGGAGTTGGCAGCTCAGGAAGTGATACTGCTCAGTTTCACTACATGTAGATGCCCAGGAGAGAATAAGAATACAGTCGGTTTTCGCAGATGCGACAGACGCTTTCTATACTTCCCTTGTTCGTAAAAAAACGCAACCGCACCACCTCATTTTTCCGTTGCCGTGGAAGGTACGTGAGAAAAGACAAAATCAGATTCCACATATAAATCAAAAATTAATATAGCAATCAGGTTATATTTGTTGACCATAGCGAGAACGAGTTCTATAAAAATTATGCAGAGCGTTAGATAATTAATCTGATCATGATAATAGTCATGTGTGTCTAAATGATTGTTGAACTCATATACTGAACTCAAGCGAAACGACAACGTCCCCTTAATTGCGACACAACGAGGAAATTGAAAAGACACCATCAAAAGTCAGAAGGATTACTTCCTTCTTTGAGAGACTGGGCGCTACGCTCAATTCAGAACAGCAATTCAAACTTTCAAAACATTTTATAAAACTTCAGAAGTAAAGATAGTGTAGCAGAATTGATCAAATTTTATATAGAATCATATACCGGTTATAAAAATTTAAAAGCAAAAAAAATTTAAATGATGAAATTTAAAATTTTTTAGAGAAGCCCTATAGTTGATCTGTGAAAAAAACCAAAGCATAAAGCAGTATCAAAAGAAAGAGATCTCCTATGAAGCGATATTTGGTGAATATATAGAAAACTTATAAAAACCCTATTAGTGAATGAACAAAAATGATTGAAAACAGTCATAGATTATCCTCTATTTCGGAGTGAAATTTATTTCTGTCGATTGCGTGAGAGCGCGCGCGTACGCAGCGTCTCCTTCTCGCTCACACTTTCTCACTGTCTCTTCCCTCACTAGGCGCATGGAACAATCTGAATTTACCTCCGAAACAGAGGATAAGTATAACCCTCAGTTTTTATTTATAAGCGTTATAAAAGTATGGATATTAACGTAGAAAATGTATGAAATTTTGAAAAAAAGATACACTAAATTCACGACAAGTAGGATCCAAAGTCTATATGAATACAATATCAAAACCCCTTCAAGTATAAATCCCCGAATTAATAATAATTCGAGAATAATTCAAACAAACGGATCGAAGTAAAGAGAAAAACAAGGAATAATTCTAGAGTGAATCCATTTTTCGCAACATTTTGCATGCACAAGTACATATATAAACAAACAAAAAAAAATCAAGTAGAATGATTGGAGAAAAACAGAACCAATCGAAATGTTTAGAAACAACAAAAATTTTTGTCAATGAAAATATTGAACACAGGAACAATGGAGACAAAATTATAACAGAAGCACAAAATCATAACTAGAAAAAAATCATTTCTCCCCGAAGTTATATGAAAGCGTAAAATAAAATTTAAAAAAAACGACGCAATATTAAGTCGTTCCGAATGAGACTGTCCGCCCACGCGGTCTGCGTGCGTGTCAAGCGACCCTCGCGAAGGCATTTTTTACATGTGAATCGAAGGGCAGAAATGTTAGACGATTAATGAATTATTTCCCAGTCATATGTGTGCGACAGTGGAAAATTTTGTCCTAAAAATGCTTTCGTGACGCTTGCTCGACACGCACGCCGACCGCGTGGGTGGATTCGAGACGACACCTATAAAACCTCTAAGAACAAAAAATACACAAAGTAAGCCATCTGGTTAAAGTTAGCACTGAAAAATAAATATGTGAGCTCTCAAAAACGCTTTTTTCCTTAATCAATGTTTATATTTATTTATATTTATATTTATGTTTAACATACTCGATCAACATTTAACATTTTTATTTGCTAATGTTGAGACCTTCTGATAGAACTTTAGCAGCATACAAAAAGATCATATTCATTTATATTGTTTTCAAAATTAATATTTACTAATCAATTCAATTTTATATTTAATTTATCATTAATTTTGAACTATTCATTAAATACTTATTCATACCAATTGAAATACAGCTTTATAAAGAAAATTGATCCATAACTAACAATAAAATGTTTTTGCAAAATCAATTGAAAAATTTAACAAAGCCTATGCTAGTTTTTTCAGACAACATGCTGTCATAGCTCGTTTGGAGCACATTCACAAAGGAAAGCTCTTCTCTCACGAAGAGTATTATGAAAAATATAACTTGGTGAAAAGTGTCTCTTCTATTGTTACAATCGATAAATTTTTTTTAGCTCCCAGCTTTCCAAGAATCTAACCAGTAAATAATACGAATTTGCGACACAAATATCGCGCATCTGTAACACACAATGAGACCTCCTCAAAACAGCCATAAAACCCTTGTGGCGGGATGGGACGATTTCGAAGACGCGGCAATAAACGAATGAAAATTCACCGCATCAAAGCCATGCCGTAGCTTGAATTAGTAATAGACACATTTCTTCGGAGGATAAGACTCAATGAACCGCCGGCTCACCCCTAGTAAGAGAGTGAGCAACGAAGTCATAAAAACCTCGACTAGGGAATATTTTTGGCTGTTCGTGCAAATTCCAAAAAAACACGGTTGTTTGAATAGATCATATGAAGAGGATAGACAACTCCTTATTGCGACAAGGCTCCCATCTGAATAGCCTAAATGGCCATAGAGCAAAAAAAGCCGGTGAGAAGTCGTCAGCGACCGGTTTGTTAAAATTCGTGAAAAAATATCTGCAGGTGACATGTTTTGCTCAAGAAATGGACAACAATTCCTAAGAACACCGGATGCAAGTGACAGGCTAAATGGCATGCCCGGCGGCTGAAGGAAACGGAACACCTTCAGCTTTTCAGGGCTTCATCTAACTCACACAAGTTTGAAGAATTCTCCTGCCATCCACACAAAAACACTGAAAAATATTCCGGAATATATGGTTACCTCTGGTTTAGAGAACCTACCACATCGTCGCGAACATCATTAGTTCACGATTTTCCGGATTATGTAGAAAATCAGTCGAAAAGTAAGACTAAAAAACTCAATTTCCTGGCATAATGTGCTACAAAAAAATTTTCATGTCCAAGATTGTAAAACGTTGTTGAAATTCACAATGAGCAGATAATTCGCAAGAATAATGATGGAAGCTTTAACTTAAGAGAGAAGTACTCAAGCAATTCTAGGCCCCGAGCCGCACCAAACAAGAATCGGAGCCGCCTGACAGTACGGCTCGTTCTCCCAATCTCCGGGCCACTGCTGTTGCTGTTCGGGCGAACCGGAGCAGCCCGGACAGCAATAGCAGTGGCCCGGAAAGCAACAACAGTGGCCCGAACAACAACAGAAGCCGACTCGCAGATTGGGAACACGAGCCGAACTGTCAGGCGGCTCGGGGCCGCTTATCGCCTGAGTTTGGTTCCGCTAAGAAAATTTTAGATGCTGCCTGCACTAAATTTTATCCCTTATCCCCTGATAAAAATAAAGGCAGCTTAAGTACCATATTTTTTGATTGTTAGAATATTCAGTCTTTATTGAGGTTAATTGAGATTTTTTCCGCATGATCGACTTTTCCAATAATCCGAAATTTAAACTTTTCGAGCGATAGTCTGTTTCCAATAAGTCACATATAATTTTTTTTGAATGATCAACTTCTGGCTTTTTTCCGGAATTTTCACGTTGCGTGTAATCGACTGTTCCCAATAGTCGGATATCATTTTTTTCGAATGATCGACTTTTCGAATAAGTCGAGAATCACACGTTTCTCGAATTACGACGACTTCTCGGCTTATCCGAAAATCACGTTTTTCGGATGATCGACTTTACGAAATAGCCAAAAATCGCCCTCTTTCCAAATATCAACTTTTCGATTTATCCGGGACTTCAACTTTCCGAATAGTCGACTAAATCAATTTAATCCATATCGAGTTTCTTTTTTCAATCGGATGACGATTCGATCATTCTATTCGGCCCGAGCCTAATACAGACACCGGTTTAGATTACCTACCGCAAGACGTCGCACGTCTGACGGAGTCACATTAAAGAAATCAAGTCAATTAAAATATAAGTGAGTAAATATATGAGAATAAATTACATGAAAATATCAAGATTCAAATCAAGTCTTCAGTTTAATTCACAATTATTTCTATAGAAAATAACGCTAAATTTTGCAACTGAACAGATGGGGGAAATTTTTGGTATGAAAAAATTATCATTACTTATTCTCATTTCGAAAAAATCACAACTCATCTCAGGTCACAGGCTGGCACGGGTCGATGGGGCCTTACACGATCTTCCAAGCAAAGGAAACTAGTCGCTTCGGAATTTCTAGTCTATTTGATGAACTGCGAGCGCGTGTTCTCTGCGCGGCCGTGTCCTGCAGGTAGCATCAACTTCGGTGAGCAGAAGCGAATTTTCGATAACCTTTTTTATGGCGCCACTGGTTTATAGAACCTAACGCGCGGTCAAAGCGATAATCCAGAAGCGCCACATGGAGAATTAGCGCGACGTCGGACTATGTACAGATGGCACGAATCCCACTGATACGTTTGGTTCCCCATTGAGCATTGGCGCAAACTCGGTGCACATATGTTAACACCGAGTTCGCGCCTTCGCATAATAGGGATCTAAAAGTATCAGTGCGATCCGAGCCGACTGAACGATAAAAATGCCTGAGTTTCTATACTGCAATCTTATTTAAAGCCTGTCCGAATGAGACTGCCCACCACGCGGTCGGCGTGCGTGTCAAGCAGCCGTCGCAAAGACATTTTCGGACGTGAAACTCGACAAGCAGCATTATTAGACGAATAGAGAATGATATTTGAGCCAACTCTCCGCAAAAGCTCGTCAGAAAAATGCCTCTGCGACGATCGCTAGACACGCACGCCGACCGCGTTGGAGGGCAGTCTCACTCGGAGAGACTTCACACGCATCCACCGCGCAGCGCGGCGTCATCTTTGCTCTACGCCGTGTTTACGCCCTTCTGTTAGGTGCTCTAAACAGTCGATCGCCTTTTCAACATGCTTGCATGCTATGTAACTTCTAAAGCTATCTCATGATGTCGCGACCGCCGCGCAACGTGGTAGCAGGTTTTGTAAATCAGTGCCAAATAGTGTACTGATACGGGCTTTGATATATCTTTCAGATCGCTTTTTTTGTCTAGATGTAAGAATGATCCAAGACTTTCACGAAAGTCGGAAAACCAGCGTTCAAGGGTTCTTTCAATAAAGTTCTCTAGCCGCTGAGTTCTTGTGCCACAGGTCCCTGGCAGATAGATATGTATGGGCTTAGGCAACAAATGCAGAGAAGGAAAATGGGAAGAAACTGATTTCTCCCAGACGTTATCGGCATTCTATGTGAAGAAAACCGCTGGCTGACCGTCTGTAAACAGTCGAGTTCTCGTGAATTGCATAGGTTCCATCGTCGACCTGGAAAAACTTACGTGATGATGAGGTGAAGTGTGCGATTCGTCTATACACACCACTGTGTTTGCCGCCGTCGTGACCCTGCGGCTGACCCCATTTTTACGTCTTGCGGCTCACTTAGACGCGCATATTCGCCAGCATTTCTACACTACACGGACAAACACCGTGATGAACAGACGAGGACAAGGCTAGGCTGCTGACGATGCCACGGGTACAGATGTAGGCTGAGTTGATGCACAAGCGATTCTGTCGGAATGCCTGGAAGACACCTTGAAGAAGTCTGCCCACACCAAACAGAAGAGTCAGGTGACGCACGGCCCTGTGCGCGCTGCTCGCTGCTCTTGACTCTTCATGTGCTTCCCTAGGGTAAGGTATGGGACTAAGTCTGGTCCATGGGAAGTGCAAGCTCCGTCACACCAGATTGGGAATTTGTGCGGCCCCTTCCCTCCGGCATGGAAATTTTTACATGGGAATCGTCAGTATGAGTTCCAAATTGATAGAGAATTCATTCAAATTCGATTATTTTCTTATTATTGATTAGCAATTTAAGCTAAATTTGAGTGTATTTTTCAACTATAAACTCATTCTATTTGTTTTTACAATTTTTTTATCACGGATTACCAACTAATTCTGCATTATGAATAGCGGGACTGCGGCCCCCTCCCTTCCCGGCGCTCGCAGCTGTGGCCCTTCCCTTTCCGGCCGACGCCCAAAGCTGCTGCCTCCTCTGTGATCATCACTACTTGAGCCTAACCCTGTTTTCAACCTCGATCGCAAAGGTTTGCCGTGTGATACAACAAGATTCTCCCAAGGCGATTTCAAACACTGTTGCTTCATATCTTTCGTTTCAGAGCAAAACTTACTTTGTCCAATAGCATGCGTGTGCGCAGAGAGGGAAGAGACACTGAGAGAGCGTAGAAGAGAAGGAGACGCAGCACGCGCGCGCCTACGCACGCGAGTGAAGTACACTTCAAAATGGAGGGTACGTGCGCGCTTCTCAGTCCTTGAACCTCTTTTACCCCTCCCGTACATGCACACTTTCTAGCATAATTCGCAATTTGCTATCTAAGGTCTGTTCGAACGAACTGTCCGCCCACGCGGTCGGCTTGCGTGTGCGCGCGGCTCTCACAATGGCATTTTTCGGATCAACCTTCTTGCGTCTGCAAACAGCTGACTGAGACGTTATTCACTACTCGTCCGATGTTCCTACTGATTGATTAACTGGCTGGAAAAACGCCTGCGCGACTGCTGCTCGACACAGACGCCGACCGCGCGGGCGGACAGTCTCATTTGAACGGATTTTACGCCAATATTGATGTATTCATAGGCTAATTTGGGGCTTTCCCAAAGACTTCTAGGGATGAAGGAAGACTCTCTAGGGGAATTTACGTGAGAAAGAACCCAGCATTTCAAAGAGAAGTGTACAAATATAAGCCCATTTTTGAACGTGGAATCCGAATATGCACAATAGCTTCGCATAAGAGCTCTGAACGGAGTTAATGGCTTTTCAAGACCACGCGAATGAGCCGGCCATCAGGTAAATTTTAGGACAAAAAATAGAATAAATTATAGGATTCGGCTACAATCTTCTATGTGTAGGTTACTTTCAATACTGAACACAAATCTGGCGCCAAATTTTCAATATTTTAGGGCCCACTGCCGGGTTACAATAGACTTCATGCCACTTATCAGACGTAAACGGCCTTTTCATTACAAAAAGCGACTAACGGACATCAGGTTCACCTTCAGAACCCTTATATAAGCTCACGGAGAACTTTGGAGCCAAATCTCCTTCGTTGGCTAAACTATGTACTGTATACATACCGTAATCTAACGAGAGTCTATAAAAGAACCAAATAACCACTGCAATGAGGTTTTGAGCCCAATCTGTTTCTAGCCAACTAATTCCGCGTTTCTTTTCATTAGAAAGAAAGACCTTATAAGCGCGGCGCCCTATAACTTCGTCAAGAACAACTTAGGCAGCTCAGAAGTGCATAATCGGAGTTGGTGATCAGAAACTGTTCTGGAAATGTAGATTTTCGGAATTTTCGGCTCAAAATTCGTTTAAGTAGAGTACATTTCTACCGAAACGGCTGGATTTTTAGGACGATTCCTTCTCGTCAGAACGTTTTGACTAACAAGGGAAGTATAAAAAGCGTAGGTCGGATCTGCCAAAACGACTAGTATGTATGGTTAGTATCTCTTCTGGCTCAATAGTAAAAATGCGCAGTATCCCGCCGCGAGCCGCAGGTTCAAAAAAGTTATGAGCATTTTTTAAGCCTGGAAAAAAGGCAAGGGTACCCACCCCAGCAGGCATTTTTTTGGAGTTTCAAAAATTTTCTCGGATTTAGCTCAAAAGTAGTATGTAGGAGTAATCTAGGGTGTTGAACACGAATCTGGAGTCCATTTGTCGAAATTTTGAGGTTTACTGTAGGTTACGGTAGGTAACATGTCATTTAGGGGTCAAAACCCACCTTAGTATTTTGAAAATCGACAAACGGACGTTAAATTCGTATTCTCCACCCCGAATAACCCCCGTATACAAATTTTGAGTAAAATCTGGGATTTTGACCAAACTACCGTATGACTTACTTACTTGACTTAATCGGTTGGCTTTCGCCTGACGCGGTCATTCCGCATCTTCACCGAGGTGTGCCGTCCTAGTAGTCAGCCGTGTCCATTTTTCACGGTCTTCAGCCACAATTTGAACACATTCCATCCAGCTGTCACTATTCCATTTCCTGCGAAACGAAACATCGCGCCTGAACTGTCTTTCGATGCCGAGTGACTTTAAATCCTCTTTAACCACATCCGTCCAGAACTTTCGCCTACGCCCAGGTGGCCGTTTCCAGACAGGATTTGGAAGCATTCTTAAAGCGTGTTGTACGAGACGATCCGGCGTTCTTCTTAGTATATGCCCGAGCAGTCGAAGTCGACTTTCCATTGCTGCTTGAGATGGCGTTAGGAGATGCTGGCACCTCCCTCGTGTCAAGCGTTGATGTACTGCGTCGATTTCCTTGTAAAGGTCTTCGTTATGGCATACACGCGGCCAGAAATATCCAAGCAAACGCCTAAAAAGCTTCCTCTCCGTGCAATCCAACCTTTCCATCTGCGTTTTCGGTGCTGCCCACGTCTCCGATCCGTACATCATGATAGGGCGAATAGCGGATAGGTAGACGCGCAACTTGACTTCCTTCGCGATGGTGGTAGACCACAAACACTTGGTTAGAGAATTGAATGCAGACGTAGCTTTCGCACATCGTTGTCGAATATCCGCTGCATAACTACCATCGTTCTTCAGCAAACAGCCCAAATAACAGAAATCGTCCAAGAGTTCGATACGTTGTCCGTCCACACAAACTCCAGTTGAAGGCCTCTGAGAGACCCACATCTGCTTGCATTTGTCAGGACGAAGACGAAGTCCATAGGCTGCGGCATACTTCGAAACGAGGTTCACAATCCTTTGCAGTTTTGCGTTGTTTTCTGCGAATAACACAATGTCGTCGGCGTACTCCAGGTCGACAAGGGAGCGTCCTGATGGTGTTAGGATCACATCCGCAGGAAACTGTTCTGCAACTCTACGCATGATGTCATCAACGGCGAAGTTGAAAAGAAAAGGTCCTGCAACGGCTCCTTGCCTTACTCCTGTTTTCACCTCGAAAGCTGACGTAAATCCGATAGGCGTACGAACTGCTGCTGTTGTTCCTTTGTTCATGTCCTCGATTAACCGAACATACTTTTCCGGGACTCCATCTGCTCGCAGAGCATTGAGCAATCGATCACGATGAGGAGAGTCGAACGCGGCTTCAAAGTCCAAAAAGCAAGCTGTAATGGCTTCGAAAACCGCTGCCACGATTCAATTACTCTTCTCACGACGAACACTTGGTCGATGGTCGATCTTCCAGGTCGAAAACCGGCTTGCTCATCTCTGGTCGTTCCTTCACGATGTTTGATAAGTCGCTCGAGAATGATACGTTCTAAAACCTTGTACATGACACGAAGTAGAGAGATTCCTCTGTAGTTCTTAGGATCCGTGACGGATAGCTTCTTGTGAAGAGGTACGATGATCGCATGTCTCCACGAATCGGGTATCCTTTCGCTCATCCATATGCTACGGATAGTGTTGGTCATTTCGCGAATCCCAGACAGAGGAAGAGCTTTCAGCATTTCAGCAGTGATGTTGTCATCTCCACCTGCCTTTCCATTCTTCATTTTCCGGACACAATCCAAAACTTCAGACTCAGTCGGCGGTTCCTCACTGACATCGTAATGTGCTCTCTGAACATGCGGGAGCTCAGGTACTGATGGCGCTGGACGATTCAGTAGTGAACTGAAGTAATCCTTCCATATTGGCAGCGTCGCATCACCAACTGCAACTCCATTGGTAGTGTTCAAGACAGGAGAACATCTCTTCATCTTCCCGCTATACTGTCGCAGCAACGTGTAGGCTTTCTTCGGATTCTTCTCCTCCCAAGCCTTCTCGAACTCCTTAGCTCTACACGTCCACTCTCGTTCGCGGTCACTTTGAAGCTGCCGACGCAACTTCCTCCTCAGACGCTTCTCCTCCACGAAGTTTCCTGACAAAAGAACCCGCGTCGCAAAGTTTCTTCTTAGTCCGTACTCCGATGTGAATAGAAACGCGTTGTCGGAAATTCCTTCTGCACTCTTCATCTCTGAGACTTGTCATGTCAATCCTCTGGAGAGGCTGAGCCCCTCGCTTCCTCTTATGAATCCTCGCAGTGAAGTTCAACAGAACAGGTCGGTGATCCGAATCGAATGCGACATCCCACACAGCTCTAGATCTTCGAATGTCCGATACTGGAATATTCCTCGTCAGGACATAGTCAAGCTGTAGTTTCAAAGTTGTCATCTTCCGCTTCCGCTGCTCTTCTGGAGATAGCCGGGTTGGTCCCTGCCACGTAAGCTGATGGCGGCGATGATTCCTCTTGAATGTCGATGCAATAATCAGACCACTGCGTTCACAAAAGTCGACAAGGCGGTAGCCATTGTCCGATGTTTGCCCCAATGGGTAGAACCATTTACCGAGTACTTCGGATTCCTGATCAAGTCCCATCTTCGCATTTGCGTCAATCCCCACGACAACAGCATGTTGACAAGGTATCCTGGCCAGCAACGTATTGAGTTCCTCATAAAACGCATCCTTCGAATTGTCTTCGGCGGTTTCAGTGGGCGCATGAGCACTCACTATCCACAGATTGAATCCTCTGTGATCCCGCAGTCGTACGAATGCATTCCGACACGACGTTGAGCCAAACTCCTTGACCATACCATTGAAATCCTTCCTTACAGCTATTGCACAGCCTCCCACTCTCCTATCGTCAGCGTTACCGCAGTAGATGGTGTACTCTCCGACGCTGATGACGGGTCTATCCTTGAGGCGGGTTTCCTGCAAAGCAGCAAACGGTGCATGGAAATAGCTCAGAAGTCTGGATAGCGCAGTTTTTTGGATATCACTCGACAGCGATCGACAGTTCAGGGTGGCGAAATTGTGGCTTGTGGCCAAAGACTCCATGACTCCCTAGGTACGGATCCTAAGGTGTTATGGACCAGAGGCCTTAGTGTGCCGGACGGCGACACCTTTATGCAATGTGCGGGATACTTTCGCGATATAGTTGTGCACGCTATATCGCTCGAACGTTCCCTGTGTACACTCAAACGTCTGCTGGGTTCAGTAGAAGCAGGGACACCAACGAGTAGGTACCAACAGACTTGTATACACACCCCCCAACTACCGTATACCCACCGTAATCTACCGTAATCTGCAAAAAATCGATAAACGGACTCCAGATTCGTGCTTAGCACTCTAAATAACCCTCAGCAAATGATTTTGAGACATATCTATCTTAGAAAACCGGAAATCTCGAAAGTGGCGTTTTTCCCTCGAAATTTTCCTCGGTTGGGAAGCGTCAAACGAAATGAGCCGAAAACTTTTGAAAATCAACTAATAAATCACAGAATCGTGATCAGCGCCCCAAAAAAACCCCCCTGGGAGAATTTTAAGTCAAATCTGGAACATTTTCTAAGACGCTTCCAGAGCCCTGGTAGAAATAAACGCCCAACCGAAAATCCGTTCAAGTCCAAAACGCTGTCAGCCTGGACAAAGTACGGGAAATGTTCGTTCACCCAAAATTTGCTCAGGGTGGTAGTTTTGGGTGCTGAACACATTTATCAGGTCCGTTTCCGGATTTTCCGAAGAATAACGCGCTTTTTGGAAGGTACAAAAAGCCTAAAAAATGAGCTTTTTAAGCTTGTAACTTCTTGGAACCTGCGGCTCGCGGCGGGATACTGCGCAGTTTTACTATTGAGCCACAGGAGATACTAAAGACACTACTCGCTTTGGCAGATCAGACCTACGCTTTGTATACTTCCCTTGTAAGTGGGCTCTCCTCGTCTCTAGAATATTTCCTTTGGTTGATCACATAGGTATTCCGGCCGAAAATTGGGTTCTTTCCGCGTTTTCAAATTCACGATAAATTGATTGGAGTTTTTCGTGAGAATAATGTACAAGGTAGCCCCTAGATTTCCCTGAAAAGAATTCCGTGCACTTTAGATCAGAGATAAGCGTTTTTCCTAAATTTTGGGAAGCGTAAATCGGAACGAACTTCGCTAATTCGGGAATCGGGATTCGGAAATCGCAATCTCAAAAACCATCGGAAATCGTTAACTCTCTCAGCGGAATTGTTAACCCCCTTGGTAACTGTACCTTCCAAAAGGACTTGGTCTTATCCACCTTTTTGGTTATTTTCATGTAAATCTAAGCAATCCGGGCTTTGCGAAAAGTAAAAACGAACCTCAAATTCGAATATGGCGCCACAAAAAAACCCAGAGTTTTGGCAAGGAAAAGTGTAGAGAAGGATAATTTCGTGGATATTCCCGATTTCTTCCGCATTTTCAGGCTTCTTTTCGAAAACCGAAAATCGGAAGGCCCAAAACCATCTGAAACCGGGGATCAGCTTATTCCTTCTCCCGAAGTCTGCTACTTTTAAGGCATCGTTGGCGCTGGAAACCACTTTGCATTTTTCAGGCTCAATAAAATAAATAAATACCATGAATGAGCCCTTTAGACCACACCTGTGAGTTTTTGCGCTTCAAAAACCTAGGGTTATGAGGTTGGAAGGGGTTAAAGATGAGGATCCGCCACCACTTCTCAGCAGCCATCTAGCACAAGGAACAAAAGCTCCATTCCAGGCACAGGAGACACTGAATTGCAAACTCTTATTTCGGGAAATCTTATCATCCAAACTTTGACGGTGGAAGCTTTCTATTTTCAAGTGATTTTGGTGGGAAAAAGGCAAAAGAAATCTTTCCACCTAAAAGTTTGAAGCACAGAACCACTTCAGACGTTCAGAAACTTTTGAATGGATTGCACTGGACACATCGGATTAGAATGAGGGGGCAAGAAATAATTTCTCCAAAAGGTTTTTAAACGCGTTTATTTTTCGGAAGCTGGGGGTATTTGGGGTTTATCGCTTACCTCAAGAGCTTGCCTACATAAAAAACACAGAAAAGTAAGACACCGTTTTTTGCGCGTACGATGCCTTTAACATTGCCCGAAATTTTCCCGAAATCTTCGGGGAAGGGGGACAGCGGGCTGCGTCCGTTTCACCCGTGTGCGCACTCTTCGTCTTTTCAGGCTACTACAGTGCGTTGCAAAATTATACGACATACCCCAATTTCCGCGGTTCCAAACTTCGCGTCATTTGAGGAGACAAACGGTAAACGCCAATCGATGCAGCGCACTCGAAAACCCCTGGGTAGGAATCTTCATGAAATTAGAGCCACTAGCATGAAACTGGCCTTGGAAATTGTCAAAAATGGCCGTTGCAAAATTATACGACATAGTTGATGTTCTCGCAGAAATTTCTATTCTACGCCATCTGTATCAGTTCGTTAATGGTAAGAATCACTAGAAACATCGAGTTATTAGTCTTCAGAAATATCTTGGCGCTGAACCACTTCCAAAACTCTGTTTGGTATGTTTCAACCCACCTTTTTGTGAACGCCCCTTTCAATCTGCGCCCATTTGCTTATGACTGCTAGTTTCAGCGGAGCCGAACGCTCGTATTGTCTGTTTTGGATGTAGATTCAACGCCCAATAATACGTCACACGTTTTCCACAGGGTTGAGATCCTGCAAACCGGCCGGCCATTCTAGCAAATTTGCAGGATCGGCCTGAAACCAAGCCTGCGTTGTTCTACTGACAAGAAGTGAAGGTGGGAACGGACTAGAAATAACTGGAAATGATTTTCCGGCACATACTGATAATCTGTGGAGTTCATAGGCCATGTCGCAATAAGCTGGTCCAGCTTGAAACCCCTCCTGGATCCGGGTCAATGCACTATTCTTTCTCCTCCGAAATTCCTACACAAGAATAAGTTCGGG
Source organism: Aplectana chamaeleonis (assembly GCA_029168955.1). Classification (NCBI taxonomy): domain Eukaryota; kingdom Metazoa; phylum Nematoda; class Chromadorea; order Rhabditida; family Cosmocercidae; genus Aplectana; species Aplectana chamaeleonis. The sequence continues at coordinate 188,772 of JAPDOI010000668.1, forward strand.
TCGTTTTGTAGATCTCTTCAATTCTTGGAACGCTTAGTCAAAAATAAATAAATGTAATAGAATTGATCAAGCTCGTTCGGATTGCACTTCCTTTCGACCGATAAAAAAGGATTTCGAAGGATCCACACTAGGACCCGAACTTATCCTTGAGTAGGAATTTCGGAGGAGAAAGAGTAATGAATTGACCCGGTTCCAGTTGGGGTTTCAAGCTGGACAAGCTAATAGCGACATGACCTATGAACTCCACAGATTATCAGAATGTGCCGGAAAATCATTTCCAGTTATTTCTAGTCCGTTTCCGCCTTCACTTCTTCTCAGTAGAACAACGCAGGCTTGGTTTCAGGCCGATCCTGCCAATTTGCTAGAATGGCCGGCCGGTTTGCAGGATCTCAACCCTGTGGAAAACGTGTGAGGTATTCTTGGGCGTTGAATCTACATCCAGAACAGACAATACCAGCGTTCGGCTCCACTGAAACTAGCAGTTATAAGCAAATGGGCGCAGATTGAAAGGGGCGTTCACAAAAAGCTGGGTTGAAACATACCAAACAGAGTTTTGGAAGTGGTTCAGCGCCAAGATATTTCTGAAGACTAATAACTCGATGTTTCTAGTGATTCTTACCATTAACGAACTGATACAGATGGCGTAGAACAGAAATTTCTGCGAGAACGTCAGCTATGTCGTATAATTTTGCAACGGCCATTTTTGACGATTTCCGTTGCCAGTTTCCTGCCGGTGGCTCTAATTTCATGAAGATTCCTACCAAGGGGTTTTCGAGGGTGCTGCATCGATTAGCCTTTACCGTTTGTCTCCTTAACTGACGCGAAGTTTGGAACCGCGGAAATCGGGGTATACCGTATAATTTTGAAACGCACTGTATAACACATAATTCTTGCACAAAAATCGTACACACTTTACTGTGTCTACGAAAGCAGCCAGACTTCGATAAGTCCAAAAGGTCCGATAAGACCAGAAATTAAACGAGGATTCCATCGAAGTTCCATGAAGTCACGCCAATCGACCCGAACCCGTCCAGGTACAGTAGCCCGACAGTATCCGAGACTCACAGTGTCCGAGAGCCTTGACGACGTGTTGCCGTCTATTCAAATCGGCATCTTATTCAATCCTTTTGTCTACAACTCTAACCTCTTTGTCCGACATCAGTCAGTACAGTTCACCGCGCACATTGATACACATTAACCGGTAATTGCCCACCGTATTGCCTCACCGCCCTAATTATCAGACAACTAGCTGTGGAATCATCTCGGATAAGGAGTCTGCGGATTACAAATACGCTACTAGGTATGTACCTCTAATTTAGGTAGGGGTTTCCGAGATTTGGAAAAAAAATTAACAGGGTGAATATAATATAGGCAAGTTACTTTTTTTCTGAAAAATTTTAGTCCAAGTTTCAGAAAAATTTTTAAACAATTTAATTAATTTATAACACACAGAGTGGATCAGTTAATTACAATTTAAAAATTTCACAAAATGACCTTCAAATTAAAAAATAATATTAATTTGAACGGGTTCATTCTGAAAAGTCGAGATGAAGTGTGTGAATTTTATGATGGAGACGCATTCGCGGAGAATTCGACAAGTGTTTCGCGACAATTATGCCATTCTTTTCATAAAAAAAAACGTGAATACATTGATTGAATCCAATTAAAGTCTGCCTAAACGCGACTGTCCGTCAATGCGGTCGGCGGGCGTGTCGAGCGGCCCTCTTAAAGGCCTTTTTCTAATCGAGTCTTCTCACAACTCCAAACGACTGACTGGGATATTATACACTATTTGTCCAATATTTCCGCTTATCGATTTTCGGGCCAAAACGATGCCTCCGCAACTGCTGCAGGACACACACGCTGACCGCGTGGGCGGACATTCTCAGTCGGACAGATCCTAAATGTAGACGGCAAGCCCAAGAGGGTTCTAGTCGCTGCTTGACGACTCGCCTTGTAAGATGCGGCACAACGTAAGATGTGGACAGCAAAGCTTTTCGGGGTGACGGACAAGTGTTTCGCGGCAATCACGAAATCACTCAAATGCTCACCTTCTTCTTATTTCGAGCACTAATAAAAACATGGGGTGCATTCTTTGTGGAATAGAGGGAGTTGGATTTTTGAGATGTCTTGCAAATGGAGATTCAATAGCAAGATGCTGACAGGGTCAAGCGGGGCAGTTGTTTGAGATTTAAGGAGTTAATGACGTACGCAAAGTTGCGCGTGGTCGCGCAGCGTTCGCACCTGAATTCCTGCGCAACGCGATTTACGCGTCGCATCTACATGAGGCATCGCGTCGTGCTACGAAATATCTGAACGCTGCCTCGAGGAGTCTACAGAGTTGCACCTACCGGCGACTGGTGGCCCAGCGTCAGCCTTGACGCGGCGACAAAAAAATCCCGTACATTATCGTCGGTTGCCCCTCGCTGGCAGTGAGGCAGGACCGTAGCGGCGTCAAAACACTCTGCGGTGCCCTCTCGTCGCTCTTCAGGTTGCGTCGGTCGCCCAAGTCGCCGAACGTAAGTGTATTGCATCGCCCAGTTCTGTGCGTCGCTGCGAGAAATGCCGCGACTTCAACTCCGCAGACCCCTTCAGAGTTCGTTTGCGGAGCGACGCGATGTTATAGACAGTCTATCTATCAGTGAAGCTGCATCGCGTCGCGACTTCGGTAAGTGTTGCCGGGATCATACTTCCAGCGACGAGCGACGCTATGCAATGCTTACCATCAATATCGACTGAAAATCGATATGCACGATCTGCACTGTCGCCGTCGCTAATCGCGACAAGTATGGTCCCGGCCTAACCACGGCGCAAAGACGCAATGCATTGAATTTTAAGCAAAAATCACGTACGCGCGACGTCGATCGCGTCGCGCTACAATGCAACGCGACATGTTTAACGTCGATCAGGGGAAGTTCGCTGCTGATTATTTTCCTTTGAAAGACAAAATCCTTGCCACAGAAAGCGTAAAACAATCAAAATCGAGTAGCTTGCACTCCAGTAAACTAGAAAAACTTTAATACTGCCTACCAGTAGCTGGCTCACGCAAAATTGTGTACGTACGCAATTGTGCGTTTTCGATCAGTATTCGCGTACTGTTCACGCCCCGAATCCCGCGCGATGCGATAATCGCGTTCCAGTTAGACCTATTGTATACTTTTGCGATACGCGGTCGCGTCGCTCTTCACAGCGACAGCGAGCGCCTGTTGCGGAGCTCCCGCTCTTTGGGCCTAAAGCATGCTTGCTGCGAAGCGAAACCGCGACACTGCATATAGGCCATATTGATTAGTGGTCGATATCCATCACAACCACTACGTCACGTCGCTCTCCGCCAAAAGTATGCACTAGGCATTGAATCTGTCGCTGTCGCAAGGCAGCGACAGTGGCAACGACAGGCGTCGGCACACTTGCAATATGGCCTAGTGCACACTTCCCGCGACGCGCGACCGCCACAGTGCATATCAGCAATATCGATTTTCCGTCGATGGTAGATGACAAACATTTCATAGCGTTGCTCGTCGCGGAAAGTATGCACTAGGCCTATGTCAGCCCTCTGCGACACGTCGCTGCGACGGGATGTGACAACTGCTCCTACGATGACGAGTGATTTTGCGCCTATTCAGTTTCCGCAATGATTTGTGCTAAACGTAATAACTGTCACTCATAACAGCGACAGAATATACTATTGAACTGACATGTACCATCGCATCGCCACGCGGAAACTCTAAACGCCGCTTTTGCGCGACGTCCATCTCGTCGCGTTGCATTGCAAGGCGATGCGAATGATGTCGTGTCGCTCGCCATTTATCGCGCCTCTTCATCGCGAATCCCCGCGACAACGCGACGGCACGTCGCTTGATCGGCAAGTAGGCTCTGAGCTCTGAACGCCGCCTTGAAATTTCATTTATTCATTGAATGCGGGTCGCAGTTTCTTAGGATGTGATTTGTTGCTCTATAGAACATGTAACGATGGACGGACGAAAACGTCAGCAACGTGTTCAATAAGCGGAGAAGTGTTTCGCGGCAACCCCCGCCTTATGGAGTTGTGGACAGAGCGCACTTTGTGAATTGTGACAAGTCTTGCCAAGAAACACTTGACACACAGAAACAGATCTTTTTAAATGAGTAGAAAATGTCTGAATTGAGACACAAGAAATAAAATAAAAAAATTCCTAAGCATAAGAAAAAATGGAATGACCAAAATCCCTTAGTAGTATTTACAGAAATTCTAAGAGAAAAATGAAGCTGCAAAGTGAAAGCCGTACCAAATCGGGAAAATTGAACTTCAAACACAATGATGAAACCTCACCGAGTTACCTGGCATAATTGCCAAACTGGCTCCACCGGCATAAACTGCCGGTTTTTCGTCACACGAGATGATGAAGCCAATTGAGAGGGCTATATAGTTGACTTCGGAAATCGTCAAATAGCTATTGAAACCGATTCGTCTACTGCGCAATTAGCATGAAGATTGACTACAAAGAGGGCCAGTTTGAGGAGAAGAAATCCGCATAAAAACCACTACCTCCTACTCGGACCAGGCATACAGTCATGTATTACCTAGCCCGAATCGCGCAAATCTGTCCGACAGAATCGATTACCATGTCCAGTCTCAATATTCGGCCGCATAATTCATTCGAATCTCGAATCGAAAAAAAATTGAAAAAAAATGAAATGAAAAAAAATTGAAATTAGAAAACAAGGGCTGACATGAAATCCTACCTGAGGCAAAATTAACAAAATTCGAAATATCTGATTCTTGGAACTGAAAAACCGAAGCAGTCGATAATCTGCTCCGGTGAAAACTATAGTTGTGCTCTTAACGAAAAGATCTAATATGGAATAGATACGAGCCGTTTTTGTGAGGTCCGAAGTTCGAATGGACTCCAATAAATTCGAATCGAATAATTCCGAAGCGACAACCTGAAAACGGCCCAGGTTAGCGGTCTTGTGAAAAAAACCCGAACGCCATTATTCTGTTCAATATTCGAAAAATGCTTTCATCAACACTTTGTTCAGGCTGGTTATTTTGGGCGCTGAACACGATTATAAAGTCCGTTCCCAGACTTTCAAAAGGTTACCGAGCGTTTTCAAAGGTGCAATACGTACAGAGAGCTACTGTCGTGAGCATGTGACCCATTTGAATCAGCAGATCGGGGCCAGAAACTGAGCAGTTTTACTATGGATCCCCAAAAGAAACTAAATGCAGTTCCCAAGATATCACAAGGTTGCTGAGTTGAACGCCAAACTCCGATGTCAGGCCGGACTCGAACCTGCATTTTACTCTTTCCGGGCGAGAGTGTTACCATTACACCACCGACACCCCGCTTTGCATTCCCCATACCCGTTATCGAGTAATTGCTGTTGTGCCAACAGAGTTCATGTGTGAATAGCTGAGGAGGAGTTGCGCGGAAAGCGTGCAGTGCAGGTCCTAGTCCTTCACATCTGCGGCGGTAGTAATTTGGCCTTAAAGGCATCGTCCACGATGAAAACCGATTTTGGGTTTATGCGTTCATTCGGACTAGTGGGCCATGACAATGTCACTCAGAAAGTGTGGAGTTACAAAACCGTCTCTGAATGAAGATTCGCTTACCTCAAAATGGCTTCCTGTGTTTGGGGGGCCGGCCTTGGGGTCGATCCGTTGTTACAAGGAACAAAACTCCTGGGTTGCTGACGTCGGGCGTGCCTTGACGCGTCGTAGGGCGCAAAACACACGCCAGTCGATTTCGAATTCGGCATCGATCGAAAGCAGCCGGCAGCACTGGACGCAGCAGGTGGGTAGCCCATTTTAATTTCGCTGAAGTCGTAGTTGAGCGGCATCCTCGGTGAATTGCTTCCAACGCTGCGCCAAGGAACGAAGCGTAAAACTGTTCCTTGCATTCTCTGCGCAACTATCCCAAGTTAATGCCGGCGCGAAATTCAAATTTGCTATGAACTTTCTAAAAATGGGTTTCTCTCAAAAAGTTGACGTTTTTGAGGGGGCGTTTTGCTACCGTTAGTCACTATAGGGATAGTACAACACGAAAGCATCAAAAACCCAAATATGGTTTTCATCGTGTACGATGCCTTTAAGTCAGAATTAAGAGTGATGAGCATCTTCCATTAATGTGGAGGTAATGGCTGTCCAAATGAAGAACCATCGTAATGTAAATGAGCAGATGTCAAGTTGTTGGCAAAACTAGCAGAGCTGACAGAGTGCGAACCACGTCTATCCATTTGATGTTACGAGAGCAGCGCGACATTGCACTGCGCCATTGCGCCCAACAGTCTCTCGCTGATAAAGTGGATGAGATTATTCGCCATTGAAGAAAATGCATGACAACTACACGGCCGGGGTTCGATCCACTGCCTGTATTAGCGGAATGGGAGATCGCTCACCTAAAAAGAGCATTCGTAGATTTTGAATCAACGAATTGAACAACCTCTAAGAAATTTCGAATAAACTGCTTCTCCGGATTTATTCTTCCCGGATATTTTTAATGAGTGACAGCTCCGAAGGGGTCCGCTGGTTTTTTTTTTGAATTGACGACTAAATTCGAAAATCAGACTTATCTTTAATACTAAAGTGACTGAAAGTTTTATCCGATTGTTAAAGCCGAATTTTCGAATAATAAAGAGATCCAATGGAACTTTTTCTTGCTTGCTTATCATTGAACTGTCGCGTCCTGTTCAATATTAGAAAGCCAAATTACAGTAGCCACCTTTTGAAAAAAAAGGGCAGCCTTACTTGGGGCAAAAAACAGTCCAATTCTCGTTAGTTTCCTGATTTGAATTTTTTCCCAATTTTTTTAAAGTATAGTATTGTACAATATGTTACGCGAATTTTAGGCCAACTTTGCTAGAGCAATTTTTATTATTGAAGCAGATTTCTTTCCCTGCAATAGATCTGCTAAAACGACGACGGCGGCCCACCGATTCCAAACTTTGAGTTTTAAATGTTAATGCATTACGGAATCGATACGTATGCTCCTTCGATAAATTAAGTACTTATTAGGCGATGTGAAGATACCTATTGGCACTAGAAATGTCTTCTTTTCACAATGGTTTCCTAGCACATCAGCTGAAAGATTTAGAAGTAGTCCAGGAATTCTCGTCTGCTGAATTTCGCCCTTTTAGCCATTTAGTTCAGGGAAAAAGTGTAGAAAATGCCTCCCGATTACTTGTGCAATTGATACGAAACGCTGCATCGCAGGTATAGCGCGCACGATGACTCTTGCCGCAGGTCCGGCGCGCGCGACGTTTCAGTGAATTGATTGCAAACGGAGTTCACCTCAAAAGCAAAGCGATTCCGGGGCAAAAGTGGTCGCAAGCCATATCCATAAATGGCAGTTTGAATCTTGAATACGCCTGGGTTTTAAAAAAATGAAGAGAAAGCTGAATGTGCAACAAGATTCCATTTTTCGAGAAATTGAACCCTTTTTCACCAATTTATTCAATTTCCTTCGTTGTAACAAAATATAGCTCCGGTAATGTAATCGAAAACTGATAAACTAGGCTTAACTCAAAAGGAAATGGTCTTATTTCACCTCTAACTGTCTTGGTTTACCTCCGCCTTAAAATTTGAACGAGAGTTTTAAATGTACTCGGAGGACATTTTGCTCAGGTCCAATGGAAATCTATGTGTCTCCCCCACCACCGCACTATTTCTTGTGCTCTGGCCACCCTGCAATCAGCGACAGCCACCTGTCGCTGATGTTTCCAATCAGTGTCATCCATAAATTTGATGATGAAGTGTCGCTGATTTGGAACAGAGTTGCTCATTAAGAGTTGGCGCTTCTATGAGGGCATTCCCAGGTCACAACCAGCATGTTTGACTTTATGTAAGATTAAAGATAAGATGCAACTCAAATTAAAGATTTAAGTTGCGTATTAGGCCAGATTACTACCGCCCCTGAGTTTTGCGTTCAACTCAGCAACTTTGTGATAAATGCAGTTCAAGTTTGCAAATGCGTTTAAAGGCTCAGTCCAGGTTCAGAGGTGATTTTTGATACTATAGTCCGATCGCCGTGTATAGCAATCCCGCCAAGCGCCAAATCTCAATCAGTTCAAATAAGCGAGAAAAAAACGAGGAAAAGTCGACCACGCCCACATGAAATGAAAAGTGGGTGAAGCCCACCGACGAGTTTCCAATCTCAATAGAGAAGAGAAGAGCGATAGATTTTTTTTAAATCTATGTTCTTAAATTTGTTCTGATGCAACTTGATATTGCAACCGTGGCTGCGAATGACGTGAAAATGCACACCCGAGACAACTCGTCCACGAAATTTTAGTTGCTCAAATTCGACATCTTTGAGAGCCATAACTCCTTTCGTGGTGAGCTTCAAGCGATTCTGGAGAAACCAGTGTGGTCAGCGTGAAATTTCCTCCCAGATAATGAGGAAAACAAAAAATCGATTCTGAGGTTGAAGTGTGCCTCTGAAGGCAAGGTCGGGCCAAGCTCTTGTATCACCGAGGCTAGTGTTACAGTTTACCGCAATGTTAAAAGGACATGGTGCGGTTGCAGTCACACACTAAAACTACAGAGGAAGACGCCAGATTTCATTATCGATCGACTGCACAGTTGATCTTCTGAGTAAGTTACGGTTTTTTTCCTTGTTTGTTTCGGCATCATTTTTGCTTCTGACTGTTTGAATATTGCGAAGTGGAGCTATTCTTAGTGCGTGCGAAAAACTAGCCGTTTGCTCGGGCTTCGTAGTGTTTTTTTCGAAAGTCTGTTTTGAAATCGAAAAAAAACGGCAAATTCCTCTCGCACACTGAAAAAAAGCCCCTATTCGTAATAATATAAAAGTCAGAAACAAAAATAATGCCGAAGCAAAGAAAAAAAAAGAAAACCCGTAACTCACCTAGAAAATCAGCTGTGCTGTCGATCGCTCGCCGTAATGAAATCGGTTTTCTGAATGCGGTAATGAAATCTGGCGTCTTCCACCGTAGTTTTAGTGTGTGACCGCAACCGCACCATGTCCTTTTAACATTGGGGTAAACTGTAGGTAGACTGGGCTGGTCTACATATCTGAGCATTATGTGGGCTTCCCACAAACTCAAAGTCCCTATTTCTGGAGAAAACAGCCTCGAAGTAAGGGATTATGGTATTCACAGCTTGATAATCATGGCGAGAATGACGGATATCAAAACCGAATCTCTGAAGAATGCGGGGACGGTGGCTAGAACAAGAACGATGGACACACTTTTCTGGCACAGCGGTTGGCGGAAATGGAAGGAGTACCTTGGAGAAGACCGTTTTTACGCATTTTCCGCGCTTTTTTTCGGGATTACCTAAGCATACACTACGCAGGAAATCTCAACATAAAAGATCTGCCCGGACCTTGCCTTAAACGTTCTGAACACTGCCTATGTGAGCGAGCAATGCAATAGATGCGTATCGGCGATGAGGGCCACAGACGGCGCAGGTGCGCTCAGTCCGACCACGAAGAGTAGATTTTTTTACACCCGATTCGCAAGATGTAAATGCTTTAGGAGGCCTCCAGAAGCTGAGCGGGGAAGCGTTGACATCTGAATCATGCATCGAAAAGCGTCGTACCCTTCCCTGTAGCGTCGCCTCACTTTTCACCGCGCCGCCTCGCGGCGGAAGTATAAACGACCCCTTACGCGGAAGGCAGGCGATTTTTTGCGGCTATTCCTCGTTAGAAACTCTCAGAGGTATTCGTCGAAAATCTTTAGCTTCTGCTGCACGCGAGAAATCACCAAACGATTTTGAATTTTACAGAACGAAATTCAAGGCAGAGTTCACGATGAATATCATACTCGAGTTCGACTCCAAAACGGGATTGTTTGGTAGTGAGTTAAGGAATAGTGAAGAAACTGCGAAGAAAAACGCTCGGAATAAGTTAAAATAACGGTTTCTAACGTACGTACAGATTCAGGGCGCGCACGAGTTTACGCGCCCTGCTAGTTTCCGCAAGCGCGCGCTAATGGCAAAATGTGCTCGAATCGATCAGGCTGGACGTGGCTTGCCAATCTGCCATCGAAAAAGTCCGCAAGCTCGTCAGAACGGGGCGGGGCGGGCTAAGCAGGCGTACAGGTTCTACTAAATCTTCACTTCACGAACGTTTTCACAGACTTCTGGCCCGTTTTCGCTGCTTTCTTTAACCCTATCCCCTCCAGCATCTGCCGGCCTAGTGTTTATCACTCAAAACTCAAAAACTAAATTTATCATGAACACTGCCTTTAATAACACTGACCATAATAAATAGCAATGACGGGGTAGATGTATTCGAAACTATTCGAATTCGAATGTTCATTCGAATATGTACAATACCGCCCGTATCTTTTGGTCATTGGGCGCGCTAGCCGTTGCCGTTTGGCGTCGTTTTTGAATAACTCGCTTCAAAGTGGCCCAATCGGAAAATGGAAGCCAAATTCGGAATCAGCATCAAAAATGCTATCTACTGAATGTATAAAATTTCAAAATGGAACTCAGTGGAAGATTTTGGGTTGCGGTAGCCATCCAATGTCCCTCGTGTCCAAATGGGGCTGGTGTTTAAGTGTTGTTATAAGTGGATTTCTTGACATTTTCTCGTATTTAGCACATTCATGTGCCACTTGTTATCCTCTGTGTTTCTTCTGAAACATTTCGACAGCGAAAAAGTTATTAACAATTTATAAAAAAGTCATTTTCCCTAAAAATTTATGGATTTTGATGTGACAAAATCACAAAGTTCTTCTATATTAGTGACTTATTTTGAGATAAATTGCAAAACTTTGAGGAGAATTCAGGTATTAAAAGTTAAACGGAAATCGCCTTCTGAAATTGGGTTACCTATTTGATTTCACATTCAAAAAAGGTAGGTACATATCAGAGCGCATTTCAACAACCATGTAAGAAATTCGCTTTGCAATCTTTGTTTTTTCTCCTCACACGAAGAAATCATGTCCAGAATCAGCCAGTATATGGAAATGCACCAAAAATGAACAGTTCAAAAAAACTTTTATTCAAAAACTAAAATTTTTATAAAGTGACGAATTTCAATTTTGATGCTGAAATACTCCTCGAGTTCCATGTTTTTCGTGTATAGCGCATGAATTTGTTCAGAAATCGTTTCAAAATATAGAATTCCTAACCTTTTCCGATTATTTAAAAAAAATAAATTATCGAAAGTGAAAATTTTACTGAGACCACAAATTTTGAATTTCTTTCCAGACTTCTCTGTGAATCCCATGTATGAATTCCTTTGAATTCCTTCATTATATGAATTTGTTTCGAAAATGTGGGAATCGTGAAAATCTTCAATCTTTTTTCCCGAAAAAAAAACCAATGAAATTTGAAATTTGAATTTTCTCTTAATTTCCATTTTTAGTGGGAAAACGTTCAAGGAATGTTTCGCTGTTCAAGTAGAGCGCAGAAACCTAATCAGCATTCATTTTAAAAATGCTGAATTTAAAAAAATTAATTCTTTCCGCGAAAAAAAAAATTTAAATTTTCTAACTTGATTTTTCATTATTAGAACAATTTTTTTAATTTGATACCGGAAAATTCTTTAGATCCCATGAATCAAGAGATTGTTTCAAGATTTAGATAATCTAGGAAATTTTCCATTTTTCTCCCAAAAAAAATGCAAAAACTGAATTTTCAATACAATTACCAGTTTTGAATTTCTCTCTTGAACACTTCTAGATTTTCTTACTATTGGAGCTCCAGTCGCGAGAAAAGGTTTCTCTAGCTTTGCTACGCAGAATCCAGTCCGCATTGCGGTAATTTCGAAAAAAAAAGAATTTTTCCTACAAAACATTGAAAATTCAAAATTGAATTTCTGAAGAAAAGACCGGCTTCAGAACACATTCCAGAACCCTTCTAGAACTCCATAATATCTCGAATTCACTAATTATATTGAAGTCGTTCGACCCTCCACCCTTCGCATGCCAGGCGATTCCATATTTTTCCCCTGCGCTATTCCCTCGAATATGTATGCAGTAGGTTTTGAATATCGAGAACACCACAATGACCTCTTTTAAAGTCCGAGTTTCGAATGATATTCAAATGACACCATTTTTCGTTAGCCGAATCGAATAGTCTTCGAATGGTGCGATTTTAGAAATTCCGAATTCGAATACGTAATCGAATAGTAATTCATCGATTCAAATCGAATAGTAATTATTTGATTCAAATCACACAACTACATATAATGAGAACCCACCCGATATCAACTTCTTCAGTCCATATCCAATGAGTTTTCTAATTTTCCATAACCCAAAGTTTGACGAAAATCGATTTTAATGCTCGTATTACAGTAAAACTCGCAAAAGGACGCAGAGGTGGTGTAGTGGCAGTGCTCACGCCCAGCACGGAAATATTGCAGGTTCAATCCTGCCACGATCCGGGTTCTGTCACTGCATTCTTTTTTTCCATATAAAATGCCTTAACAAAGTGAATACTAATCAGAAACATTACACGAATATATACATTTAGTTTACTGCTGTAATTCCTTCCGATCACTAAAAATTCTATTCATATTTCTCTGTGCTACCGTCAATATTCACGGGAAGAATTTCAGGAAGGGTAAACCACACGGGATGTCACCACAATCGTAGTGAACTTCATGGTTGGTCTGTGGGAGATCAGCTACGGGAACAAGCACTGACTGGCCAGAATTTGTAAAAACTCTTGAAAATCTCAATCTATCTCAATGAAGGCATGTATGACACAATCCAACAAATAGCAACAACTGAGTGACCATAAGAACCTTAAACTCGACCGAATACAAGTGCAGGGTGCGGGTGAGCGCGTCGTTTGAGAATCGTGTCAGTCCTTATGGAACGACTTCAAGTGTCATCAGCATTGAAGACATCCGACCACGAACACGATCGCCACGCGCCATCGTCGAGCCGCCGACACCTGACAAACATCCACCCGAAACTATTTCCATATGAGGTTATTTCCAGATCGCTTTGGCCACACTTACAAAGGAAGGCCACTTTCACAAAGTGGCCATTCCAAATGAAATTTACAATTTCTGAAAATTTAGCTTCCTGGCAAAAGTAACGATTTGGCAGTGTCATTTAAAGGCAGTGTTCACGATAAAAGTCGTTTTCCTGTTTTTTCCGCCTATCTTGAAAACGGCCCCATGTTGATTCCAATGATGTCCCTGGAGTAGTACAAGACCCCCTGGAAACGGAGTTATGGCCCCTCGAAATTCAGCAAGGGAAGAATTGTGGACGAGTTGTCCGAGGCTTGTAACTCCCGTTTTTTGCAGCCGATGTGTGCGAGCTGACCTGAGTAGAGAGAGAAGTCGAGAATGAAGGGAAGAACGAAGCTTTTGATCGAAAACCATCTCTCATTTACCCACGAATTCAGGGGGACTGCTATAGGACGTGAGCGGAGTGGCCCGATGGGTTGGCTGGCCCACCAGATTTTCACCCACTTACCGGCCTTTGTTCGTCGCACTTCCGTTCTTAATCTTCTTATAGGGACCCAAAGCTTACGTTTTAGCCAAAAGAAAGGGCAAACTTTTTCTTCGTGAACACTGCCTTAAAAGGCAGTGTTCACGATGATTTCCGACCCCGAGTTTTCCACTGAAAACAATGCGTTGGCTACCAACTGTTACCAAGATTACGAAGAAACCTCGAGAAACGCACTAAATCGTCTCATTTCAATGACACTATTCTATGGCCTGGACTAGTTGTCCGATTGGATGAACATGTTCACGGTGATTGTCACCGGTAAAAAATCGGGCTAATCGAAATTGGAAGGATATTTCAGGCAAAACAGTACTAATTAAGACCCGAAGGAATGAGCGAAGCAATAGAGAGCAGAGAATCGCAAAAGGCGGTTTCACAAAAGATTTCATTGTCACAACAAACAGTTCCTGTGATACTTAAGAGGCGGGGTGATACTTAAAGGCTTCGTACTCGCAAAAAACGGTGTCTTGTTTTGATATGGTTTTGAGTAGGCAAACTCTTGAGGCAAGCGATAATAGCGAAGAAACTATAGTTGTACACGAACGAAATTTTCGAAAATTTTTTGAAAGATTTTTCGAATTTTTTTGTTCGTTTTCGTTCGTTCGAAATTTTTTCAAATGAAAATTTTTCAAATTTCGTTCGTTCGAAATTTTTTCGAATGAAAATTTTTCAATTTTCGTTCGTTCGAAATCCGATTTTTCAAATTTTCGAAATTCGTTCGTTCGGGATTTCTTTTCGAACACATTTCGAAAAAAATTTCGAAATCCCCGACAAATATCGAAAAAATTCTAACTTTTCGACGAGTTTCGCAAAAATACGAAATTTCAAAAAAAATTGAAGTTTCGATTAGAAATTTCGATTAGTTCCGATTTTCGTTCGTTCGACCCCCGAAATTTCGGAAGTTTTTCGAAATTCGTTCGTTCGACATTTTTTCGAACGATTTTCTTGCAATTTTCGTTCGCTCGAAATTTTTTCGAACAAACATTTTTCGGATTTTTTTTCGAAGTTGTACAACTATAGAAGATACCTCAAAAAAAATCCAGCTTTCGAAAACTAAACGCGTTTAAAAACATTTTGAAAAATTGATTCTTCTCCCCCTCCGTTGAATTCGGTGTGTCCAGTGCAATACGTCCGAAGTTTTTACGAACGTCTGAAGTGTTTTTACGCTCAAATCTTTTCAAGTGAGTAGATTTCTTTTGCCTTTATTCTATCAAAATCACTTAAAAATAAAAAGCTTTCACTGAGCAAGTTTGGATGACAAGATTTTCCGAAATAAGAGTTTGCAGCACAGTACATATCTCTTGCCCCTGACATGGCGCTTTTGTTCCTTGTGCTAGATGGCTGGTGAGAACTGGTGGCGGGTCCTAATCTTTAACCCCTACCAACCTCAGAACCCTACGTTTTTGGCGCGCCAAAATTTACCGGTGTGGTATATCGAGCTCATTCATGAAATTGAGGCTAAAAAGGGAAAGTGGTTACCAGCGCGACGTAGAAGTTGGGAAAAGTGCACCAGAAGTACATGAAACCCTTTAAGGATTTCTTGTGCTTCTGGTGCGTTTTCTCAGTTTCTACGTCATTTTACTTCTACCCGGGGACCACTTAATCAATATAGCGAGTAGTCTCAAAAATCAAGATTACCGTGAACACTGCCTAAAAGTCAAAAAAGCTTCGAAAATATCGTGAAGTATCTTTGAAAAAGATTTGGCGTAAAATAGCCGGGAGTAATAAAAAAGTTAGAACAACAAGTGAAACAACTGAAAACACGATTTGGCGGTCGACCACTTCACAAGCTCCTCCGCTATACTTATCAAAGCCAAATCAAGCGCAACGCAAACATTAAGCCATTTCTAAAAGCATTAATGAGGTAACCAGCATACTGTGCTTCTCTGGGCGAAATTCCGGTCCGCAATTCCGTCTCGACACGCTTTGCGGCCGCACGCTCCTGAGTCGGAAAAGTTTCCAGCGCCGCAGGCGCCATTCTGTTGACCGTAGATGGGTTTCGGAAACTGGAAACTAAAATAAAATTGGAGAACAGTGTAAAAAAAGCCACATTGAGTCGGCTATGGCGCTGGAAACTCGACCGACTCGAGGGAGTGCCGCCGCAAAGCGTGTCGATACGCAATTGCGGACCGGAATTTGGCCCAGAGAAGCACAGTAGGTTGAGATAGGTGAGCACAATGCCCCATTCCATATCGAGCTTAATTTCGTTTTGATAAGTTAAACGGAGAAGTTCGTAGAATCCAACTGTCACTACTTCTAAATAGACGGTCTTTAATTGACCGCCAAGCGTATTTTTAGTTACTGTGCATCACTGGGCCAATTTCCGGTTCGCAATTGCGTCTCGACACGCCTTGCGGCCGCGCGCATTGAGTCGGAAAAGTTTATAGCGCAGCAACCGCCGATCTGTTGACTCTAGGTGGGTTTCAGAATTTGAAATGTATACAAAATTGGAGAAAACTGTATAAAAAGCCATATCGAGTCGGCTTTGGCGCTGGAAACTCGACTAATTCCAGCGCGTGCGGCCGCAAAGCGTGTCGAGACGCAATTACGGACCGGAATTCGGCCCAGAGAAGCACAGTAGGTTGAGCTAAGTGAGCACATCGCCCCATTCCCTATCGTGCTTGATTTCGTTTTGATAAGTTTAACGGAGAAGTTCGTAGAATCCAACTGTCACTACTTCTAAATAGTCGGTCTATGATTGACCGCCAAGCGTATTTTTAGTTACTGTGCATCACTGGGCCAATTTCCGGTTCGCAATTGCGTCTCGACACGCCTTGCGCCCGCGCGCATTCGAGTCGGAAGAGTTTCCACGACCGCCGATCTGTTGACTCTAGGTGGGTTTCAGAATTTGAAAAGTATACAAAATTTTAGCAAACTGTATAAAAAGCCATATCGAGTCGGCTTTGGCGCTGGAAACTCGACTAACTCCAGCGTGTGCGGTCGCAAAGCGTGTCGAGACGCAATTTCGGACCGGAATTTGGCCCAGATAAGCTCAGTATTTCACCTCAATTCCTAGAACTTTATTACTCCAGGCTATTTTACGCGGAATCGTTTTTTAAGATATTCCAAGTTATTTTTGAAACTTTTTTGTGAGTACAAATTTTCGGAAACATGGCATAGCCAAATTGTTGTTTTTGCCTGGGAGCTAAATTTTTAGAAATTTCGTCCTGATTTCCAATTGCCAATTTCTTATGATTAGTTATAGCATTTTCAAATTCACCATGATTTTTTCCACAAATATTTTTATGCCAGGTTGTCCAATAATTCTTGTCCGAAAATTTCACCACTTTTAATTGTTTTCAACTTTATTGAAAAACAAGTCTAATCAACAATATAATCACCACAGTTATCCACACTAGTGGCCCATCGATTGGGCAGGTCGCCGACGCCCTTCGCCAAGAACTCCGGGGGCTGCAACTCGAAGAAATCCGCGATGTCGGATTTGAGGTTGTCGTAGTTGGTGAATTTTCTGCCGGCCAAATGGTGCTTCAGCGGGCGGAACAAGTGGTAGTCGGAGGGGGCGAGGTCCGGGGAATACGGCGGATGGGCAACCGTCTCCCAGCCGAGCGTCGCCAACTTCTGCTGGGTCTCCTTCGCCACGTGGGGGCGCGCGTTGTCGTGCAGCAGGTGAACCGAGGCCCGTCGGGGACGCTTTTCTCGGATGGCAGCGGCTAGTTTCTCGAGCTGACCGGTGTAGATGGAGGCGGTGACCGTCCTGCCTTGCAGGAGCAGCTCGAAGTACAGCATGCCCTTGGTGTCCCACCAGCAGCAGAGCATGATCTTCAGCGGGTGCAGGTCGGCTTTCGGCGTCGTCGGCGGCTCTTCTCCACGCGGAATCCAGACGGCACGGCGGGCGACGTTGTCGTAGAGGACCCAGCTCTTATCCCCAGTGACCAGGTCCTCGAGCAACGCCTTGCGATGCGGACGAAAGAGGAGGGACTGGCAGACGGCCATGCGGCTCTGCTTGTTGGCGTCCGTCAGACGGTGGGGGATCCAACGGGCCTGAACTTTGTGGTAGCCGAGTAAGTTGAGTCGATTGTGGATGATGGACTTGCTGCAGCCGAGCGTCGTCACCAGTTCACGGGTGGTGGCTTCCGGCTTCTCATTGATACAGCGACGGACTTCGTCATCATCCACCATAGAAGGCCTCCCACTGTGCTCCCTGTCCTCGAGGCTCGTGTCGCCACTCTCGTAACGATTGAACCAGCGGCTGACTGTGCGTTGGGACACTGCATCCTCCTTGCACGCTCCGCAGATGTTTGCGACCGCGGTGCCCGTGTCGTTGCCCAGCAGCCACTCGTAGTACACGAACGTACGAATTCGACCTTGGTCCATTTTAGCTTGTACTGGTAGCTAGACGCGGCGACTGCGCCTTGTATACCTCTAGCGTAGAACTCTGGAGAACCTTCTAGAAGGTTCTTACACTAGCCTGATATTATAACACTTCTAAGGAAAATTATAGAACTTTGAAAATTTTCAGACAGGATTTATTGGACGGCCTGGTATTTTTTCGCAAACTCCCCATGGTGTCAGAATATTGTCCGAAGCGTTTCCGTTCGCAATATAAAGAGAGCATGAAACGGAACAAAGAGACAAAAAAAACAAGAAAGAAACAGAGAAATGGAATTTTCAGGGTCAGAAAATTCCTGTTTCATCCACCATTCATATATAGACCGTGAAAGCGACTTTGTTGCTGCCGTTGCCCACGAAAACTCGTGAAAAATCAAGCAGAATTCGTGTGGCCTTGCGTGGTACAGTAATTCACGTTTTCAAAGTAACTTCATAAGCAGAATTTATTGATCGGCAAGCGCGACGCGTACTTGCGTCGCGTCTGCCAATCAATAAATACAGTTCAATATAATCTTCGTGGATGAAAATTGTCTGCAAATTATTACCAATAAGCTGTTTACGTAGCGTCACCACTTTCGTATCGCCCTTTTTATACAAAATTTCGGCAAAACTGGCCATTGTGTGCAATTACACTGGAGACATTCGAGCTCGCAAAGACTGCGGCCGACCATTTGGTCAAAAAATGTCACAAGTACAGCCCACGGCGACAACAGAAGAAGGCCATTGGGCAGTTGCGTATTTACTGTGCTTATATGGGCCAAGTTCCGGTCCGTATTTGCGTCTCGACACGCTTTGCGGCCGCACGCCCTCGAGTCAGTCGGGTTTCCAGCGCCGAAGACGACTCGATGTGGCTTTTTTATACAATTTTCTTCAATTTTTTCTTAATTTCCAGTTTCCAAAACCCACCTAGAGTCAGCAGATCGGTGGCTGCGGCGCTGGAAGCTCTTCTGACTCGGGAGCGTGCGGCCGCAAAGCGTGTCGAGACGCAATTGCGGGCCGGAATTTGGCCCAGATAAGCACAGTACCCTAAGCATACAGTAGGCTGCGCCATAATCGACGGCGAAGTTGTCAAAACTTGCACGAATTTTCGTTTGGGCGTTTATTTATACAAACTAGAGGGCCCTGGAAGCGTTTGATTTGAAATCTACCCAGGGAGGTTATTTGGGGTGCTGGTCACGAATTTGAGGTTAATCTGTCCATTTTCCAGAGTTTTCGACGAAATTCGTTTAAAGCTTTCAATCAGGGGAAGATTTGAGTTCAAAACGCTGCTGTAGACGATTTCCTGAGCGCTATTAAACAAACGGCTCAAAATCTTACTCCAAAGGTTATCTGGAGTGCCAAACACAAATCTCAAGTCCGTTTATCGGTTTTCAACCGCTCACGGTAGTTTACGGTGGGTATACAGTAGTACCGTCAAAGTCCCGGAATTCGCCAAAAATTTCTATGAGGGGGTTTCTCAGACAGTAGGTGCGGGCGGATCGCTGGCTTTTGGCGAGCGAATCGACATTCCCCCCCCGTTATCCGCCAGCCAGTAGCCAGCGATCCGCCCGCCAGTAGCTAGCGATCCTCCCGCCAGTAGCCAGCGATCCTCCCGCCAGTAGCCAGCGATCCTCCCGCCAGTAGCCAACGATCCGACCTCGATGCCACATGTGGGTTATTCCGATGATTCCCACCACGATCTCCGTGTGCGGGATCACCATTCCTCCTAGCCGTGAGCACCATCCCTTCAGCTGCCAAAAATTATTCTCCGGCCTCTAAGTGATCCTTCAAAGGTGACTTGAAGCCACCTTTCAGAATCGGCCTCGAAATGCCGAGTGAGCATTCAGTGCGATGAAGCGCCTTTTATACCTTTCGGTTTGTTTACTCTGAGCATGATACTGATGCCAGCTAAGAACTCGTCAATGGTTGACAAGTTTCACCGCTTGAAATTTGAGCGGGTGGATCGCTGGCTATCATAGCAGTGGCGGGCGGATCGCTGGCTAACTAAGCCCTGGCGGGCGGGTCGCTGGCAGGTAGCGGGCGGATTGCTGCATCTCATAGTTCAGCGAGCGGATCGCTGGCTACCAAAGCCCTTGCGGGCGGATCGCTGGCAGGCTCCGGGGCGGATCGCCGCTTCAGAGCTTGCCGGCGATCAGCCCGCTAGCGTGATCAACTTTCCCAGGTGCCGCTATCCGCCCGCCAAAACGCAGCGATCCGCCCACGGAGACAACGAGAGGCTGAGCGATCCGCCCGCTGAGGCCACGATGGGCAGCGATCCGCCCAAAACATCCTGGCGGAACGCTCGCACAGGCCTCGATCGCCAGCGGTCGGTCCGCACCCACTTTCTGAGTATTCGGGGTGCTGGACACGAATTTAATGTCCATTAGTCAATTTTCGAAACGCTAATGTAGTTTTTTCTCCAAAATAACATTGTAGTTACTTTAATCCACAGTATACATACGAGTTTAGGAAACTGGTTCCCAGATTCGTTTTCGTCACCCTATCAAATCTATATACAAGCTCTGAGCAAAACCCGAGAAATATTTCAAAAACATTCAAAAAAATGCCCTTGCTCTTGCGCAAAGCTAGAAACACGCTATAAACTTCTTGGAACATGCAGTTCGGGCGGGATGCTGCAGGTTTT
This sequence comes from Aplectana chamaeleonis, assembly GCA_029168955.1. Classification (NCBI taxonomy): domain Eukaryota; kingdom Metazoa; phylum Nematoda; class Chromadorea; order Rhabditida; family Cosmocercidae; genus Aplectana; species Aplectana chamaeleonis. The sequence continues at coordinate 209,158 of JAPDOI010000668.1, forward strand.
ACTCTTGAGACCCAAGAGATACTAACAACAAGTACTCAAGTCGATTATTGCAGGTTACGTTCCCACCCTTCAACACAAACTCGTCCAACTTGATCTTTCAAATGCGGTGACTCCTGCTAGTTTTTAATGCTTCCAACGACGTAAGCATTCCGCCACAGGCCGTAGGAGTCTATATGTAGTCTTTGCTTTCTCTACCAACTTGTCGCTAGCCTCGCTATTTTAGCCGAGGGTGTAACTCGTCCACTTCCATTACAGTACAGAAACAGCCCATGTTTTTCTATTTTAGCATCGCATTTTTCGTCGATTTTTTCGCCAGTTTCCAGCGCTACATACCAGCTACAGGCCATAAAACGGCCAAAGTCTCACCGGACGTTTCGGCCTCCGCGCGGCGGCCGAAACTCGTCGCGCGGCGGCCAAAACTCGTCTGCTTCCGACGCGCGTGCGGTCGCGCAGCGCGTGGTACGCAGTCGACGGTGAGACTTTGGCCGTTTTATGGCCTGTACAAACCTTCGATTTACGTCATAAATCCATAACAATTTTGAGCGTGTATGCTGCCTTCCAATACGACGATGTAAGTGGATACACCCACTGATAAACGGCAAGAATACATCAATCTTTATACGTTCAAATTCATGAACAGTTCAACTTTGGAAGAGACACTGTCACAATAATGACACATAGAGATGTCATACAATTTATGTATATTTCAAAAAACGGACGATTGAGACCGCACATTTAGGCAAAACATACTGTCGTTCTCTGGGCCAAATTCTGGTCTGCATTAGCAGACTACGGCTACTGTATCATGCGGCACGTTTCAATCGTGCTGGGAGAGGGTGAATCGTGCCGGGACCGAGTGGTTCCAGCACGATTAACACGTGTCGCATCATGCGATAGCCGTAGTCCGCAAATACGGACCGGAATTTAGACCAGAGACCGACAATACTTAACGTCGGTGTGAATCCTGAAGAGACTTCGCGTTCACTGTTCAAGGTTGGCGCTAACTCGGTGCCAAATCCTATAACATAGGTGCGCCGAGCTTGCGCCAACCTCCAATGAGCAACGCAAAATCTCTTCGAGATCCATGCCGCTGTTAGATTAATATTCGTCGCCGGTCCGCATATGCGGACTACGGCTATTGCATTACGCGGCGCGTGATAATCGTGGTGGGAGAAAGGCGAAACGTCCCAGCACGATTTTCATCCTTTTGCGTGATCCAACAGTGGTTGTCCGCAGATGCGGACCGGAACTTGACTCCGAGAACAAGAATAACCTCTGTAAAACGTCATAATTCTCACGACTCATAGCGCGAGCGGCGCGTGCGATCCCGCTCTCTCCGTCAGTCATGCGCTTTCTCGCTGTCTCCAACCTCCGCTCCGCACCAGCATGCGTAGAAACCATGAGAATTTAGCGGTTTTACAGCCTGATGTTTATGAATGGGCGACGGAACAGAACTCACTTTATCAAATGCGTACCACGTAAAGGCGGAGCGAAGCAAAGTGGCTAGAAAAGTATCACATGAATAAGAGGAGAGATCAGCGCCCACGCGCGCGATGGACCCCAGAGAATGAGGCAACCCTTAATTTTTCAGGTCTTTTCCGTTTTCGAATTTCCGCTTACGACGTTTTTCGGCCAATTTTCTCTCGTTTCCGGTTCCGAAAATCCTGAAAATATTTCCGCACAGCCCTGCTCATAGTACTATTCTGACTGATTGGTGCTGCTATAGGGTTTTCATCGCCTAGATATCGTTACGTGTTCCTCTACCCTTATAAATAACTTCGTTGCGCAGGTTCTTCCTGTAATAACTAATTACCCGTACAATCCCAAGAGACGAGGTCGACGAGGTCAATTGCGCTCCAATCGTTCTGGAGGCCGGCTGCTGCTCCGCGCGCAGATGCGTCGCGGCAGCCGGCTAACCCCAGTTTTAAAATTTTCTGCTTTTCTGTTCCTTCTGTTTCAAAAATTCAACTCATATCCTATGTAATGGCGTTTATCCCTATCCACTCGAAGTACTCATCCAGCTTGGTATTTCCCATCCAATGTTGTGGAGGTTTTAGGCACTACTAATTAAAAAATTATAACTTCGAGTGTATTTCGTTTTTTTTTTCTGTCCATTAGAGTTGTTTCAGCTTATTGAACGATTGATCTCCTTGTGTGGAACTGATCAGACTACCAAAACGGGTTGAGAATTCAGTGCCAGAGTGGTTCGAGCTCATTTTAGTTTTCAGTCATTAAGTTAGAGAAGAAATTCTTTCTAAATTAGGTTAGAATAGAATTCTTCTCATATGCGAATTGATAAATATCAGTTTTTTATGAAAAAAATAGTTGGCCATTATTCGAAAACGATTTTTTATTGATTTTTTCCGTGATTTCGTTGAATTGAAGAATTCTTCTCTGACCTAACTTATGAAGTGTTTTTGCTTCACTCGTTGTTCGTAAATTAAAGCTAGCTGAAATCGTTTTGATCTGGGTTAGACTCACGCTAAGTTGATCACAGAGGGGGGCCGCAGCTTTGGACGCCGGTAAGTAGGAGGGGGCCGCAACTTTCGCTGGTCATCAGGCAAAAATTGTTACAGGCCGGCGGTAGAAGTGTTTCTGAAAATGAATAGAATACAGTTGTAATGAAAAAATAACTACTTCAAAATTTGTTCAAATATTTCAAAAAAAAAGTCAATTTATTCTCAAAATCATCAAAAATCGCTAATTTTCTATTGATCACATTCGCGACCCACTTGGGGAAGCCGCAGGGCAGGGTCAAGCGGGGTCGCGGATTTTCGCAATGGGGGTGGGGTAGGGGGGGTCGCAAAAATGTTGGCGCGAAAATGAAGGTTAGGGGGGGAGATCGCAAAAATTTCGGTTCAAAAATGACGATGTAGTGAAGATATCCCAAAAATTGTAGAAATTTTTGGTCACCACAGGGAAAGATCATAGCATTGCTAAGGTTTCAGACGCTTGAGCCCGACTACTGAACGAATTTCCGGAGCTTAACAGTTTTAGTAAACTAAACAAATATAATTTGCCCAGAAATCGCGCTGGGGGATCGCAAAAATTTTGGATTTAAATTTTGATGGTGGGGGGGGGGTCGCTTCGATTCTGATGAATTTCGCAACGCCCTGCTTGACCCTGCCGCAGAGATTTGGGTACCACAGGAAGGGGGCCGCAAAAATTTCCAGGCTGCAGAAAGGGGGGCCGCACCACTCACTGACCGATCACAGCGTCATGCGTTACCCCATTTCTCATATTGAAGAGTGAGATTTATTGATCAGATGATTCGACATTATTTGATGCCCAAGTAGGTATCAGATTAGGAATAAGTTCTTGCTTTTTTTATTTGATTTTTTTCGTTAGCTTCTCTTCTACCTATTTGGCAAAGTGTACTGTAGCATTAGACATGGCGCTATGATCGGTCCATGAGAGCTGTGGCCCCCATGCGTCTTACACGGAAAATCGTGCGACAGCATTCCCGGGTAGCGGACAGTAGTCACCCGTGCGTTTTGCGTCGCGGTCAGTGAGCGTCGCGCGCTGCGGAAAGGGCGAAATTTTCGTGACATCCCTGCATTTAAGTGAAATCAAGTAGCGTTTAACCTATGTCACTAACGATAAACGTTTTGCCGTATTTGGTGCTGATGGCCCTTCCACCCGATGGCGGCTTTTCCGCTTTTGCCGCGCGCGCGACACTCATCGGCAGTATCGCATACGCACACTGGTGAGCAATTTCGTGGAGCCGGTCCGTTTATCTATTTTTCGACAGATTACGTTAGCAACGTCGAGCGGGCCGTTGTGCGAAACCTCTTCGGAGTTACGGCCCTCTCCCTTTGATGGCCGATCTTTTTTTGGGAATTTCACGATTCCCTCTTCAAATGTTCGCTTTTCGGCCAAACTCTTGCGATCCCCCCCCCACGAAATCTCCATTAATGGATAAGCTGAAGGTTCTACGACCCCCTCATTACCTGTTGAGAAAGTACACAGCCGCGCTTGGCCCTCTACGTTAGATTACGGTGGGTATACTCAAGTCTGGTTCATTTTGAGTGAATAATACGAATCTGAGATCCGTTCATCGATTCTTGACAGCTCTCGGTAAATTACGGTGGGTATACGATAGGGGGCACGCATTGGTTAGTCCGGGATCATACTTCTTAAAACCAGCGATGGCGACAGTGCATATCGGGCATATCGATTTTCGGTCGATATGGATGGTGAACATTACATCGCATTGCTCGCCGCTGGAAGTATGATCCCGGCGTTACCCGAGCTGTCGCGGCGCGGCGAAAACCCGCCACACAACTGAGCTTAGCGGCGAAAGACATATGTAGGCCCAGCTACGTATTTCTGCTGAATTCACAGATGCAGTCCTTCCCAAAAAAGTTCTATTAGAGATTTCTACCCCATTCATATCCCTAGAACTGCATTTTCAATCAGACAGATCCTCGTATCGGAAAGGATGACTGCGCCGCGCGCGACCTGCGGCGACCCCAACGCAACCGCTCGCGGGTTACCGATGCTATGGAGCCGAACCCTAAATAACTCCTACGTATAAGTTTTGAGTCTAATCCGAATTTCCTTCTCCTGTGAACACCCTTAAAAGTACCCGATGTGTACCCTTGCCTTTTCCCGATGCTTGAAAAATGCTTGCAACTCCTTAGAAGTAGGAGCTCGGGACGGGATACTACGCAGTTTCACTATAGAGACGCAAGAGACATTATACTGCCGTTCTCTGTGCAAAATTTTGGTCCGCGGAGTACGGCTGTTTCATCATGCGATACGTGAGAATTGTGCTGACTACTTGGTCCCGGCACGATTCACCTTTCTCCCAGCACGATTATCACATGTCGCATGATACAACAGCCGTAGTCTGCGATCGCGGACCGTAACTTGGCCCAGAGAACGATAGCGCACTGTCCTAAATGGGCAGGCAATCGGAGAGTCTAAAGAAGCAGCGCACCCACTGCGTCTCTGATGGGGGCGCAAATCACGCACGCGACGCAGCATCTGTCTTACCGTAACCCAAAAACAGGACTCTTCGATTTTTTCGCGTACTCTCTTTTTTTCGCATCCTCATTATTCTTTAGCATTTATCAAGCTAATAAAGAAAGAAAATGGGCTCATACTTTTTGAAGCAGCTCATCTGTAACAGGGTGGAGCAGGGTTGTGGCGCGCCACAATGGGGGGTCGTAAAAATTTCAGAAATTTTTGGAAAAAATTGAAAATTTGGGGGGGTCGTAAAATTTTTGAAGAAAAATAGGATTTTTTCCAAATGACTTGCTTATAGTCCACGCCAATGGAAAAAAGCGCCTATACATGACCCTTTCGTGTCCACACGTCAGCCGCGTCCGATCTAGATCCTGAAAATCATTACAACAATTTTCGCTCTTCTTTAAAATTTGACACTAAGTAAAACTTTAAAAAATTGTTCCCAGGGGCCCCCTCGGGGGGGGGTCGTAAAATTTTGGGGAGTTTTTTGGAAAAAATTAAAATTTTGGGGGGGGGGGTCGTAGCCGCGACGAAAATTGCCACAACGGCCTGCTCAACCCTGATCTGTAACAAAAATATGCTGTTATCGCACTATGGCGCGATGCCCATGGCCACGCCCATTTTACCGTGCTGCACTGAAATTGAAGCACTTATGAGGGGTTTCCTTCCCCTGCCCAAATCAGGAGAGTCGTTGGGGCCCGAAAAAATGGACGTGGCCAAGCGCGATACCACAGTGTCCCCTCCCCCCCCCCCTCCGTCTGCAATAGCACCCATCACTCCCTGCTTGTATGTTGTGTGTCAAAACAAAGAAAAATTATTACAGGAAAGCAAAGCTGGAATTAATCATCAGTAGAAACCAGGAAAAAAATCATCACAAAACGTTTTGTTGGTACAAGACACGTCGATTCCCGAATGTACTCGCAGTGCGAGCTGCGATAGAAAAAAATAGTCAAGGAAATTCTTCTCGCAGATCGCAATGTGTGCGTTAAACTGTTCGCAGCGTCTTAGCCGTGCAAAAAGACTATTAAAGCCCTCTGCGAGAATTTCGCCGCGGGCGCTCGCACTGCGAGTAGCGTCCTTTCATAGGTAAAAAACTATGAAATCTCCCCCATACAATTTCGCCGTAAGAGAGCTCGCATGCGAGGACGCTGCTAGCCCGTGGCTATATGCTTATACGTGTCGCAACTCGCAGAACTCTGAAAGCCATCTAAAACAGCTAGCTGTTGCGGGTCGACTGGGGTCGGCTCGTGAAGCGACCTGATGATAAACTGTCATATTCGTTGGCTAAGAGAATCTATTCCAGGTTCGTATTCCATTCATCTCATGACGAGACCAAAGCTGAGGGCGAGGTCCACATGTACGTCGGCGGAATTGAATCGGCTTAGACATATTCATTCGGAACTGTCAGTACAACTGGAGTCATGCAAGGGACTCCTGACAAGGGCCAAGGTATATATTTTCTCGTAGTTTTCCAGCACTTTATCGAGTAGATCATATTTGAGATCTTCTGGCTTAACCGCCGATTTCAGGATCTCAAGTCGGATCTAGCGATAGAAGAGAGCTTGGTGGACATGATTGACTCTGTGACAGCATTGCGTATGACGGTGAGAGAGACCAATATGGATGAGGAGAACGTGGACGGAGACGAAGTGCATCATCTGGAGACCAAGTTGCAGTTTTTGCGAGAAAAGGAAAAACTACATAAGGAGTTGGTGGGTGTGTACCTTCTGCACCGAGATTTGAGTGCGATTGCGTGTCCACCAGTGATGTGTGTATTCGATGAACAACTAACGAAATGAAAAAAGTTTTATGAGCAAACCCAAAATTCCTTGGAAACGATTGTCATTACTGTAACGCCCCTATGCAAGGATCAGGCTACGGCGCAAAATTTTCTTTTCGTAGGCCACGTTCCGGAATCAAGTGGACAAAACCCGCAAACCATCTGAGCAAAGAGTTCCTTCAGTTTCCCGGAATCCGTCTCGCTCCCTTGGGAGCCAGAGTAGCGCTGGTGCTTGTCAGGTCCCCTCCCATTCGGTAGGGTTGTTCGCCAACAGGGTTCGGCGCGGGGTGTGGAGATCCACAGGAGGGAAAATGGGCGGCTCTGGGTTGAGGGGGGGGGGGGGAGTTCGGAGCTCCGCCGGGACACCAAGTGAACAATACTGAATGGGGGTGTACACTGTTCACGATCAGTTTTTTCAACGACGAATTCGATCATGCTACTCTTCAAATTTTACAACAGCCAAAAAACTGACTAATTCACGCTTCTGGGGGGGGGGTCTGAGAAAACCGTCAAAATTTTCTCCTGGAGGGGGTTTGAGTGAAATTGGCTCTGTCCATACCTCGTGCCGTAACCTGCTCGCAAATTCTAGAGTTCTTCATACCTACTCGATTCATCGCATGCAATTGAGTATACTACTGTGCTTATCTGGGCCAAATTCTGGTCCGCAATTGCGTCTCGACACGCTTTGCGGCCGCACGCTCCCAAGTCAGAAAAGCTTCCAGCACCGCAGCGGCTCTAGGTGGGTTTTGGAAACTGGAAACTAAGGAAAATAGGAGAAAACTGTATAAAAAAGCCACATCGAGTCGGCTTTGGCGCTGGAAACCCGACTGACTCGAGCGCGTGCGGCCGCGAAGCGTGTTGAGACGAAATTGCGGACCGTAATTTGGCCCAGATAAGCACAGTAGATCTAGGAAAGACAGTTATCGTGAGGCATATCAAGTGTAGGTTGCGATGATTTATCCCTACCCACTCAGAACTTGAGCCAAATAACATCAATGAGAAAGTTGTGTTTCCCTACCATCTTTGAAGATGCGTTTGTAGTTCTTTTAGACAGCCTATTTTTTGTTTGGTGCCAAAAATAACATACTTTCGACCCTAATATTCAAAAACCGCATACTCTGACTTAATGAATAAATCCAATTTCGAGAAACTTCGCAACGCCCCGCCTAACCCTTGGCGTTTATACTTTTGAAATGCGCTTCGTGTAGAGCGAGTTCGCATACAGCTCATCCATTTCTTGCTTCCTCTCCCGCACAACCTATACCTCATGTTGTGAAGTGGTCACTTTCAAACACCTGCAGTGGTAGCTGTTGCACGTTCTGAACGAAGAATACTACGTGGCCTTGAGCTGTGGCTCACTACGCGTCGCGGTCGCGCTGCGGTGTTGCAATTAGAGCACGTTTACACGCCGCCAACGCTTTTCGATACGGTTATTTGTTGTAACACAAAGGGATGAAGAAAAACATGACAGACAACAAAGTTCAGGTGTTCAGGCATGAAGACAGCTGTCCATACAGCCATCAATGGTGATCAACAATGGTTCTACTTTAGGTAACAGAGCACGGGTTCCTATTGTGAGACATCCTTCTTCGGCATTTCCTAGGCTTAACACCAGGGGTGCGTTCCAAGAAGATTTCCACGGCAGGAAAATGGGTCTGATAAGACATAACGAATGATAATCTAACAGATAGGCTCATTTCATGCGGTCTCTCAATCTATCATTGGTCGGCTCTAATTAGATTCATTTTTCCTCCCGTGGGAAATCTTCTTGGAACGCACCCCAGAGCTCACCAGTTATTTCTCACAAGACTATGCCAACAGAGGATCGGTTTCAGAAAACGTCACGGAAATCATTCAGGATTGGAAAACACATTAGTTTTCTGTTCACTGTGCAAGCTGGACCTTTTGCACTTAAGAAGCTATGTAGGCGTATGAGGCCTATGGTATACTTTGTCGCTGTAATGAGCGACAGGCATGCAATCTAACACAAACCGTGGCGGGACCCGCATCGGAGCAACGGCAACGGTCGTCGTAGGAACAGATGTCGCGTGTGGGTCGCAGCGACGTGTCGCGGAGGGCTGACATACTGCAACTGTGCCATAGCCTGTCCCTACCACTGTCGCTGTGCAGTGCACTGCGACAGCGACAGGTTTAAAGGACGGGAGGCGGTCGCTGTCGCTGTGCAGAGCGACGCGACCGTGTGTCGCAAAAGTATACCATACCCCTGAGGGGGGTTCACGAGCATTCAGAAGCTCAGGTGGAACAGGTGAAAAGTGATGTGAGAACGGCTATTCAAGGACTGCACCACATTTCGCTGTAATACCTGCAAAAAAACCTTTTGTTAGGCAAGCGGTCTTGAGCAATACGATCAGGTATGTTTAAGCAGTTATGCAAAAATTACCACATCGCTGGGCACTCTGGCCGAAACTACTCCATTATCGTCCTTCAGAGGAAAGACGGCAAAAAAATATTAGGTGTCAAAGAAGAAATTTGGCCGTTTGGCAGAATATATCCTTTACAAGGCCACATGAACATTTCTTATAAATAGTTGTGTTGACGAAATAATCAAGATGACCTTTGCACAATGAAAGGGGATTGGTTCCGGCTAAAAACTATGTATCGTTCAAATTCTGAAGGTCTTGACTCTGTGGTATCAAAAAACAAGGGTTTCGTCGTATTAGTTCACGTATAGTTAGGTTTCATCTTAACTTTAATCAAATAAAAATTTCTTTGAAATATTTCTTTTCTTTATATATCTGGGGTAACCGGAAATAATCAGTTATATATGTGAACCAAATAGTAACACTGTAGAGGACATAACACAATAAAATTATTGTATTATTATCCTAAAAATAGTACCTAGTTGGTTTACTCCATACTCGCCCTGCACGCTGCTCTGAATCTTATTATGTTGCCAATACTTGAGGTCAGATGATTTCTAATGTTTGTTACAACACCTCAAATAATGGAGGGAAACGAGAGTATGTGATGGATTACGCATTCGGCCCCCCAGCCCGACGTCCCTTAGAAACAGCGCGCTCGAATTTCAACGCCGCAGCGCGACCGCGACGCGTAGTGAGCCACAGCTCAAGGCCACGTAGTATTCTTCGTTCTGAACTCTAATCAGTAGGATTGGAACTTTTTCTAACCAACCATGTATCTTATCGTACAACCCATCAGATTGCACACAGGGTTGGGCAGGGTTACGACTCGGCGTATTTGAAAATTTCTGACGAAAAATGAAATTTTTATGGGGGTTCATAAAATTATCGGAGGAAAAGAAGTTCTCTTCGAATTTTTTGGTAAGCTTAAATGAGGTATCAATAGTCACCCTCTGATAATAAGATTTTAGCGCGAGATGAGCTGTTTGCAGAGACCATCATTAAAATTTACGTTACAGTGAGTATACCTAAGCTTGGGAAAAGCATCAGATTTCAGTCAAAATCTGTATTCATAGGTTATTCGGAATGCTGAATAAAATTCCGATGTCTATTTGTCTGGGGGGGATGGTGTAAAATTTTCAGGTGTTTCCAAGGTTTTGGTCAGTGGGGGAGGGGTCGTAGCTCCGCCGAAAAGTAGCGCAACGGCCTGCTCAACCCTGATTACACACACACACCCTGTGTAACGAAGCGCGCCAACATCATGTAAGACTTACATAGTATACTTCGACATCGAATGATTTCGATTGCTTCTATAAATGAATTTTTTCTCTTGAATGACAGAATGGTTCGAGCCGCCTTCGGTTTTCAGACAACAAGTAAGAGGTAAGCTTCTCGTAAGTCAGGTCAGAGTAGAACTCTCTGCATTCACAAAATCAAAATAATCAAGTATCCGAAAAAAATAGTCGACTTCGAATGACAGTCGACTATTTTTTCAAATTTTTTATAATTTTGATTTTGCGAATGCAAAAAAAATCCACTCTGACATGACTTACGAGAAGCTTGTCTCTCACTCGTCTGAAAACCGAACACGGCTTGAACCATTTTGTCATACGAGAGAAAAAGTCCCTCTATAGGATCATTCGAAATCATTCGATGTCGAAGTATATTACATAGTACCATTTGAAGCAATTCAGGACTGCATTTCAGAATGCGCAAATAGATGAAATAATGCAGCATGCTGAAGAGATTGGGATCAAGTTAATGAGGGAGCAGACGCAACTGCGCAGTTATCGTGAAGTCGTCGCCTCTAGAAGATCAAGAAGTGAGATTTTCACTGTATTTGAGTCTTTATGCGTTTTTTTTGTCAGCTGGGCGACTTAAGTTTGTATTGCGGACAAAGAGAGGGCGGGTGGCCTATTGCCCGTAATTACTCTGCCAGGCGTCTACAGTCCGCTTTATGGTACGTCCCCATTCGGCGCTAACTGTCAGGTGGCAGCAGTCACTGTTCAGTAGCGAGGAAACGACGAGAATGCTACAGCGCGAAGCTTAACCCATTCACGATCACGCCTAATTTGGGGTGACTGCACGTTCGAAACGCCTGCAATATTGCGTTACCGTGTATAGTGTCCCACCGGTGGGATACGCGAGCTCAAATGGCATGCCACCGAAAATCGATTTTCGTTGTTCATGTTCACAGTGAAGCTATCAATGAAGTAAATGTTGTACCGAAATTTCCGCTCATGGAACTTTTTTATCATGAGCAACAACTGCCTGAAGTCACGGCAGGGTCAAGCGGGATTACTATTGCCACAACTGCTCCGGTGATATTCATTTGAAGGAGTTTTTTTAATGCAATTTAGAAACCTGATATTTCTATCCAATTTTTGTATATTTTAGGTTCGATCATGGTGGGTAAAAAAATTAAAAATTTAAAAAAATCGATATTTCGGGGTCATGGCAGGTGTAGTCATGGTAGTGACATGTTTCCAAGTGAACCGAACGTCATTCTTGCCAGGATTCCCCGCTGATAAGGTTTAGAAATGCCCATGAAGAAAAAGAACATATAATGCCCTCGAAAAATGCTTTTGCAACGATTTTTTTCGTATTGAGCCCCAGCTATTCTCACAAATGTTTGAACATTGCGCTATAGTGCTAGGTAGGACATTGCGGACAAGTGGACTTTGCGCTATCATACATATGCTGGATACAGGGTTTTGGTCATTGGGGAGAGTTACCTTGATGTCTGCTAAAACGAAAACTATGGGTCACTATGTACGACCCTAACTTTCCCATTTTATTTTTAGTTGTAGGAAAGACTTTGCATCTGGAAGACGCATAAGTATACATAAACAACACTTGGGCAGCAAGGATATGTCACGACGATCCTCAGAATTCACCTTTTTCACTTTGTATTTTAATAAAATTGGTCCAGGGTTATGCTATTTGTCCACTTTTCCGGTGAAATTCACTTGTCTCCTAACGACAAACCCCTGTTTAGTTTGTTCTACAATGTTGAACATCGAAGTCGACGGATTCCCAGCCAGCTAGGATATGCAGCTGAATGTAGTTCCAAATTTGTGCTAGATCCTTAACCGCTTAATGCCCCTGGTCGCCCAAAATCCAACGAATAAATTATGCTAATACGTATGTAATGATCATGTGTATAAGAATATGCCTGAACAGGATACTGCACGGGGTCTGGATAAGGCCAAGTTTGCTTGGCCAAGTCGCTCCCCCTCAGGGCGCGATTTGGCCAAAATTTTGATGATTCCCTCAGACCTCCCCCCAGAGGATCGTGACTTGAGCTGGTTTTTTTTTGTAAAATCCAAATGAGAGAAACGATCTGTTCAGAAAAGCAAGACATCAACAGCGCATTAAATCACGGACAAGAATTTACTTGACGGCGCAATTTAAGTCCTAAGCTGTGTATCCCCGCATTTAGAATGCACGGTCAAGTGGGGCGTTGCGTAATTTTTCGAAGTCGGAGCGACCTATCTCCATCAATTTTTTTTTCAAAAATCCGAAATTCTTGCGATCTCCCCCCCCCCAAGGCGTGGTCTCTAGGCAGTTTATATTTGATTACTAAAACGGTTAGACGCCGAAAATGCGTTTAGTAGTCGGACTCAAGCGTTTGAAACCTCAGCAGTGCTGCTCATAGAAGCCTGAAGTCGTCACGAAGGACTTTCAGATGGATCAAGAACTTTTCGAGAGACGACGTTCCCGTTATCACGACCACCCTGATTGACGCCGCCTGGAAGAGATGCAAGCCGTCTAAAGCGCTAGATACAAGTGGAGTGGCCCCTATCATGCTCAAACATTCAGGACCAATTTTTCGTGACTGCCTGAGAGCCCTCTTCAACAGAACTCTATCAACTGGACTGATTCCGGCGTCGTGGAAGGAGGCAAGAATGTTCCCTTTTCTGAAGCCCGGAAAACCTGCAGAGAATTGGCACAGCCACAGGCCTATTTCATTCATCTCATCTATGGCACGCACCTTTGAAAGAACTATTCTTCCTACACTGGAGACGCACCTGCAAATCCCTGGATGGCAGAATGGTTTTCGAAAAGGCTTCTACATCACCACAGCTTTGGTCGAACTTACGGGATTCATTACGGATGGACTGAATGAGAAGAGACTTCCAAGCCGTTCAATTATGGTCGCACTCGACCTAAAGAAGGCCTATGACACTGTCGTCATCTCCATTCTTTGTCAGAAGCTTGCAGAGTCATCCCTACCCAGAGGACTTGCGCGCTGGATCTCCAGCTACCTGAAAGGGAGAACGATACGGACAGAGTTCAGAGGCCGGATGTCAAACGTAAGATTGGTGCGCTCCGGGGTACCGCAAGGCGCAGTGCTCTCTCCGCTCCTTTTTTCTTACTACATCGCCGATCTTCCAGCACCCCCACCAGAAACACGCCTTATCGGATATGCGGATGATTTAACACTGGTTACATCAGATCCTGATGTGGAAACCTGCGAAAAACGTCTGAACGACTATCTCCCTAAGCTGACAAAGGCTCTAGAAGATCTCCAACTGCAACTTTCGATCCAAAAGACTACTGTCTCTCTTCTCACAACACATTCTGCTCAAGCGAGATACGTGCCAAAAGTCTTTATAAATGGAAAGCAAATCACGCACGCAAGAAGTCCGACGATCCTCGGCTATCACTTTGACACGATGATGACGGGACTTCATGCGGAAGCTGTTCGCAAGAAGACGGCTAAAAGAACGAACCTTCTGAAAGCGTTGGCGGGAAGGAATTGGGGACAAAGCAAAGAGCTGCTCACACTGACCTACCGTGCCATTGAACAATCTGTGATGTCCTACGCGGCTCCAGCCTAGAGCCCGCTCATTGCATCTTCTCGCTGGGATCGGTTGCAAGCTTGTCAAAACGTAGCTTTGAGGACCGCGACGGGAGGCCTGGCAATGGCAAGCACAACTCATCTGAGTAGCGAGACAGGAATCATGCCAGTTCGAGCTCATAATGAGATGCTGACACTCCAATATCGAACGGTTGCGACACTCGACCCTGGACACCCATCGCACGACATGATGAAGGAGCCAGAACCGCTGAGACAGATTAGGAAACACGTGAGAACTGTGAAATCAATGTTGGTGAAACCTGGAACTGCAGAAAGCATTCGCAAAGAAGTTCATAAGGAGTTTGTAAAAGAGTTCCTGGGTAATCTGAACTCTCCCTTGCTGAGTGGACCGCCGCCAATGATATCCAAGGAGGAGACGTTGTTAAGACCTAGCCGAGTAGCGCTGTCTCAGCTCCGAAGTGGTTTGTACTCAAAATCGCAATGGTACCTCCACAAGATAGGAACAGCTGATAATCCACTTTGCCCGGAATGCAGACTGGAGGAACATACAGTACCCCACATGTTCTCATGCTCTGGAAAGCCAACGCACCTTACAGTAGAAGATCTCTGGCTCAAACCAATGGAAGTCGCCAATTTCCTGTCACTTTGATCATGCAACGATGATTTTGAAATGTATAAAAAATTTAAATGTAAAAAAAATCAAAAAAGAAAAAGAAATAAAATCAAAAAAAGAAGAAATTAAAAAAAGAGGGTCGAAAAACGCCTCACTCAGGGATCCTCCAAAGAAGAGGATCCCAGCAATGTTGCTTCGATGACGTCGTCAATATGCCGGAAATTGGATCCAGGATCAATGGTTATGGTGGAAGATGGGCAACAACAACAACAACAACAGCAGCAGCAGTGCTGCAATCCTTCCCTTTAGTGACCAAAAATATCGAGAATTTCGGTATATCTTCACAAAGTTCGTTTTTGATCCGAAACTTTTGCGATCCCTGCTAACCATCAAAAATTTCTGCGACCCCTCCCCTACCTCCTGTTGCGAAATTTTGCAACCCCGCTTGACCTTGTCAGGATGGCCCACATGGACTCCCGGCGGAGCTCGGCTCCTCCTTTAATCTACCCCTCTGCAGCTCAGACCCCCCCCCTGTGGAGCTCCACACCCCGCGTCGAATCCTATTCATGGTGGTAAACGCATCTGCAAAATCGACTTGTATTGTTAGTTTCTCTTGTTGTGGCTCAATAGTTAAACTACGCAGTATCCAGCCCCAATCTGCAGGTTCCAAGAAGTTAGAAGCTTAAAAAGGTCGTTTTTTGTGCTTTTTGCACCTTCCAAAACGCGCATTAGTCTTCGGAAAATCCGGAAACGGACCTCATAAATGTGTTCAGCGCCTAAAACTATCCCCCTGAACAAAGTTTGCCTGAGGGCACATTTTATTGAACTTTGCGCAGACTGATAGCATTTTGAACTTGAACGAATTTTCGGCTGGGCGTTTATTTGTACCAACTAAAGAGCTTTCGAAGCATTTCAGAAAAATGCTCCAGATTCGACGTAAAGTCCTCCGAGAGGGTGTATTTGGGGCTCTGATCACGAATCTGGGGTTTACTTGCCGATTTTCTGAAGTTTTCGACTTGATTCGTTCAAGCTTCCCATCGGTGAAAATTTTAAGGCAAAATGTGACTTGACGATTCCCGGAACGCTACAATAGAAATGGCTCAAAATGTCTCTCTTCGAGTTATTTGGGGTGCTAAACACGAGTCTGGAGCCCGTTAATCGATATTTGGAAGATCACAGTGGGTATACAGTGATTCGATCAGTCTCTTGACTCAAAAATTTGTATACGGGGTTATTCGGTGTGGAGAATACGAATTTACAGCGATTTATTACTGCGATCTCATTCTTCACCAGCTTTTGAAGAGATTAGCATGAGGATCACGTAGCAAACGAAGAACGTGAGGTACCGGAAAGAAAGAAGTTGAATTTGACGTCCGTTTGTCGATTTTCGAAATACTCTGGTAGGTTTTGCTCTCTAAATGACATGATACCTACCGTAACCTACAGTAAACTCCAAAATTTTGAAAAATGTACTCCAGATTCGTGTTCACCACCCTAGATCACCCCTACATACAAGTTTTGAGCTAAATCCGAGAAAAGAAATGTTTGAAACACGAAAAGAGCTGGGTACCCTTGCCTAATCGCGAAGCTGGAAAAAGGCTTTTAACTTCTTGGGACCTGCAGCTCGGGGCGGTATACTGCGCAGTTTTAGCCACAAGGGATACTAACAATACTAGCCGCTTTCGCAGATGCTTTATTAGAGCTGGTTTCACTCGAAATAACTCTTTGCAGGAGGAAGTCTTACACAGTCACCTCACATTCCCGAGTATCGTTGCAGAAGTTGGTGTCTCATTTGAATTTTTATATTCGTTTGTAGAACTGTTCAAGGTTTTCGCTCTCATAACTGTGGTTTGTATAACCTCTTTACAGCCTTCCCTGGTCCTTCAGGATGCACTTGCTGGACGTATAGAACGAGCAATAATGTGAAAGATGACGGGAACACTGCGTACATGATTCTTGAGGAAGTATAGCTATTTGAGGTATTTCTTCACTTCTTTTGATATACTTTCACAGATATTCGTTAAAGAGGTTATCGAGGACCTTAGTTCTTGTTTGAGGGGTATTTTTGTTCAATACCCTAGGTAGCATACTTCCTCCCTCAGGGAAATTTCGAAAAAAAAAAACTCCGCAGCCTTGGGTATTCTATGACCGTTTGTAACCTATATTCACATTTTCTTATGAAACTGTCTTTTTTAGAAAGAGTGGAAATTTTTGAGAATTGTCCGATATAATTCTTTGCTAGAAAGTTCTCACCTAAGAGACATACTTGCGCTGAACCCAATTTTTACAAGAAACTCTGCAAACACCGCATGCTGTCGTGGACTCTGCAATGATTACGGGTAATATACAGGACGCATCGCGGTCGAAGGGAGGCTTGCCGGGCTAAGGCATACAGTGCGTTTCAAAACTAGAAAGACACCTCATTTTCTTGAAATTTTCAAACTCACAATTCGTAAGGAGAAGAACCCAGTTTCGTATTCGAGTCCACTCCGTACACGTACTTTGCCATAATTATAACTTTCCTTCAAGTGTATAGCATGAAGTTTGTTTTGAAGCTTTTTTGATTTTACACTGTTTCAAAACTATAAAGGCATTAACGAAATGGTTATTGTTTTTAATGACTTCGACAGAGTCGCTCGTCCATTCGTCACTGGAGCATGTGTTATTCCTATTTATTATAGTTTACCGTGAGTTGACGCCCTACCAAAGATCAAGATCAAGTGGAGGTGTTGCAAGAGCCTGGACACTCCATTGGAAAAACCGCTGCATAATTGAGATGTTTCGTCAATCGCATCGGCACACTTGTATGTTTTCAGGCTACATGTAGGGCCAAGAATATTAGAGGAATACCGAAAATGTTCTCTCTTCTTCTTGTCAGCCATGAACAAAGCATCGCATCAGAGGCGTAGGAAGCTAGCCACCTCACACGGCTTGTACCATAGATCTCGAGCAGACAAGGTTGTAGGCCTGGCCGGACATGAAAATATATGCCATGAATCATGTCCAGCACATTCACAATCGGGGCATTTATCTGGGACTGACTGATCAATCCGATGAGTGTAGGCCTTTAGATATCTGGAGTGACCGCATCGCAGACCATCAAGGATTGTTCGGGTACGTCTCGGTAGTCCAGCTTCGCTGTCGTCGACTCGCGGGGGCACGCCGCCATAGATTAAGTTGGGCTGAGCATCAGACGTACTCTGCCACGAACCGCGTATGCTCAGCCATCTGGAGTCTTCTTCGCGATAGCTCGGATGTAGCCCAGCGTTGTTGATCGACTGCAGACAGAGAAGCACTGAGCGGCGTGCGTATGCTTCTGGGTGGGGCCAGACGACAGAAGATGGTAATTTGGATGGGTCGGGCTCTTGACAATACTTATTAGAAATTGCTGAGACTGGAGTAAGCAGTGTTCTTTCACGGGAAGTAGGCCGGCTTCCTGATGTAGATGCGGAATAGGCGTCGACTTGTGACATCCAGTGATAAGCCTGAGGGCAGCATTCTGTGTTCGCTGCAATCTGCACCAAGAGGATTCAGAGACATGTCTGGTCCATATAGGGGCACCATATTCCAGGACCGGCTGCACCATGGCCCTGTATGTCATACGTAGCACTTTCTTCGTGCTGCCCCAGGTGGTTCCAGCCAATGCGCGAAGAATGTTGTTGCGCGAGTTGGCTGAGGCAGCACGTATTCGCGCATTCTCATGAAATCGTAGCGAGGGATCCAGGAAGACTCCCAGTAGTCGAGGATGCTTAGACAGTGGCAGCTCGTGACCATCCCAGATGACCTTAGGATGAAGCCGATGTTCGATAGTAGCCGTCGTACATAGTGTGACACTTGACTTGGAGGTAGACACAGTCTGCAACTTTGATTTGAGATACACAGCCAACGTCCGTAAGTAGTTGTTCATGGTGGCAGTGGCTCGGTCAATAACTGAGTCCGTGCAAACGATAGTGGTGTCATCAGCGTACAGGCACAGATGAATGCCAGATGGTGGCTCAGGAATATCACACAGAAATAGCGAGAACAGGCTAGGGGAGAAGACCCCGCCTTGCGGGACACCGGCTTTCAATGGGACCGAAGACGATAGATGTCGGTCGAACTTGACACGAATGGACCGGTTTTTGACAAAGCTATTAATCCATCTTTTAGACCAACTGGGCATGTCCGATTCCAGAATGGATTTCGATAGGAGCGGGATACCGACGCTATCGAATGCAGCCGAGAGATCAATAGCAACGACGAGGCTTCTACCAGCCGGAGTCTTGCCATTAAATTCAGCGATGACATCCTCGGTGATTGATGTCAGGGCAGTGATGGTGGAATGCTCCTTTTGAAACCATGCTGATGAGTGTTGTGCTGTAAGGCGTTCTGGAGGAGCGGATTGACAACCTTTTCTGCAAGCTTGGCTAGGGGAAAGGAGGAGATGGGGCGGTGGGAGGCAGCCTTGTCCAGTGGCTTTGCCAGGTTTGGCGATGGGAATGACGACAGCTTGTTTCCAGCGCGCCGGAATAACACCAGAACTGAATGACGAATAAATGAGATCAGATAGCAATGCATGATGGGGATCAGGAACTTCCGTGACATGAACAGCCGATATTCCGTCGGGTCCCTCTGCACGCGAATTTTTCATCGATTTGATGATCTTGTCGATGGCGGAGGGAGAAATAGCAGGGACTTCCAGCCGGTTCAGCTTCCTGATTGCTCGTACTGTTCGTCTGTTATGCATATCACGAGGCGATGAGGCCGATGTGAAAAGTTTACCAAGCAGACAAGCTGCCTTGTATCCGTGCTCGAATCTTCCAGACGGAAACTCGAGCATATTACGATCCGTGCTCATCTTTTTGCCAGAAATTCGTTTCAGTGTTGTCCAAGCTTTTCTGGCATCAGCGGCAAAATCAATCGACTCGGTTAGCTCTTTCCAGCGCTGCTGCTTGTGTTGATTTAGCAGCTCGGTGATGTTGTCCGACAGCTGCTGTACCGCAGGATCATTGGGATCCGATCTTCGCTTGCCGTCTCTCATCGTGATCAGGTCGAGGACTTCACTGGGCACGTTTGGGTGAAAAGTCCTTACACGTCCAGTGGGAATAGCTGCTTTGGAGGCACGTTCGATGGCTTTGACGATAAACTTCTCCTTATCGTAGACTGTTCCATTGCTCGGGTAGTCGGCCGCCTGGCTGAGCAACACCTCTTTGAATAGGTCCCAGTTAGCCTTACGATAATTGGAATAAGACTTACAACGAGAGCCAGAGAACGGAGCAAGCAAGCTATTGAGTGACAAATCCAATGACGTGATTATGGAAACATGATCACTGGCCAGGACCACATCGGTAGACCAGTTACAGGAGATAGCTAGCGAGGATGATACAAAGGTGATATCGGGTGAGGAAGGCCTACCCACTGCCGGAAGACGAGTGGGAGAATCCTCATTGATAGGCACAAGATCACAATCATCAGCGAATAATTCAATGAGTTCACCTCTATTGTCAGGCTCTAGAGGAGAGAACCACGAGGGAGAATGAGCATTGAAATCACCAGCTATTACAACCGAATTAGATGACAAGGCAGTATGGACAGTATGTAAGTAATTTGACGGGTCAAACGCGTTAGGACAGGACGTGGATGGGGGTATGTAGACGTTGACAATATCAAGGGGGCCACTTTGTAATACAATATGAACACCAAGACATTCGACAACATCATCAGTGGGTAGATTAATTAGGTGAGAAGGGATAGAAGATTTTACAAATGTTGAAACACCACCACCGTGAGACGTACGTGGAACATGATAAGACAAATAACCAGGGAGACGGGGAAGGAGGGGAAGATGGGCTAAGCTTGGTCTGCTGCAGGAGAATGACATCAGGTTGAGTGCGATCTATGTACACTGTGAGTTCAGCAATTTTGGCACGTAGGCCATTGATATTGAGTTGATAAATGCAAAGACTATGTTGAGGAACTCTAGGAGGATTTACTGAGCAAGACATACAACTGTAAGCATGAGTGTAGTCATCATAGCTGGACAATCCCGAACATTTGAGGTGCACCCAGCCAAGGCAACCACCACACTGAATGCTCGCATGTTGGGCAGATAGCCCGCAGTGACAGCAGGGATATCGCGGTGTCTTGCTGCGCGGTCCCGGATTCCTCTCGACGCCAGCTCGTAGAAGTAGAATACAGAGGAGTGTAGCAGCCAGCCAACTACACCCCAATACGAAAAAACTCCACATGGAGTGATTGATGTCCGTTTGATGAGTCTCCATAACGTCGACTCCACAGATCCACCACGCGTAGGTTGAACATCTTGGATCCGTGTCCGAAAATGTTGAAATCGGGATGAAAACAGTGGAAATGGTGAAAGTTGTCAGGTACCGCGATTAGCTTCGCGCAGGTCAGTGTCAATCTCTTGCCGGATTTTCCCACGGCGACTATCTGAAGGTGAATCAAACAAATCGAATTGCCATAGATACTAGACGAAGGTCTGCACTGCCGGAGGAACCTAAAAAAAACGGCTCAGGTACTCACTACCAAGAAGGATCTTGGCAGCTAAACTGGTGAAGACGTCATCCTTGAACCTGCCCTAACCTCGGTCATTCCCAGACACTTTATCGCCTCCGTGGTGTCCATTTTGACTAAATTAGTGGCAATGTAGACGACTCCCATGGCTTCTCCTATTCCCGACCACATTTGAAGAAGATGCCGTTCTTGTCCCTCCGTCCAATTTTCGGTACATGCTCGATGACGGTTCGTAGACCCCATTGGCTCTATGGGATCGTCTGAAAAACCCTTACGTTGAACTGGATGGTAGCCTACGGTGTCGTAATTTTTTGAAAAAAGAATGCTAATTCAAATTTGCGGAGTCGTCAAAGTTGGGAGTGGATTATAATCTTGCTGTCCATGTGAGCTTCTCTCGTTTCGCTCAAATCCAAGGTCGTAAGTAATATTCAATTTCTTGACAATCTGGCGCATATTTTAGACAATAATTCCATTGAAGCCATCTGAAGTGTGTAATTCAGAGAGATTTATCCAGGTTAGAGGCTCTACAGAAGCGTTAATGAGCTCTAAGGTGCAATTCTTGACTTATGAAAGGGAAGCAGGCTGACGCTGATATGGAAGTTGTGCAGTTCCATGTGTAACCTTGTTTTCGAAGTTGAATCTCACGGGCGAGATCCCGATACACATTGATTTGCGATGAGGGATCACTTATTCGCAGTTGTACAATCGTTTAGACAAGTGCCTTTATAGTTTTGAAGCAGTGAAAAAACAACAAATTTTAGAAAAAATTGAAAAAGTTAATCTTTGGGGGAATTTTTTGTGGGCTATTGTATACGGAAGAAAACAAGCCGCCAAGTGTGCAAAAGGGTGCCCGCAAATATCTATCAGTCTAGTTATCCTAAGAAAATAGGGTGCCTTTATAGTTATGAAACGCACCTTGCTGCGACTGCGACGAAGCATATCAGCTGTCAGAAGTATAAAGGCATCCTATTTTTCAAAGACACTGAATTCACAGTTCGTAGTGAGATGAGCCCCAGTACAATGACCAAGCACCCTCCTACAAACTCAAACATAATCATAACTTACCCCTTAGTTCTTAGCAAGGGCAGTTTTTTAGAGTTTTCCGTTTTCTCATTGTATCAAAACTATAAAGGCACCATGGGGATAGCTGCGATTCTTGACGATATATCCAATCTCAGTCCTCCTTTCTTCACTGAAGAATGTCATGCTTCTACCTGCTACTATTCTTCGTAGTTTCATGCTCACTACCGCGGAAGATGCCCATACGGAAGTGGGACACGAAGGTGGACACTCCAACACAGGAGATTGTGCACAACCGAGTTGTTCCTCCACTAATATTGAAACATATCTAGGTTTTTTCGTGTGCATACAAGAAGGAACATAAAGGTGAAATGCCGGAAAGGGAATTCTAAACTTAACTAACTATTGATCTTAGCCAAAAGGCCGAGAAGCGATAAAGGGAATTCTGGAGCACAAGAAGATGATTGGTGGTTCAATTCAATTCAATAGCTTTATCTGGCGACAAAGAAACATACAAAATGTATGTGAGATAGGTTTAAACAAGACAGCCTGGACATGCAGGCAAACAAAATTGTAGGCAAAGAAAACACTCGTACGAATACCCCATGCAATGACCTGAGGTTGAAATGGGATAGCCTGCTTTTGAAAATCGGAAACTGCGCGGCCTCAACGATCTCTGAAGGTAATTTGTTCCAAACTGGGATGACTCTAAATGCAAAGGAATGCAGCACGTTGGACTTCGACGTAAATCTACGTGCGAGCTGAAAAGCGTGCTGGCGGGAGCGAGTACAGCAGCTGGTGAACACGAAAACACTCTCAAATGGGATGTCGCAAAGACCGTTAACGATTTTATAACATAAGTGTAAATCGAACTCGGTTCGCCGATATCTTAGGGTTTCGATCCCCAACATTTCAAGCCTTGCCGTATAGTCTGGTACTTCTCGCGTAGGAAATACTTTGACAAAAACGCGTTTTGAGTACCGCCTTTGCATCGTTTTCAATTACTTCATCATCCTCGACAGAAGATGGTGACCAGACCTGCGTACAGTATTCCAAGAGCGGTCGGCAGTAGACAATGTATGCTTTCCTGTAATGTTCGAGACATGGGTGTTGCAGAGATCTCAGGATGCAATTTGCCACACGAGAAGCTTTCTTAGAGATTTCCTTGCAGTGGGATTCCCACTTAAGGTCGGTGCTAATAAGCACACCAAGATCACTGACAGTCTCGCGTACGGGAAGCGCAACATCGTTTAGGCGTAGAAAGCACTCATGTTGGAAATTTATATGGAACAAGCTACATTTTTCTTCAGATATTTTTAGCTGCCATAGCTTGGACCAATTAGAAAGCCGGTTCAGGTCACACTGAAGCTCGTGAAAATCGATGGCGGGGTTGCGAAGGGGACGATATATTTTCAGATCATCAGCAAAAAGCTTGCATGTGCTCGACAATCCGTCAGAAATGTCGTTCACATAAATGAGGAAAAGCAAAGGACCCAGAACGCTACCCTGGGGAACACCGCTGACGATTGGGCAAGGATGAGAACAAACGTTGCCAATTTTTACTATGAAGTCACGAGGTGTCAGAAAGGAATTCAACCATTTTAAAATGTCACCAGAAATGCCGTAGCCTTGAAGTTTCAGACGTAGCTTTGGATGACTGACTGTATCAAAAGCTTTAGCATAGTCTATGTACACAACATCAGTTTGGTAGCTTTCGTTCACAGCCGAACACCAGTCGTGGAACGAGGATACCAGCTGAGATAGCGTTGATCTACCAGGCAGAAAACCATATTGCGCCGGGCTGAGGAGGTTATTCGACGCGAGATGGGATAGAAAACAATCTTTGATAATGATTTCGAGAACTTTGCATACTGATGAGGTTAAACTGATGGGCCGATAGTTCGAGACCTGAACAGCTGGTGCCTTTTTCAGAAGCGGGGTTACAATCGCAGTATTCCATGCGGACGGAAGCGTTCCAAGAGCAAGACTATGTTTGAATATGCACGAGAGAGGGTAACATAACCCATTAGCAGCCCTTTTGATGAAGTACGAGGGCACCGAGTCAGGGGTGAGCGAAATCTTGTCATTGAGCTTTTTTATGGCACCCATTACAACCTCGCAGCTGATAGGGACGGGGCACAATTTCTGGGAACATCGGGAGGAGAATAGTGGGGTCGCACCGTTGTCATGAGTAAATACCTTGGAGAAATATTCCGCGAACATTTCGCATTTTTGCTGATCATCGATAATGACTTCGCCCTCTTCATCTTTTAGAGATGTGATACCCTTACGCGTTTTCATCTTTGCATTCATGTACTTGAAGAAGTTTTTTTGATTTCCCGAGCAAGTAAGGCGTTTTTCGCAGTTCTTGGCAAATCGTTTGCATTCTTTTTCGAAATCCCTAGCACATTTGCTGAAGGCAACGCGCCCACCAGGCTGAAAGCGGTCACGCCAGAGGAAGTGCTTTTTAGCGGCCAAGCGCTGCAGGTGCGGTGGAAGGTTTTTGGTCTTAGGGCCATGTTTCCGAAGTGGAACACATTTCTCTATTACAAGGTGGACATAGGAAATGAAGGCATCATACACCTCGTTTATATTGCGGCACGTGCAAAAGAGTTCATCCCAGTTTGTTCCTATCAACCAGAGATTTACTTGGTCCCAATTGGCTCTGCGAAAATCAAAATTACGAGCTGTTTTGGGAACATCAGGTTGACATGCGATTTCAAAGGCTATGCTACAGTGGTCGCTTGTAGAGAAATTTGGCTGAACCTCCCAATCAGTAATTAAAGTGAGGTCATTGCATAAGATCAAATCCAGGACATTGCGCCCGTGAGTGGGCTCAAAATTCAGACATGATAGACCAGAACTGGTAAGAAAATTATCGAATGAAGCATTAAATAGCATACCGGAATCTCCAGAAG
This sequence comes from Aplectana chamaeleonis, assembly GCA_029168955.1. Classification (NCBI taxonomy): domain Eukaryota; kingdom Metazoa; phylum Nematoda; class Chromadorea; order Rhabditida; family Cosmocercidae; genus Aplectana; species Aplectana chamaeleonis. Next base: position 234,179 of record JAPDOI010000668.1, read on the forward strand.
AACACGTATAATTGAAATCACCAACGACTATGGAAGGGAATTGCACCGTACACCAGTCAGCTACAGTCTCTAACAATTCGAGAGAGTCCTCACTACTCGTTGCTGGCCGCCGGTAAGCTGCAATCAAGCGGAAACAGGGACCAAATTGAAACACAACATCAAGAAACAAAAGCTCACAACAGAAGTTAAAGGATTTGGGTATGGATTGAGCAACTCTAATAGTATTCTTTACAACGATTGCGACACCACCACCAGTAACGCCCGATATTCGGTCGCATCTATACACCACATAACAGCCATCTAGTGCTAGGAGCGAGTCCGGGTCGTATTCAGTGAGCCAGGTTTCGGTTACAATAACTATATCGGGAGACGAATAGTTGAGCAGTGTGTTCAGAGAGGCTAATTTGTTCCTAATAGATCGAGAATTGAAGTATACACAGTTCAGGCTACCCTTTGCCACTGATGATGACTCGCTCACACTCACTGTGATGGGGAGAAGCGAGTGGGAGGGTGGGTCGCCCGAGGGGTGGAGACCGATGAGGCGGCCTCGTCCCCGCAGGCGGACTCGGCCCTCCCTTTTTGGGATCTCGCTTCTGCTCATCACCTTTCCTTTGTATATCACCGCATCCTCGTCCGACCTGCGAGCTTCGCGGAGCTTAGCTCGCAACTTCGAACTGTACGACGGGCGTACGTATACATTTTCCCAGTCAGTGGAACGTTTTAGCTTATAGCTGCTGCGTAGTAGTTGAATGGCGTCGTGATGATTAGCGAAGGCGACCTTCACCGGACGCTTCTTCTCCTTATCAAAGGATCCCATCCGGTACACAGTCGTCGGGATGGCGTCGACCTCCAGATGATCGAGCAGGGCCCTCACTGTTTTCTCGTCGGCCTCCCTCCGGCTGTGTGCCGGCAAATTGCTCTCCTCTACCATACCCATAATCACGACCTGAGAAGGAATCACCTGCGGCGTAGCCGCCGGAACGGCTCGCTGAACTGCGTCACCGGCGGCAGGTGCTGGCGGCGCCACTCCTCTCATCTTCGTCAGCTCACCAACGGCTTCCGTTATCGACCGGATCAGGGGCTGCAAGGCATCTGCGATAGTCTTCACCATTTGTTCGACCAGACCATTCATCGCATCCTTCACAGTCTCGTTGATCATCTCTTGAATCTCGGCTCTCTGCTTGGCTTGCATGGTGACAGGATGCTCGATCGTACGATACCTCAAACTTGGGTAATTAAACCTGTAGAACTGTAGAACTGTAGAACAGACTGTGACTGTAGAACAACACCAACGGCTTCCCAAAGGTGCACCATGTTCTCCAGCCGGATTCCTTCAATGCGCCCATCTCGAGGGCGGTCAAATGTAACAAAAACATCTCCAGAGACTGCAAGAGAGCTTACTGCTCCAGTCCGAGGGTGTATAGTGACGACTAGAACGCAACTCACAAGAAGTAACGAAGCTGCACAATTGGTGAAGGTCCGTATTTTGAATCTGCTCTCTTTCTTGTAGTAACTTAATTCACTTTCCACATAATAATGTCTGTTTCGACAGTAGAAGTCCGCTAACTTCTTCCTTCTGCCGGAACACATTGTTATGCCGAAAATGTGTTGGGCTTTCACCAGAACGAGAGCGAGTCTAAGATGCGGATCATCACCAATTGTGCAGCTTCGTTACTTCTTGTAAGGTGCGTTGGAGTCGTCCTTATACACCCTCGAATTGGAGCGGTAAGCTCTCTTAAAGTCTCTGGAGATGTTTGCTTTACGTTTTTTACACCTCGAGATAGACGTCATAGAGGAATTTGGCTAGAGAACGTTATGGACTTCCGCGAAGCTGTTGGTGTTGTTCGACAGTCAACCACCAAGCATTTTCTTCCACCCCAGAATTCCCTTTTTGGCTTTCCTTATTGACGTTCCTTCTTCTATGCACACGGAAACACCTAGATATGTTTCAATATTAGTGGAGAAACAACTTGGTTGTGCACGATCTCCAGTGTTGGGGTTGTCCACTTTCGTGTCTCATTTCCATATGGGCTTTTCTGCGGTAGTGAGCATTAAACTACGCAGAATAGTAGCAGGTAGAAGCATGATATACTTCAGTGCTGAATGGAGGGCTGGGATTCGATATATCGTCAAGATTCGCAGCTATCTCCATGATGCCGTTATAGTTTTGATACAAGGGGAAAACGGAAAACACTAAAAGAACTTCCCTTGCTAAGAACTAAGAGGTGAGTTATGATTATGTTTGAGTTTGTAGGAAGAGGGTGCTTTGTCACTGTATTAGGCTAATCTCACAACAAACTGTGAATCTCAGTATCCTTAAAAAAATAGGGTGCCCTTATAGTTTTGATACGCACCGTTCTGCCTTTCGATCGATATAGATGCTCTCGTGCACTAGGCTTTATGAATGCTGACGGCGAGTCAGGAAGCTCCCACGGCTAGTCTGGACTCAGCCTCGTTCGATTCGGGAGCTCCGGGGGTGCTATCGCAGCGGAGGGGGGCACTATGGTGCGATGGACTTGGCCACGCCCATCCTACTGTGCCGCACTGAATTCGAACACCTACCCGTGGTTTCCCTCCCCTGCCAAAATCAGGAGAGTGGTTGCGGCACGAAAAACTGGGCGTGTCCAAGTGCGGTACTTCAGTGCCCCCCCCCGCTGCGATAGTACCCTACGGGGTTTGCCTCGTCTGCTAATAACTTGTGAACTGTTGGCGGTGGCTCTCATACCAGAATTCAGCGGGTTGACGGGAGAGGGAGACTAGGCCAACCCTGGGACGAGAAACAGGTGTTCAGCATAAGGAAGTGGAGAGAGTCCGGGGAAAACTTGCCCTTGGCCCTATGGTTAATCGCTCATGAATGCGGCCGTTGGTCTAAACGAAGGTTTACGGACTAGCCGCAGAAGCTTGCGCCCGAGTCACTAGCATAAAGAAGTAACACAAGCGACCACTTTAGTGGAGGTTGTTTATCAAGCTGCGGTCAGGGTTTTCCTTTGTCTAACAAGGATGCCGAAAACGCCTTTTCGAACAAAATTCATGCTAGTCAACTCTTTTCGAAGGATGTTTTCGAAACACCAAGGTTAGTTACGCAGCATACTGTGCTTCTCTGGGCCAAATTCCGGTACGCAATTGCGTCTCGGTGCGCCTCGCGGCCGCATGCGCTCGAGTCGGTCGAGTTTCCAGCGCCAAAGCCGACTCGATGTGGCTTTTTTATACAGTTTCCTGCAATTTTTTTAGTTTCCAGATTCCAAACCCCACCTAGAGTCAACAGATCGGCGGCTGCGGCGCTGGAAACTATTCCGACTCGGGAGCGTGCGGCCGCAAAGCGTGTCGAGATGCAGCTGCGGACCGAAATTTGGCCCAGAGAAGCACAGTAAATAACATTGTACCTACCGTGACCTAGAATAGACCTCAGAATATTAATAAACACCCCCTAGATCTTTGTTCAGCGTCCTATGTAACCGCCACACATAAATTTAGAGACAAGTTCGAAAAAGAAATTCCAGAACACCTTGGGGCCGGATTCATGAACAAATATACCGCGAGATAAGGTGAAGAGTAGAGTGTTACCATCAACCTGAGATTCATCATAAACCATACCCTCGAAACTGGGGGTATAGAGTAGACTCAGAAAATATTGCGCTTTAGGGCGGCATTGCGCTCCAGATTATGTACGCGATTTTCCAATCTAATCAATGCCGGCAAGGGCGTCCAATGAGTGTGCTGTAGTGAGGTTGCACACGCTTTACGCGACTGTACGCGCTCACCAACCCCAAGCCAACCCAATTGAATCGCGGTTACGGGTAAAGAGTAGAGCAAGACCATGGTATGTTATATCCACAGTTAAATAGTACTCTCGGTTTCGTTCATGAATCCGGCTCCCTGAAAATTGCCTGAGGGATGTGTGGTACCCTTAGCTCTTCGTCTAATGAGGAACTCCTCCTAACTCGGTAAAGAGAAGTCCTCAGGAGCTACAAACATAGTTTTGAATTGCGTTCGAGACAAGTCGTCTCTTCTTCTTCGCAGCAGCAGGAAGGTTTTTGCGAAAGGTTCAAGAAACGGGCGACTGAAACCGGATTCGTCCACAAATCCATTGTTGTCAGAGTGGTAGGCCTCTTTGGGCGATCACATAGGTGCTCAGTTGTGTGGCCACGGCTACCACAGTCCGGGCCCTCGTCAGGCTTACTGCGATCGATCTTATGCAAGTATGACATCTGCATAGGGGAATGACCGCAGCGTAACGAGGCAAGGGTACTTCTAGCCCGCCTACCGAGTTCCATCTCGGTGTTGCTGACTATAGGTGGTACGATCCCCAATATGGGATTGACGGTCATCCTACTCAAGTGATCCCTGTCGAACTTTGTGTGCTCCGCACGTAAAAGACGCAGACGATCCAGTTGGGAGTTCGTCCATCTTTGTATATTGACTTTCTCGGGAGCATCCGCTAAAGGCCTTCTGATATGTCTCTCTCTGACGGAATTCATGATCCTTCTTAATGGGTGGTCAGGCTGCTTGACAATATTAATAACCAGTTGCTGGGCTCGGAGTTGGCAGTGCTCCTTAACTGGCAGAATTCGGGCTTCAGCATGAAGTGTTCCACTGGGGTGCTTTTAGTACACCCTGTGGCAATCCGAAGAGCAGCATTTTGGACTCGCTGCATCTTTGTTCACGATGGATCCGATATCATGTGCTGCCATACCAGTGCAGCGTACTCCAACGCCGGCTGCAATATTGCCTTGTAGGTGGTCTAAATTGTCTCCTTGCCACTTCCCGACGACGTTCCTCCCAGAGCTCGTTGGACGTTGAGCTTTGCTTTCACTGTAGCCTGTTTCTGCTCAGTATTCTTGTGGAACCTCAACGAAGGATCCAATACTAGGCCGAGCAGCTTAGGGAAACGTGCGGCAGGCAGACGAGCGTTTTCCCAATTCACAACGGGGTGAGCGCAGTGTTCCTTAGGGTCAGTGGAGAAAACTGATACCGATGATTTAGCGGCAGAGACAGTGAGCATCTTCTTCTTCTTTGCAGCCACAGAGAGGGGTTCTGTCATAGGTTCAGAAACTCGGCCACTAGCACTGGGTTCGTCCACAGATCCATTGTCGTCAATGTAGTCAGTCTTTTCGGGCAATTGAACAGGTGCGCAGTAGTAGTTAGAGACAGTGAGCATCATATCATCGAGAGAGCTCTTGAGAACGATGAGGTAGCTATTGATCTTGCGTGCAGCTATATTAATGTCTCTGTCTCGGCACAAGATGGTGATGTCATCCGCATACGCAACGACTTTGATGTCACTCAGGGGGACGGGCGAATCTTCCAGGTAAAGTCTGAACAGAGCAGGCGATATGACTCCTCCTTGAGGGACACCGGCAGCGATCGGGATGCTATTAGAGACATGTCCCTGAAACAGCACTTTGCTCGGCGTCCTTTGATGAGTGCGGTAATCCATCGCTTCTGCCAAGGCGGGATGGTGGACCTCAATAGCTACTCAGACAGTATGCCCAAGTTGACAGTGTCAAACGCCTTCGTGAGGTCCAGGGCTACTCCAACTGTGCGTTGAGGCTTTCTGGCGTTGAAGCCATCCAAAACATAGCTCACAATCTACAGCAGTGCCGTGGTGGTGGAATGTAATTTGCGGAATCCATGCTGGTGCTGCTGATTGTTATTACGCTCCGCCAGCTCCTTGACGACCAGTTTCTCAGCGACCTTTGCGATTGGTGATAAAAGACTTATTGGCCTGTATCCCTTAGCCGTAGATGGCGAAAATCGTGATCTGCTAGTATGTCATGGACCTTATCGAGGGTAACCATTGCAGTTTTGGTAGAATCGCGGCCAACATTAACTGGCAGACTTATATTCGATGATGTTTTTGACGGTTCTACGCAGCGAATTGAAACGCGGGACGAGTCGTCGATTGGCCCGGTAATAGGCCGACAGCATTTTAAACGCGTTCTGATAGGACTGGGTGTTTTAAGGTCCGCCTTCGGTCTGCCCGGCTGCAAATTGTCGACTTTTTGACCGAGTTCGCCTTTGAAGCATGTCTACTTCAGGTGCAAGAGAGATACGATTGGTGCCGTCTTTGTCCAATGTGCTGGCTCACTTGATGTTTTATATGGCTAAATGTGACATTGCCATTCGCATGATCTGCATATCCGCATTTAACAGTGTTTAATCCCAGGGTGTATGAAGCCATAATGTGATCTATATCTTGTCATTTGTCAAGATTGTATAGAAGAATTGTTGATGTTGTCATGTTTTACTAAATCACGGGCAGTACTTCTGATCTTTAACCATTTACCTTAATTCTGTGTTATGTTAAGTGCTTGTATATTAACGTTTGAGTTAACTTAGCGTCAGTGTATGTTCTAACCATATTTGATAAGGACGTCGCATGGCTAATGTCACGGTTTGAAAAGATAGTGACCAGACCGGGCTGTCCAGAACTGTCCATAAACCCATGTTTTGTGACAGGTTACCTTCCAGGTAACCGTAAGACCACCCTACTAGGTGCCCGAGTAATAATGAAAAAAGTTATTAACCAGTTCTTGAAATGAAGGTGAATATGGCGAGCGCTACAGTCATCGGTGCCTACCAGACGCCGAGCCAAGTTGACCGAGTGGTCTACGGTGCGCATTACCAGCCGGAGGCGCTCGGGTTCGGTCCCCTCTGCCGAAAAAAATCTTTGCGTTAAAGTTTTTTTTTAGTCCTACAAATGTAAGCGTTATTTCTATAACTGTCGTAGGGAACAAGAACAATCTACTGAAAAATCACTCTGTATGTTATTTTATAGACGCCCTTCAGGCAGAAAAAATCAACACGAAATAGCAGCCACATCAATGAAAATCGATATTTTCCCTGTTCGACATGAGTCTCCACCTGACAAATGGCGTTTAAACGTAAAGCACTGCGCATTGAAGTATAGGGGAAACTACTGTTGGTGCAGATTTCTCTTAATGTGGTGCCTTCTTTTCCGAGAAATTTGCTCTTTTTACCAGGAAAAATTTTGTCGATAAACTCATATGGATACCGCTGACAGCTGCTCTTCTCAAAAAACCATGGCAAAACCTTTTTGCAGCAAAAGGGACTGTACCACAGGGTTGAATGTTTGTTCATAGGGCACGGTAACTACAGTTAGGTCCGTGGCTTGTTTCCCCAACAAGAAACATTTAAATATTACCCGTGGCTGGTGCGAGCGGTTTGAATCTCACCGGCGCCCGGCGGTGTGGTAAGCTGATAAGCTGTGCTCTTCTGTTGGCCACAATCGATTAGCGGACCGGCGCACACCGCCAGCCGCGCTTGAGATTTAAAATTTTTTTGAGGAAACGAGCCACGGATCTAACTATAAATTCTATAACTCAGAAAAAAGAAAACAAGTTACTTGCAACATAAAAGGCCGAAAACAAGTTACTTTTATACAAGTTATATCTGAGCCAATGTAAGTTACTTGCGACTTATCTCAGGTCATCGAAGTTACATGCAAGATATCGGCGGGATACTGCGTGCGTTGCGTCTCCGATATGTTACATGTAACTTGAATGACACAGTATAAGTCGCAAGTAACTTAAATCGGCCAAGAAGATATTTCCAAGGTTGATGTACGACGCAATCGCGGGGTCACGTTTACGACTTGCGTTCCTGTTGGTTCAATTACCCAAGTTTGAGGTGCTTGACCCTAAACCAGCAGGGAAGGCCCTGCACAGCATTTTTTTGCGTAGTATGCGGTCTGGGACGCGCCCTCTGCGCCGCGTGTCGTCTAGCCTCTCGTGATGGCCACCCACAGTGCAAATTCGAATGTAAGTTACATGTAACATAAGTGTAACTTACATGTAATTTAAATCAGAGTTACATGTAATATAAATGTATGTTACATGTAATATAAATGTAAGTTACTTGAGACATTCGAGTAAGTTACATTTATATTACAAGTAAATTGTTTTGATTTTCCTGAGAATGTTTGCCCAAACGTACCGCAGTAGTCTGAAAAACTCATGACGAGTCTCGTATTCGTGCTTAGCGCACCCAAAAACCCAGAGCGGAGTTTAGGCGAAAAAATTCTAGCTTTTGGAGCCCCATGGGGTACTATTTTTGGCGGTGTGGTCCGAAGCAGAATTCGACAAAACAGCCAAAGGTTTATCCAGGGGCGGGGTAGTTTGAGGCGAAGAACACGAATATGAGGTCCGCTTGTTGTCTTTCTCAATACTATGACAGGATACGTTAACCTAATGGTTTTACGCCAGTGCAGGAGTTTCTGATAAAGTTACCCTTGATGCCCGAGCAACTGGCAGGGAAGAGCTTGGCAGTCCGGTGCCCGCGTTGCGGCTCCTTTTGATAAGAGGTGAATCGGTAGCCGCGTATGTAATGTACCGGCCCCAACCCGAGCACCTGGCAATGAATGCGCTGATGGCCATCAAAGGTGCCCGGGCTGGGGCCGGGACACCACACGACCACCCGTTCACCTCTTATTAAGAGGAGCCGCAACGCAGGCCAAGCTCCTCACTGCGAGTTGCTTGGGCATCAAGGGCACATGCGGATTAAGGACTCTAAGCATGTTACCTGCGACTTATCTTCACAACTTAAAGGCAGCGTCCGCGCTGGAAACCCCATCTGGGTTTTTTTTCTCAATCCAAGGTTTGAACCAAGTGGATATAGTTGGCGAAGCTTGAGACCTCAATGTAGCGTAAAAATAATGCTACAGGCTCTTGAAAACTGCTCCGTGGTCTGAAAAGGCGTTTTCCCGGTCGATCATCTAACACGAGGAACAGAAGCGCCACGACGGGCTCCGGCAGGCAACGGAAATCCAAAATTCTATATTCTTCTATTCGAAGGATCCTCCAGTTCGGACGTGTGTATTTAAAGCTTCTTATTTTTAAAGATCTTTTGACAGCAGAAAGACGAAAAGAATTGTGGAACTCAAAAAGTTAATGAGGATAAACCAAATCAGCCGTCCAAATTTTTAAAATTTGTGCATTGCACAAGACACACCGGACAGACGTGAAAAAAAGGGAGCTGAATGCTCAAGGATTTCCGAACGAGTTTTTCTCAGGAATTTGAGTGTTTTGGGTGGTCCCTTTGCGATATATCACAACCTGGCAGGCCTACCTGAGCGAAATTGTGAAAAAAATGAACACGGTTTTTTGCGCGTACGCTGCCTTTAAGGTTACATCTGACCTTGAACCTTGAAAGTAAGCTCCACGGTGCGAGTTGAGTTACACTTGACATAAGGTACTGGCGTGTGACTTTAGTGTGTTAATTTACCGCCTATGTAACTTATCTAGGCGGCGTGCCGTTTCCTGGGAAGGCACACGACGCATTTTCGAGGAAGGACATGGGTGTCGGCAGCGTCGTGGGTTCACCTACCTAAGTTGGAGGTACTTGGCCCCTCATAGCGGCTGGATGCTCCTCCTAACCGCTGGCGACCCAGTCGTGCTCGCCAAGCAGGTTACGTCGCGTGACGGCATGCTGGCCGCGTTGCGTGTCAATGTGCTGGCCGCGTCGCGTGTAGGTGTTAAGTAACATGTAGCAACAGTGCGAGTTACTCCCAATATTGTGTATTATTAGCGCAAGTTACATGCTACTTCAGTCAAAAATATCGTCAAGTTACACATCGCTTAAGTTACTTGTGAACTCAATGTAAGTTGCGTGAAGCCATCCTGCAACTTGCGTTAAAGTCACAGGTAACTTTTTTGAAGAGATTAGTGAGTACAGGACCCTCCACTTTGTAGTTCATACCTTTTTCACTACTACTCGGGCAGCTAGGATGGGAATTCTATAGGTACCCGGGAGGTGGTCGATCAGAAATACATGGCTTCATGGGTGACTCTGGCAACCCGCATTGGGCAACTTTTAGGGTGTTTCGACAAAATGCTTTGGATCTGACTCAAAGCATCTTGATGAGGACTCCAGAAAATATAAAATCACTTCGACTATAACTTTTTTTCGCGGATGTCCGTAGCAAACCCCAAGTTCAGGTTCGGAGACAGCGTGCAGGATTTCAGAATTGACAGGAAAAAACACTCGTCGTCTCTCAAATGGTGGGGTTAGCCATGCATGGTTCCCTAGTTCGAAATATACTCTCCTGCAGCTGAAAACGCAGCGTTTCTCGAGCACTGCTTTTGCCGCTGCGACACGTGTTTGATGGATGTTGGCAGTGTCATGTGAACACCATAAGAGAGGTCTCGAGACTTTAATAGACGAATGTGTAGGTACACGCTGGAACAACTGGTATCCATCGAACGCTGATCATTGTTTCGATTTCGTGTTTTAGCTCCTGAAAAAAATAGCAGTGAGTTTAAACAAAGTCTGACGCTGCGATTGGGCGCGCTGCGTTTTGAAAAAAAAAGTGTACGCCAATATAAGGATGTGGGAAACCTCTAAAACCAGGTGCGAACTCACTCGTATGTGCATATCGGTCTCAAGGAATCGTGGTTTCACAAGTCCTAGCATATTAGAATCCTTGACATAAATGGCATTCTCTGGATAGAAGGGTAACAGCAGCCGTATGGCTTGCAGTGTACGTTCTGTTAGTCGAAAATCTGATGTCGATAGCAGGATTGGGAGCAAATTGAATACACCTGGAAAAGAGAAATCTATCCGAAAGAAATTGTACCAACCCCATCAGAATACCTGCTGCGACCATAAATTTTGTTTTATCGGAGTTCGCTCCAGTGAGTAAATTGACAATTGTCCACATGCATTCCTAGAAAGATTGGAACTTCAGAAATGTCTTACTATGCCGCGTTTTGTTGGGTCCCGTCACAATGCCCCCCACTACAGAATGGGCAGAGACGCAGATATTAGGGGCCTATAGAGTTCAAGTCGCGGGGTTGCTTGCAGCGACGAACATTACTGTATGATGCAATATTGATCAAATTCGGCGACGAGGGCGACAACGCAGAATGTTCTAGGGCCGCGACGGCCCTGTGTCTCTGCTAGCCAGCGGCAACCGACGCCGCATCAATAATGTTCGAAAGCATTTTTGTCGCCTCGTCAAAGGTGAAGCTCGGCGACCACTTGCCGGTCGTTGTAACTCTGCAAACCCCTATAGCGTGTCATCTCAAAATGACACGTCAGAACGAAGCATTTTGTCGAAGACTGTCGTGAAAGCGCGATGCTAGCGCTCCCAAATCGAGCGGTGGGTCCTACAACGGATGCCTGCGTTCGTTTGCCGCTCGCACTGGATTGGTTCGAATAGTGGCGTCAGTCTCCGCCTTGTTCACGCCTTCTTTCGCTCTCCTCATCCTTTTCTCATTTAGTATTTCAGACATCTAATTACGATGTGAGTGAGGAACCTCCGACTGAGACTGAAGTTTTTGATTATGTCCGGAAAATGAAGAATGGACAGCAGATGGAGATGACAACATCACTGCTGAAATGCTGAAAGCTCTCCCTCCGTCTGGAATTCGTGAACTGACCAACACTATCCGTATCATATAGATGAGCTAAAGAATATTCGATTCGTGGAGACATGCAATCATCGTACCTCTTCACAGGAAGTTATCCGTCACGGAGCCCAAGAACTACAGGGGGATCTCTCTACTTCGTGTCATGTACAAGGTTTTAGAACGTATCATTCTCGAGCGACTTATCAAACATCGTGAAGGAACGACCAGAGATAAGCAAGCCGGTTTCCGACCTGGAAGATCGACCATCGACCAAGTGTTCGTCATGAGAAGAGTAATTGAATCGTGGCAGCGGTATTCGAAGCCATTACAGCTTGCTTCTTTGAACTTTGAAGCCGCTTTCGACTCTCCTCATCGTGATCGATTGCTCAACGCTCTGCAAGCTGATGGAGTCCCGGAGAAAAATGTTCGACTAATCGAGGACATGAACAAAGGAACAACAGCAGCAGTTCGTACGCCTGTCGGGTTTACGTCAGCTTTCGATGTGAAAACCGGGGTAAGGCAAGGAGCCGTAGCAGGACCTTTTCTTTTCAATTTCGCCGTTGATGACATCATGCGTAGAGTTGCAGAACAGTTTCCTGCGGATGTGATCCTAACACCATCATGACGCTCCCTTGTCGACCTGGAGTACGCCGACGACATCGTGTTATTCGCTGAAAACAACGCAAAACTGCGAGGGATTGTTAACCTCGTTCCGAAGTATGCCGCAGCCTATGGACTTCGTCTTCGTCCCGACAAATGCAAGCAGATGTGGGTCTCTCAGAGGCCTTCAACGGGAGTTTGTGTGGACGGACAACGTATCGAATTGATACACGATTTCTGTTATTTGGGCTGTTTGCTGAAGAACGATGGTAGCTATGCAGCGGATATTCGACAACGATGAGCGAAAGCTACGTCCGCATTCAAATCTCTAACCAAGTGTTTGTGGTCTACTCCCATCACGAAGGAAGTCAAGTTGCGCGTCTACCTATCCGCTATTCGCCCTATCATGATGTACGGATCGCAGACGTGGGCAGCACCAAAGACGCACATGGAAAGGTTGGATCGCACAGAGAGGAAGCTTTTGAGGGGTTTGCTTGGATGTTTCTGACCCAGTGTATGCTACAGGTCCGGGATCATACTCCCCGCAACAAGCGACGGAGACAGTGCACACCATGCATATCGATTTTCGGTCGATATAGTTGGTTAACATTGCGTCGCGTCGCTCGTCGCCGGAAGTATGATCCCGGCCAAACAAAGATCTGTACAAGGAAATCGATGCAGTACATCAACGGTTGTCGCGAAGGAGGAGCCAACATCTTTCAGCGCTAACTCAAACAGCAATGAAAAGTTCACTTTCACTGTTTGGTCATATACTAAGAAGAACACCGGATCGTCTCGTACAACACGCTCTAAGAATGCTTCCGAATCCTATTTGGATACGGCCACTTGGAAGTAGGCGAAAGTTCTGGACGGATGTGGTAAAAGAGGATTTGAAGACACTTGTCATTGAAAGACAGTTGAGGCGCGATTTTCTGATTTGCAGGAAGTGGTCTAGCGGCACATAGATTGATTGGGTTTGAATTATGGCCGAGGACCGTGACAAATGGACATGACTGACTATTAGGACGGCACACATCGGTGAAGATGCGAACTGACCGCGTCAGTCGGAAGCCAGCCGATAAAGTCAAGTCAGTCAAGACTGGACTTCGGACACACCTTGATCGGCGGTGAGAGTCTTGCTTGGAGGCACCTGGTCTACTGTAGCTAGTAGTATATGTAGTGGCGGTTCAATCATTATTACAGGACACTGCTCACATGTGCATTAAGCACAGCTTGTCGGTGTCATGTGAAGTGGATTGGGGATACTACCCCCGAAATTCCGCTACTATGGTTGTTCTCAATCACGTCACCATGACGCCTGAACTGATGGAAATAGCGCCAATTGGCTACCAAGACATGAAAAATGGGCGCAGGCGATAGGGAGACATCAAGACTGAGGTCTGCCTCGTGGAGGTACACACTTCGTTGTAACACACCAAACCAAAGAATGATTCTGCGCCAACCATGCATTCATGTGAGCAATGGCTCTCGAATAATCCAACTTTGTCAAACACGACTCACTCTAGGAAATATGATATGCTTACTTTTTTGAGCTTTTTTTCTGGTGAACTCACACCTTGGAGTAGCATTGCAAATACATTCCAGTCGAGAAACAGCAACTGAAAGTGCCCAAGAAACTGGTTTCCACAATTTATTATACTTCAGTGTGACCTTATACGAGAAGGCACAGAATAAGAAAAGAGGTTTTGCTTACATCTGCGTGATCGGGTCTGCTTGCAGCAATATTGGAGCACATCCATGCAGCTTCACGTCGCACATCACATCGGGATCTATAGGATAACGATCGACACTGAAGAGCAGATATCCATAAAATCAGGTAGACATCGGTCTTCAGGGTTTAGGTTGTGCAACATTGGGGTGAAAATCGCAGCGCATTTCAAGCAAAGTTTGGTCTCCATTCAGTCATAAGAGGGATCGGAACCGAACGGCCGCTTCAACTGTGCCACGGATGCTATTCAAATCTGGTGATCAAACTTTCTGATTTCACCGCGCCTACACAAGCGCGTCGATAATCACCTGACATAGTGTTTCAGATTACAAGGTAGTAACTTTGACGAGTAATCACGAGTTAACTTGAGATCCATGCAAAATTCCCTGACAGAATCGAAAAGAGCGTGTCCGAATTGACCAAAAAACACTAACATATTTTCAAAAGCCCATACATGGCTGCCGAAAAGGGATGTGCCGAAAAAAAATTTTGGAAACAGAAAACAGAAAATTCAGCTTCACAGAAAACAGAAAAAAAATCTCCTGGAATGGGCAGAAAACAGAGTTCTTCAAAAATCAATAAACAGTTTTCAGCGTACAGTATTTGGATTTTTTACAGCACATTAAACTTTTTGCACATTTTTCCGTGTTAGATGGTTCCTTTGCACAATATCCGTGAGCCAACAATTGACCAGATGAAATCATGTAAGCATCCGAGCGAGGCAGATTATAAGTGCAAAATGTCCCTCAAACATCCCTTCTCCTGAGATAATATCGCTCGATTTCTTGATCAGAATCTCATTATGTGCAAGAGGAACATAGATTCAGCCGTAGCAGACTTGCTCTCCCCTAGTAAACATATTTTGACGATAATTTTGAGATAATAGCTGGGCTCTGATGAACGCTGTACTACTCCTCAACGCCCTAGAGTCCCGCGCGTACATCGAGGGCGTGTCGTGTGAGTATAAATGCCCTAGCGCGCAGCTCGCTCCACCATGGCGGGCCCGCCCGTCACTCTACATATAACAGTTTCGACAACTACATCGTCGCCCCATCATCAAACTCATTCTCGTTTTTCATCTTATTCAAATTCTGTATTATCCTGCGCTGGAATGAGTTAAAACACGAGGATAGAATTTGGGTAAATGGCACTTCAGGGGCGGCATGAATGAGCGCTGTGAAGAAGGTCAGGGAGCCGGTCCGCGTCCAATGCGCGCAGCGTCTAACCACGGGACGGTCCCGAAGTGCATGACGTACATATATTGGTAAGCCGCGGACGTAAATACACTTTCCACAAAAAACTCCACGTCAAGCGGCATTTTTTTCGTCACCTCAGTCGCTTTCTGACACTTTGTTGTCATCCCGTGCATCTCAGTCGGAAGCAAAAGTAACTGGGATGACATAAAATGCGCGCGTAGAGTTTGCCGTGAAAGGTGCATTAACGTCCGCGATCCACCAATATACGCCATGCACTTCGGGGCCGTCCCGTGGCTCGACGCTGCGCGCATAGGACGCGGAGCGGCTCCCTGACCTTCTTCGTAGCGTTCATGCATGCCGCCCAAGGATGTGCGTAATTACGACTAACGAATTAAACGACTAACGGGCTTTTTGGGTGTCACGAGTAACGAGTAACGAAAATAAAAATACTTTATTAAGCAATCACAAAATTAGTTAGAATGTCAATAATCATTCAAATCACGCTCCAACCCAAGGATTACACCAGGATTGATACATATTGCCTTTTTGGTTGTTCTAGTTGAATGGTTTAAAATAACCGTAGCTTCCAGTGTTTATTATGTCTACTAACACAGCTTCGCAGTTCTGGAACCCCCATATTAAAAGCCCAACCGAACGTTGCGCAAGGTTAGCGCAGCGTTTATGCGACTCGCGCGACTTTATGGTAGGCTCACTGAACCGGCTCCGGCACTGACCGGCTCCAGCGGAGATTTTTGAAGAGGACACTATCAGAGGTGATAAGATGGAGCGGCGTCTGCGGGCCACAAGTACAGGAACTGTATCCGATTATTCGATTGTGAAGAGTGCGGTCCTTCGATGTGCTTTTCAGTCATAAATTGGAGATGTGGGATCTCTATAAAGTGGTGCTGCGACCTCTCAGGAGAAAAATTTTCACTGCTAATTTCCGACCTTTCCCCATTATGGGAACAAGCTCTAAACCACGTAAGCGCTCCGCTCGCGACGCTGAGCAAAGAACAATTCGTGCAGAGTCGGTGCGTTTCTCCGTGTTGTCACCATCGGGTAGATCTCAATCAGCATCATATAGAGCAGAATGGCAAATTTTGCATTTAAAAAAATAGAGTTCTACATTGTCTCGATTTCTCATTTTCTTTGTTTTGTTACAGAAAAAAGTGACAAAATTGATAAACACACACTCTCGAGTATTAGGTTTCGTGCAGCGATGTCCGAGTGGTTAAGGAGATATTTTTATTTATGTATATACAGGCTTGCAGTTTGAAATAGGTTTTCTAACAAGGAATGATTTGTGTCTTTAAAGGCAGCATACACGCTCGCAAGCCTAGTCGAGATAACAGCATAGATAGGTCCGCACGGCCCGTACTATGTCGTCAACGACGTTTGAAGCGCTGAAACCGTCAGGATGACAATGTTGACAATGTTTAGCAATCTTGCCTTCCACGCCCGTATTTTCACACCTTCGAGTAACAGAATGAGAATCCATACTTGAGAGAAAGCATGTGATAACTTAGAATGATAGCACTATAAAAAGGGAGTGCAGTAGAAAACACTCGATTCAATATAACATGTTTGTGCACTGATAAAATTTCAAGAGGTCAGCCAAAGCAGAGCGGCATTCTCGAAAGTGGACGAGAGTCAATAGGTATGCAGACATGTTTCCAAGCTATTTCTCTCGTGCCTCATTCGATAGTGGTTTTAGGATCGATTCTCATTCTGTTCAAACTCAAGGGTGTGAAAATACTCAAACATTGTCAAATACCGTCATCCTGACTAACGTCGACAGAGGTTTTGACCTGCCTTTGTGGCCAACGTTTGAAAAACTACATCTCTTCATGCCTTCCTTCTTTTTTCTATTAAAAATGTAACGACTAACGATTAACGACTGACGAGGGTTTTGACCTGTTCAACGACTAACGAATTAAAAAATGTCTAGTACGCACATCCCTGATGCCGCCCCCGGGGGAAACTTTACCCTCATCAACCAAAGCGGTGGCAATGGAGTATTTTCAGTGTCTGCCCACGTGTATAAAGTAATCATACTCGAACGTCGCGCTAGTACGCGTACCATTAGCGGGCACTAAGTAGTATTGAAGCCCATTACTGGTAATATACAATACAATTGTAGTTTTGGCATCATTTGACTTGACGCATATCTATTGAGGGATTTGTCAAATTCAAGCCTCTGGCTAAAGGTTACCACTATAGGATAGAGATGAACCTCGGCCTTTTGAATCCCTGTTGAAATACGCAGCGCACTCAAGCTCTAGGTCATAGAGTGTTGGGGTCTATCCTGGACGGGGGGGGCACCTAAGATTTTTTCATAAAAATGAAATGAACCACCGATCTATAAGCTATCAATCGAAGAATTTCTAGCGATTTTTAATAAAAACAATGATTGGTAGCAGCAACAAGTATTTTTTTAACTGGTTTTTTGTTCATTTCTATGAAAAAATCTTGGGTGCCCCCCCCCCATCTAGGATAGTCCCGAGAGCTGCTTTTAAGGCCTATACTGCGGCATGTGGGGTTAGCCGACTTTCCAGTCATATCCTTCATCTCCTCACAGGAACCTTGTACCAATTCGAGGATTCCGTAGGGATAGAAGATCTGGTTGACCACAGGCGAGAATCGAACCCTGCCGTATCGAGTCAACAGCAGCGCATCCTGCCACTACACCACCCCAGCTCGGGCAACCGCCTTTGCGAGAAAGACAAGTTGACCATAGGGTATTGTAGACAATGCGAGAGAGGTTCTCTGAACCTTTTGGTTTACCGTCTATAAGTCCGGCACCTTGTCTCTGGAGTAAATTGTAAACCAGTTACGATTCACTTTTTTTTCTGTTTTCTGCCAAATTCCGACTCTTCCCACAGAAAACACAAAAAAGGGCCGAAAAAGGGCAGAAAACAGAAAATTTCGCCCACCTCTGCTAATGAATTTCCCTATTCAGCAGAAAAAAACTTAGCCCCACCAGGATCTCGTAAAATCGAGGATGTGATATGACAGCAGCTGTCTGTACGTCGTTTCCGGTGATAATATTGCCCAGTATTCGTAGTGCACCATGATGAAGCTCAGCTATGTTCTTAAAACGGCAGTTGCTGATTGATCATGCGATCATGGCCTTCACCAGTTTCCACAAAGAACGTATCTAAGTGCAGCCCGAATGAACTCACCGAATCCAGAATCTCGAATGCCAGATCCACCAAACCGGGCTCGCTCAGTATGACTTCAATCTGAATGCACCCTTCACTTCATATGTTTGGATTAACCCAGGATATGGAATCCTGAACCAGACGGACAAACCTGCGTTCCTTGGTGCATGTCGTCTGCTATAGAGGCTAGTGTCCATAAACAGTCCTTGGCTAGATCTGTCCACTGGTTGTACCTCCGAGTGAGCTCAGTGAGCGATGACGTCAATAACTGAATCGTCTGCAACGGGGGAAAGTGGACTTTTTGGGATGTTAGGTCAAGCTACATCCACAAATTTGGGTGAAATGTCTTACAGGAAGCGGTACAATACCATTCCTGACACCACCTCGCATAATGTTCATCGCACACCAGACAATATTCTTCAAGTCACTCAGATCTGTGTGAGATCGCTGAGCGAGTATTCTTGCTATCATCTAGAAAAAATGTTGAAAAATTCGGTCTGAGTGAACAATGTAAAGACTGTCCGAATGGAACTGTCTACCCACGCGGCGCGTGCGCGTAGCGCGGCCGTCACGAAGGCAGTTTTCGGATGAGCTTCCCCACAACTTGAACACAGCCGAGGGGATATTATTCACTATCCGTCCGCTGATCCTGTTAATCGATTCACAGGTTCGCAAAATGCCTTCACGACGGCAGCTCGCGGACCGCCTGCGCGGACAGCCTCATTCGGACAGACTTAGGTATAAACGCACAGTTAGAAGTTCGGTCTCTCGGCATTTCCTCTTACATTCGGCACAGTCGGCTGCTATATTTCCCAAAGCCCAAATGCACTGTATCCGAAATTCACCCGTCCCTGACTGAACGCCACTTAACAATGCATTGATGCCGCCCTGGAAATCAATTCAGCATGAGAGTGGGCCACAATATCGGTCATAAATTTCGCGTTTTGAGCGAAAAAAGCGCAAAAAACCGCGTCTTTGTATCCTTTACTCATAACTCTGCTCTCATACCTTCATTTGAAAACTCACATGTCTTACCCTGCAACAAAGCATATAGGCGTGACACAATCAATCGAGTGCGCGAAACGGAAAAGCACGGCTGGGTAGGTGGATTGAATGTGTTTAAATCATCCTTGTCAATACTCTGCTGAGACATTGTAAATGGATTTTGCATGAATTTGTGGGATTTGAATGCGAATTTCTCCTGTTTTTATGTTACCATATTTGGGTAACTTCCCAGGTCACGTTCTTGGCCCAAACGGGACCAGTCGACCTGGAACTCGGCCAACAACCATTTTCTGTGATCCTCTACCAAATAATCTGCAGCAGCCCATTCCGGAAAACTCGATTTTTCACCACCTTCAGATGTACTCTTAAAGGCAGTGTCCACGATACAAAACCATGTCTGATTTTTTGGTGGAGATCGGCAGCTGCGAGGCCTAGCGCAACCCTAACGCTGAAAAAACGAAGAAAATTGAGCTTGGTACGGTCCCCTATGGCCCCAAAGTTGGACACCCGTCAGCTCGCCACACCCAGATGCACTTTCCACGCCCACCGACGTGAACAAATGAATGCTCGAGATTGTGAGATGAGCGATGGTTTCCCATCAATAGCCCCGTTCTTCCCTTCATTCTCAACTTCTCTCTTTACTCAGGTCAGCTCGCATACATCGGCTGCAAAAGACGGAAGTTACAAGCCTCGGACAACTCGTCCACCACGTTTCCTTAGCTCAATCTTTGAGGGACCATAACTCCGTTCCTAGAAGGTCTTGTACGATTCCAAAACATCAATGGAATCAGCATGGGGCCGTCTTCAAGATAGGCAAAAAAGCAGAAAAACGATTCTTATCGTTAACACTGCCTTTAAGAGATGTGTCTAGAGTGGTAAACGCATCTGCGAAAACGGCTAGTATCATTCTTATCTCTTCTGGCTCAATATGTAGTAAAAATGCGCAGTATCCCGCCCCGAGCTGAAGGTTCCAAGAAGTTATGAGCATTTTTCAAGCTTTACGAAAAGGCAAGTTTTCGTGAATCAGACATTTTTTTGGGAGCTTGAAAACATTCTCTCGGATTTAGCTTAAAACTTATATGTGGGGGTAATCTAGGGTGGTGAACACGAATCTGCAGTCCACTTATCGAAATTTCGAGGTTTGTTGTAGGTTACGGTAAATAACATGTCATTTGGAAAGCAAAACCCACCCTAGTATTTTGAAGATCGACAAACGGACGTTAATTTCGTATTCTCCACCCCGAATAGCCCTTGTATACAAATCTTGAGTAAAATCTCAGATTTTGACCAAACTACCGCATACCCATCGTAATCTACCATAATCTGCAAAAAAATCGATAAACGGACTTCAGACTCGTGTTTAGCACTCCAAATAACTCTGAGAGAATAATTTTGAGACACATCTATCGTAGATTTCCGGAAATCTGGCGTTTTCCCCTCAAAATTTTCCCCAATTGGGAAGCTTTGGATGAAATTAGCCGAAAGCTTAGGAAAACCGACCAATAAATCACAAATTCGTGATCAGCGCCCAAAAAAACTGGAAGAATCAAATCTGGAACATTTTTCTAGAGCTCTTCCAGATCTCTCTATTTGGGATAAGTAAAGCCTAAGGGGCCGAATAGACTCCCGCCGCTGAAAGGCGCGGCAGCATGTAATGGAAAAGTATTGACTATGCGGCGCCGCACGATCGATTCCCCTCCATTGCATGCTGCCGCGTCTTTCAGCGGTGGGAGTCTATTCGGTCTCTAACCGAAAACTCGCACAAGTCCAAAACGCTATCAGTGTGGACAAAGTATTGAAAATGTGCCTTCGCCCAAACTTTGCTCAGGGGGTAGTTTCGGGCGCTGAACACATTTACGAGGTCCGTTTCCGAAAGACTAATGCGATTTTTGAAAGATAGAAAAAACACAAAAAATGATTTTTTAAGCTTATAACTTCCTGGAACCTGCAGCTCGGGGCGAGACACTGCGCAGATTAACTATTGAGCCACAAGAGATACTAACAATACAGGTCGTTTTGGCACATGCGTTTAACACTCTAAGCACTTCCCTTGTCAGTCCTTTTCGGCTCGAACTGTACAACCGACGTCCCATTTTCAAACGAGGCTGGTGCAGTGCTTTCTTGGAAGAAGATCACAAAGAAGCTATCGGCTGAGTTTCAGGTCAATTGGTCCCGATTGAGCCAATAACGAGACCAGAGAAATGAGCGAAATATGGAAACTCGAAAATGGTAGAAATCTAAGCTTAAAGGCTGCATACACGCTCAAAAACGTATTTGAGATTACAACGGAAATGGAATGGTATGGCTTAGAACACAACGCCTACGCATTTTGAAGCGTCAAAAACGACCTACAACGCCGTTACAGGAGCAGCAAGTTTGCCCCCGCCCGTATTTTCACGCCCCCTGTCTTTGCTCTTTTCCCCTAACACAGGGTTGATCGGTCATCTTCACCGTCGGTACTGTTGGTGGACTGCCTAACAAGTGAACCACACACGTCACTGACGGTGAAGATGACCCAGCAACCTGCGTTAGAGGAAAAGTGCAAATACAGGGGGCGTGAAAATACGGGCGGGGCCAAACTTGCTACTCTCGGAACGGCATTGTGGGTCGTTTTTGACGCTGCAAAATGCGTGGGCATCATGTTGTAGGCCATACGGTTTGATTCACATTGTTATCCCAACCACGTTTACAAGCGCGTATGCTGCCTTTAAATCTCACTAATTCATGCGAAATCCATTCACAATATCTCTTTAGACTAGTCAAAATCTCAGAACGTCGGAGGGCCGTACCCCCGTAAATTTCCGACCAAGGGCGAGCGGCGGGGGCCATGTTTTGCGAGCGGAGAATCATTAGGCGCGAGGCGGGGGCGCCACCAAATTTCGTTAGCTCGGTCGTGCAGGGAAAATTCGAAACAGAGGAAAACATGCTCGCTCGGGCAAATCGCATGATACGTTGAAGGCCAGAATCAAACCCGTGCCACATACGGAGCACAATTTTGTGGTGAATTCACTGCAGGCACCACTGAGTAAGTACTTACATCATCGCGCACTTTGCGGGGTGGCAGTAAGGTACTGTGCTTATCTGGGCCAAATTCCGGTCCGCAATTGCGTCTCGACACGCTTTGCAGCCGCACGCTCCCGATTCAGAAGATCTTCCAGCGCCGCAGTCGCCGATCTGATGACTCTGGTGGGTTTTGGGAACTGGAAACTGAGAAAATTTGGAGAAAATTGTATACAAAAGCCACATCGAGTAGGCTTTGGCGCTGGAAACCCGACTGACTCGAGCGCGTGCGGCTGCGAAGCGTGTCGAGACGCATTCGCGGACCGGAATTTGGCCCAGATAAGCACAGTAAGTTCCCCAGTCTAATGATTAGACTTGAATGGGACACCCATCGTGGGGTTTGGAAAATTTTGGAGAAGGGTACAGCACCTCGCCCAGGGTGTGGGAGAGGTGGTTCCCGGATATCGTTATACAAGAAATCAATCAATCATTTAAGCGATGACAACGTGGAGATGTTCTGCCCGGGCCCCGCGCCCTTTTGCTTGGATGTCCGGGCGTCGCGCCCATTATGAGTCAAGGGGCTGGGGCGGGGACCTGTAGGGCGCCAGGCGCGGAGGGGGCCCCCGCCTCGCTGAGTGGTGGGTACGGGGGCGCGGCCCTCCGACGTTCTGAGATGATGTTTACTGTGCTTATCTGGGCCAAATTCTGGTCCGCAATTGCGTCTCGACACGCTTTGCGGCCGCACGCACCCGAGTCAGAAGAGCTTCCAGCGCCGCAGCCGCCGATCTGCTGACTCTAGGTGGGTTTTGGAGATTAGAAACTAAGAAAAATTGGAGAAAATTGTGAAAAAAAAGTCACATCGAGTCGGCTTGGCGTTGTAAACCCGACTGACTCCAGCGCGTGCGGCTGCAAATCGTGTCGAGACGCAATTGCGGACCGGAATTTGGCCCAGATAAGCACAGTATACTATCGTGATCGTACTTATATAGACGAATTCAACAATTCTTCATCACTCTGGAGCAGAGCAAACACAGACTGGTACAAATATCACATTCCATCTCAAGACACCAGATCTGCCTTCGTGTTTCGCGCACTCGATTGATTGTGCCGCGCCTAAATGCCTTGTTGCAAAGACAGGCAGGTGAGGGCTCAAAGGGAAGTGCTTCCAAGGCTGATTTCAATTATCTCACCAGATTCTTGAGTACACCACTTTGAACAGAGTAATGAGAAAAAGAACACAAAAAACCCTTTTTTGCGTACTTTTTCGCCCAAAACGCAAAAAATCATGACGGGTATTGTAGCTGGCTGAGGCAATTCTGATAAATACCTGATCCACGATCAAGTGGTTGACTCTTTCCGACATGCATGCCATATTTGTGACGGCCCAGGCGGCATTCACCCGCGTCTCCACGGGGTGGGCTTCATTCGCTATTATTCGCAGTAAAAGGCTCACCTTAATCGCAGGATAAATTGTATAGGAGAATTTGGACCAGGGTCAAGCCACGTGGGAAATTCCTCAAATTGGGGAGGGGTCGCACAGAACTTCCTAATAAGGGGTCACACTGCCGGATTTTTTTTAAATCGTTCTTTCACAGCTCCGACTCACACTTTTTTTCACAAAGGCGAGCTGTATACACTTGTTACTTTAGCGACATAAATGCTAGTGACAACTCCAAATTTCAAGAAAAATTATCTTTTCCGGGCCCCACAGCGCTTTTGGCATTACCCTAACTAGGGGTCGACAACTAATCAATAACCCCTTCCAGAGTGAAACTCATAGCAATCATCTGACCCATGATAGAGCCTTTGGGAACATAATTATACTCTGCTCAAGGCCTCCAGATACGGAGTCAGTCGGCGCCTTCATCACCCCTTCCAATCACCTACTGTGCTTCTCTGGGCCAAATTCCGATCCGCGATTGCGTCTCGACACGCTTTGCGGCCGCGCGCTTTCGAGTCGGACGAGTTTCCAGCGCAGCAGCCGCCAACCTGCTGACTCTAGGTGGGTTTTAGAAACTGGAAACTTAACAAAATTGGAGAAAACTGTATAAAAAAGCCATATCGAGTCGGCTTTGGCGCTGGAAACTCGACTGACTCGAGCGCCTGTGGTCGCAAAGCGTGTCGAGACGCGATTGCGGACAGGAATTTGGCCATGAGAAGCACAGTAACTCGAAAGTGGCGCCATGGCGCAGAGGTAACATCTCGTTTCCCACCTAGTAGCCCAGGGGTTAGATCCTCACAAGACATTTCTCATTAAGTATACCTCATTTCATCCCCTCAGAAATCACATTTTGTTGACCTACGTCAAGAATATTGCTTCTGAACAGATTTAGGCCTCTTTCAGAGTTCAATCGCTGTACGACGCGATGGCACGTTTTGAATGCAGATCGACGTGCGACGCTATCTTGATCGATGCCCATGCTTATCATCCCATCGCGTCCAGGGATGAGCGGATTTTTTTTTGCATATCGGAAATCGGAAGGACCTTCTCAATTTCGGGAATCACAAATCGGAGCGCCAAAACCCATCGGAAATCGGTTTTTTCAGAAATCGGAACGCCAAAACCCATCGGAAATCGGTTTTTTCAGAAATCGGAAATACGTTCAGTGAAATTCTTTACCCTCCCCTGGTGACTGCGCTCCAAAAAAATTGAATTTATACTTCTTTACTAAAAATTGTCGTGTAAACACAATCAACCCTGGCTTTGTGAAAAGTGAAGACGGATCTCGATTCGGAATTCAGCGCCCAAAACAATCCTCTAGGAATTTGGCAAGGAAAAGTGCAAAAAATGTTGATCTCTTGAATATTTCCGATTTCTTCCGCGTCTTCAATCTTTTTCTTCGGAAATCAGAAGGCCTAAAACCATGGTAAATCGGAAATCGGAATACCGCTAACCCCTGATCGCGTCGAACAGCGATCGAACTGTGAAAGAGGCCTCATGGCGGGTGTCCTGGGTTGGGCGGAAAGGTAAGGGTACCACCCACCCATTAGGCAATTTTTAGGGTGGTCGGAAAAACTGTTTCCGATTGGTCTCAAAATCTTTTGCCGGGGGTCAGTCTGGGTCCTGAACAGGAATATGTGGTATGCTTAGCGATAATCTGAGGCTCGCTGAAGGTTACAGTTGGTACGATGCTATTTAACTAACGTGACCTACCTCAGAAGTTTAAAATAGACACATGGACCTCAAACTCTTATTTAGCACCCCAGATAACCCACATAGAAAAGTTTCAAGCGGAATCTGAAACATTCATCATACTAACGTATACCCACCGTAACTTACTGTGATCTATCACAAATCGATAAACGGGCCTCAGATTCAAATAGAAGGCCTCAAAAAACCTTTACAGTGAAGTTTCGTGGCAAGTCTATCTTAGCACTTTGGAAGCTACCAAAAGTCGCATTTCTCTCCCCCCCCCAAATTTTCTCCGGTTGAGTG
Source organism: Aplectana chamaeleonis (assembly GCA_029168955.1). Classification (NCBI taxonomy): domain Eukaryota; kingdom Metazoa; phylum Nematoda; class Chromadorea; order Rhabditida; family Cosmocercidae; genus Aplectana; species Aplectana chamaeleonis. The sequence continues at coordinate 259,675 of JAPDOI010000668.1, forward strand.
GCTTTGGGTCAGACTTGTCGTAAAGTCTCGAAAATCGAAAATTAGACTTCAGTTTCGTGTTCAAAATCCCGGATAACCCTCACTAAATCCTTTTGAGCCAAACAATTCTTCTGAACACCCTGAAATTCGCATGGTGGGTGCACCCTTACCTTTCCGCTAAACTTAGTGTGTTGACAAGTTTTCGTGTGAAGCGAGGGGAGAGGCGGCGAGAAAGTGTGGGTTAGAAGAAGACGCAGCATATGCGTGCACAAGCACGCGGTCGACGGAATAAACCCCACTCCAAAACAGAGCATATGTACTCACCAAGCGGGTGTACTTTTCTGGATCCGGTGCGTCATTGGGAAGATCAGTGGTGAATATGCGCCGAAAATAGAGGGCGCTAGCTGCCTGCAAGGAAATTGTTCAAATAAGGTACTCAGAGGCCTTTCCCGCGCCCCTTCAAGCCAAAATCGACGGCCCGCGTCCCACATTTTGGGGTTGCCGGTCTGTGGCGAGCCATGCTGTATGTGATGCACACGCTCCGCTGATAGGGGCTCTCCAGCGCACTAGAAAACACGCCGCGGCTGTTCGCAAAGCGCGACACGTCATTTTCGATGTGGTCGATTTTGAGTCAATAGATCGTGTCAGCGAGTTATCGATCACCTAATCAAGCGCTTATCACGTGCGCAGGCGGTATAAAAAGCGACTCATGTCATTGAGGCTCTCTTTTAGCCTTCCAATAGGAGGGGACCTCGAGTCACTCTTCAGAAACTAGCACATGATTTTTTTTTCAATTCTTTGAATGCTTTTTTTTCATAGCGGTCCGCAAGGAGGGTGGTTTCTCGCCGGAGACCGTGGCGGATATCGCGTCCTTATTGTGAATCTAGGCGAAACCCTCTGCTGTGGACCGCGACAACCACTCACTCGGGGCGGTTATGTCTGATGTTCAGTTCCGCAATCGCGTTCAGTCCTCATTCTCACAATCGTAGAAGCGAAGCGGTTGTTTTTGAAAAAAATCAACTTTGAAAATGAAGAAATCATTCTCAAAACAATCGCTTCGCTTCTACGATTGCGATAATTAGACTTTGCGGACTGAAAGCGATTGCGGAACTGGATCATATGTGAATAATCGTAATGATTTAGTAGAAGTGGTGGACCGCGAGCCAGCTGGTAAAGGTCCGCGGCCCATCACCCTGACAAGGGAACCACTATAAGTCATAGTAACCATTCTGAATGGAATGTACTTTCTAGAACCATTTTTGAACGAAAATTGCGAATATGCCCATCGCAGCTGCCTAGACTCAGTCTGAAAGAAGTTTTGAGCGTTTCTAAAGTTTCGTGGGAAGGAAATTTCAGGAAATTGTTAGGGTGTTTTTAAATTTTTCTAAGGATTTTGATACAAACATGTATATAGGGGTAATCTGTGGTGCCGAACACGAATCTTGAATTTCAAGGTTTACTGTACGTTACGATAGGTATCATGCCATTTAGGCCCCGGTCATAGTTGGTGCTATTTGCATCTGCATCCCCTGCACCCCAACACCCCCAACACCCCCGCACCCCAACACCACCCCGGTCGACACGTATGTTTAAAATGATGGAGTGAGGTTGAGAAAATCACTCGATGCATCCAACTAGATATGACGATGATTACGTGGCCAACAGGATTGCACCTGTTCAGAGAAATAGTGAAGGCGAGTATGGTGAAGTCACGGAGGTAGCAGTAAGGTTAGCTTTCTAGTGATACGCAATGTTTTATCATCGACCCACCCACCCGGTGATTTTCTCATCCGCCGTCATCCACGTATTGCATGGATATCGACCGCGTCGGATACATTGAGTGATTTTCTCAACCTCACTGCAACAGTTTAATCATACGCATCGACCGGGAGGGGGTGCGGGGGAGCGGGGGGGATACACCGGGTGATTTTCTCAGCTTCACCTCACCATGTTGTTCATACGTATCGACCGGGTGGGTGTTGGGGGGTGTTGGGGGGTGCGGGGGGGATACACCGAGTGATTTTTGCATCCCATTTCCAATGCATTCTGTGTGTATCGACCGGGCTGGAGGCGTCGGCTCATCCAACTATGACCGGGGCCTTAGGAGACAAAACCTACCTTAATAATTCGAGAATCGACAAATGGACATCGAATTCGTATTCAGCACCCCAAATAATCCCCAAATAAAAACTTTGAGACAAATCTGAGACTTTGACCTGTCTTTCTACCGTATACCCACCGTAATATACAGTAAGCTGTCAAAAATCGATAAAAGGACATCAGATTCGTGTTGAGCACTCCAAATAGCCTCCAGAGGAACGATTTGAGCCACATCTGTCTCCACATTCCGGAAATCGTTAAAAGTCGATTTTGCCGTCAAAATTTTCTCCCGGTGGGAAGCTTTGAACAAATTTAGTCGAAAACTTTGGAAAACGACAAATGAACCTCAGATTAGTGATCAGCACCCCAAATGACCTCCAGGGCGAATTTTAAGTCAAATTTGGAATATTTCTCTAAAACGCTTCGAGGGCCCTCTAATGGGTATAAAAGTCCAAAACGCTGTCAGTCTGCGCAAAGTTTGGAAAATTTTCCTTCACCCAAACTTTGCTTAGTGGGGTAGTTTTGGGCGCTGAACACGATTATGAATTCCGTTTCCGGATTTTCGTAAAAATGATGCGCTTTTTCGAGGGTACATTAGGTACGAAAATCAGAGAAAAAACGCCTATAACTTCTTTCAATGTGGGTCTAGGCAGCTGCGATGGGCGTATTCGGGGACTATCCTAGCCTGGGGCGGAGGGGCACCCAAGATTCCTTCATAGACATGAAATGAACCACCTATCTATAAGCTATCAATCGAAGTATTTCTATAGAATTTCAATAACAACAATGATTGATAGCAGCAACAAGCATTTTCTACCAGGTTTTTTGTTCAGTTCCATCAAAAAATCTAGGGTGGCCCCTCTAAGATAGAGCCCATATTCGGACTTTTCGTCCGAAAATAGTTCTAGAAAAGTACATTTCACGTGGAATGGTTACTATGACTAATACCGTGCGTTGCAAAATTATACGACATACCCCAATTTCGGCGCATCCAAACATCGCGTCAATTAAGGAGTCAAACGGTAAAAGCCAATCGATGCAGCTGGGTGGTGGCCATCGTGTATCAACACCCCCGAAGAGGTGGGAGAAACGGGGGAGGAGCGAGATTCCTGATTGGACGCAACTTGGGGCTAGCCCGTATTGCGTCCAATCAGAAACCTCGCTCCTCCCCCACTTCTCCCGCCTCTTCGGGGGTGTTGATACACGATGGCCACCACCCGATGCACCACCCTCGAAAACCCCTGGGCACGAATCTTCATGAAATTAGAGCCACTAGCAGGAAACTGGCCTTGGAAATTGTCAAAAATGGCCGTAGCAAATTATACGACATAGCTGATGTTCTCGCAGAAATTTCTATTCTACACCATCTGTATCAGTTCGTTCATGGTAAGAACCATTAGAAACATCAAGTTATTAGTCTTCAGAAATGTCTTGGCGCTGAACCACTTCGAAAACTCTGTTTGGTATGTTTCAACCCAGCTTTGTGTGAACGCCCCTTTCAATCTTCGCCCATTCGCTTGTAACGGCTAGTTTCAGCGAAGCCACACGGTCGTAGTGTCCGCTCTGAATGTAAATTTACGCCCAAGAATACCGCACACGTTTTCCACAGGGTTGAGATCCTGCAAACCGGCCGGCCATTTTCGCAAATTGGCAGGATCGGCCTGAAACCAAGCCTGCGTTGTTCTACTGAGAAGAAGTGAAAGCGGAAACGGACTAGAAAGAACTGGAAATGACTTTCCGGCACGTTCTGATAGTCTGTGGAGTTCATAGGCCATGTCGCAAAAAGCTGGTCCGGCTTAAAACCCCTCCTGGATGCGGGTCAATGCACTATTCTTTCCCCTCCAAAGTTCCTACTCAAGGATAAGTTCGGGTCCTAGTGTGGATCCTTCGAAATCCTTTTTAATCGGTCGAAAGCAAAAGCAATCCGAGCGAGCTTGATCGATTCTATTGCATTTATTTATTTTTGACTAAGCATTCCAAGCATTGGAGATATCTACAAAACGACCCGAACTTATCCTTGAGTAGGAATTTCGGAGGAGAAAGAATAATGCATTGACCCGGATCCAGGTGGGGTTTTAAGCTGGACCAGCTTTTTGCGACATGGCCTATGAACTCCACAGATTATCAGAATGTGCCAAAAAATCATTCCCAGTCCTTTCTAGTCCGTTTCCGCCTTCACTTCTTGTCAGTTTGACAACGCAGGCTTGGTTTCAGGCCGATCCTGCAAATTTGCGAGAGTGGCCGGCCGGTTTGCAGTACCTCAACCCTGTGGAAAACGTGTGCGGTATTCTTGAGCGTTGAATCTACATCCAGAACAGACAATATGAGCGTGTGGCTGCGCTAAAACTAGCCGTTATAAGCGAATGGGCGCAGATTGAAAGGGGCGTTCACAAAAAGGTGGGTTGAAACATAGCAAACAAAGTTTTTAAAGTGGTTCAGCGCCAAGACATTTCGGAAGACTAATAACTCGATGTTTCTGGTGCTTTTTACCATGAACGAACTGATGCAGATGGTGTAGAACAGAAATTTCTTCGAGAACGTTAGCTATTTCGTATAATTTTGCAACGGCCATTTTTAACAATTTCCGTTGCCAGTTTCCTGCTAGTGGATCTAATTTCATGAAGATTCGTTCAGAATTATATAATTCAAACCGCAGATTCTATCCACAGTAACCCAGTGGTCATGATAAGAGTATTGTAAACAACTCCATTCATTTATTGTTACGATGAAACTTAGGTCGGTGGAATGATATGGTGCTCCCTGCAAGGGATTCATTCCGGTACTCATAGGATTTCCCCTACTGCTGCATAGGGTAGTAAATACGTTAAGTCCTTATGTCCCACTGGGTGCACCAATACGCTGCTTTTTAATGAAGCTTTACCATTCCAACTGTTGCCCCAGCTGCTTCAGTTTTCGCTCCAAACTCCTGCGCTTCAGTGCTGCCCAACTGTTGCTCTCGACAACACTCAACAAAGTGTCATGAAGACCTCATTCCACAAGTATCGGAGTGAATTGCTTCCAAGGAGCATGATAATCCACCGACCCACATTTTATCACGATTGTGACTGGGATGCAGATGTGTTGCTTTACTCTTATCATGTCCATCGGGTTACGGTGGATGAAATCTGCGGTTTGAGTTTTATAATTCTGTAAGATTCGTATCCAGGGGTCTCCGAGGGTGCTGCATCGATTGGCGTTTACCGTTTGTCTCCTTAATTGACGCGAAGTTTTGAACCGCGGAAATTGGGGTATGTCGTATAATTTTGCAACGCATTGTAGTGGTTCCCTTGTAAGATACAACCGAATACGGCTGGCTCAGGACGGCCCAGTCCGGCCCTCGGCTGACTATGGCGGAGAGCCTGAAGACCCTTTCACACTTTCCCGACCGACGTCGGACGACTCGTTATCGAATGTGTAACATCTATCTACCCTATCCTGTTCATCCTATCTATTTTGACTTATCAAATTTGATAACGAGTCGTCCGACGTCGGGGGCACACTATGAAAGGGGCTAAGGCCCCGGTAATAGTTGGATGAGCCGACGTCTCCAGCCCGGTCGATACACACAGAATGCATTGAAAATGGGATGCAAAAATCACTCGGTGTATCCCCCCCCCGCACCCCAAAACACCCACCCGGTCGATACGTATGTTTAAAATGATGGAGTGAGGTTGAGAAAATCACTCGGTGTACCCGACGCGGTCGATATCCATTCCGTACAGGCCATAAAACGGCCAAAGTCTCACCGTCGACTGCGTACCACGCGCTGCACCACCGCACGCGCGTCGGAAGCAGACGAGCTTTGGCCGCCGCGTGACGAGTTCCGGCCGCCGCGCGACGTTTCGGCCTCCGCGCGGCGGCCGAAACTCATCGCGCGGCGGCCAAAACTCGTCTGCTTCCGACGCGCGTGCGGTGGTGCAGCGCGTGGTACGCAGTCGACGGTGAGACTTTGGCCGTTTTATGGCCTGTACGTGAATGACGGCGGATGAGAAAATCACTGTGTGGGCGGGCCGATGATAAAACATTGCTTATCACTAGAAAGCTAGCCTTACTGCTACGTCTGTTTCTTCACTATGCTCTCCTTCACTATTTCTCTGAACAGGTGCAATCCTGTTGGCCACGTAATCATCGTCATATCTAGTTGGATACACCGAGTGATTTTCTCAACCTCACCCCATCATTTTAAACATACGTGTCGACCGAGTGGGTGTTGGGGGGGGGGGGGGGTGTTGGGGGGTGCGGGGGAAAAGACGTTGAATTGAAGCTAGGACTTTTTCAGGCGTCACCGTCTACCGTTTCAGACAATCGTGGCGGGACCGCTTCGCCATCAATCGTCAGTACAAGCACGCCCATGCCGATCATTTTTCCGTAGGGCTACCGTAACCATTCTTGAACAAAACATGATAACGAACGATAACACACGCTCATAACATGAGGGGTATAAAAGGGCAGAGGAGCGGTATGCATTCATTCACACACCGCTCTCTTCTAGAAACCACTGGGAAGTGGCTGAGGAGGTCAAAATTGTGCAAACATGTTTGTTGGCTAGTACGATGTGCTCATATCCAAGCTGACACGTGGAAAATTTTTAAAGGATGGTTACGGTAGCCCTGCGGAAAAAATGATCGACATGAGTGTGCTTGTATCGTCAGTAAGCCAAGAGAGCGAAGCGAATGCTCCAGAAAATGACTTGCGACAGCGAATACGGGTTTTTGGGCCCCTTTTTTGTTTGGCAGCAGTTCATTAGTTACTCAGATTTCGATAAATCGAATAGACCATAAGTATAAAGCTGCAATATGGACCAAAACAGGTTAGTGAGCGGAAAGTACACATGCTCAACAGAATGTACCCTTATTTAGCAAAAAAAGTGATAACAAACTTGTGCTCAGCATCGAAGAATACTTTTCTGAGTGAATTTCCGATTAAATTAGGGTCACAGGCGTAAGCATCCTTATGCATCTAGGTACATACAATTGCCCGTAAATCAGTGTAAGAAACTCGATTTCATGTTAAGTACCTGCCAAGGAGAAGTGTTAGGTAAGCTGTGTCATTCCCAATCAACAGAACAGGTTTGCAAGAGCCCTGCCTTCGCTTTAGCGGCGGTTCGCTGCTCTTTGCTGTGTCTTGGCTTGGTGCCAGTGAATTTTCAGGTGGTCCTGCCACGATTGTCTGTAACGGTAGACGGTGACGCCTGAAAAAGCCCTAGCTTCAAAGTCTTGTGTGCGGGGGGGGGGTGTTGGGGCGAGGCGGTGGGTTACAAATGCCAAAAGCACCAACTCTGACCGGAGCCTTAAAGGTTTCATGCTTGAACCACGGTCGAACAGCTTATAATTGATAACACCAAACAAAACGCGCGAATCTTTCAAAAACAGATCGATTAGTATGTTTTGTTCGGTAGGTACGAAAGCTTCCTCAGTGGACCCTACAATATACTCACTTTTGCATATGGTGTACTGTTTTCTTCGAGTAATTCGAGTAGAATTTGCTGTTCGCCATCTAGTTCTGGTTCTTTCGATGATGGCAATTTGTACGGCGACGACGTCGTCTGAAGGTTCGCACTTCATTCAAGCAGCAAGTGAAATGCCTCTCGCATAACGGAGCTCACATCCGTTTTAGTAGAATCCGCCATGGCGGTCGAGTAGGGGTGATTACAAAAGAGAAGTGAACCTCACTTCGAAGAATATTCTTATCAACAATTCCTAATGTCAGTCAGGCCCCGGTCATAGTTGGATGAGCCGACGCCTCCTGCCCGGTCGATACACACATAATGCATTGGAAATGGGATGCAAAAATCACTCGGTGTATCCCCCCCCGCACCACCCAACACCCCCCCAACACACACCCGGTCGATACTTATGAACAACATGGTGAGGTGAAGCTGAGAAAATCACTCAGTGTATCCCCGCACCCCCAACACCCCGGTCGATACGTATGTTTAAAATGATGGAGTGAAGTTGAGAAAATCACTCGGTGTATCCGACGCGGTCGATATCCATGCAATACGTGAATGAGAAAATCACCGGGTGGGCGGGTCGAAGATAAAACATTGCGTATCACTAGAAAGCTAACCTTACTGCTACCTCCTTTACTTCACCATACTCTCCTTCACTATTTCTCTGAACAGGTGCAATCCTGTTGGCCACGTAATCATCGTCATATCTAGTTGGATGCACCGTGTGATTTTCTCAACCTCACTCCATCATTTTAAACATACGTATCGACCGGGTGGGTGTTGGGGGGGGGGGTGTTGGGGGGTGCGGGGGGGGATACAGATGCAAATAGCACCAAGTATGACCGGGGCCTCATGACGTGGGTCAGTGGATAGTGAGAAGGGCTACTGTTGCGAATCGGTGGTTTTCTCCCTCGGGTCCGACACCAGACGTCAGTCCCGGGAGCTCCAACCTACAGACTCCCTACAGATAACTTAGCTGACTGTACTAATTACCCCGGAAAGCTGTATACTGTAATCCTTATACTTAAGACAGTTATGTCCCGATGTGTGTGTGTGTGTGTGTGTGTGTGTGTGTGTGTGTGTGTGTGTGTGTGTGTGTGTGTGTGTGTGTGTGTGTGTGTGTGTGTGTGTGTGTGTGTGTGTGTGTGTGTGTGTGTGTGTGTGTGTGTGTGTATGTATGTATGTATGTGTATCCCGCGGATCCAGGGAATGGCCGATCAAATTTTGTATGAAATGGTACCAACATTTAGGTAGGTAGGACATATATCGAATACCAAAAATCAGCCCGAGTCATCTCTTACGTGCCTCGGGGCAACCGTGTTTGTCCGTGGGGCGCACTTTCGGCCGTGGGTCATGATAACTTCTGCGAGTCGTCTAGCGATAGAAGGGCTACGCTCTAATCAAAGCGATAGGTTTCCAATAGCAGTAGATGGGACGCCATACAGGATCGCTAGGTTTGTAGAGTGTGCAGGACTTTATCCATAGTAAACAGTACCCCAGCGGGAGTGTGCAGGACGTCACAGGAAGAGGACGGGGCCCTATCGGGAGTGTGCAGAACGTCCTATAAAGTGTGCAGGACCCTTCTGGGAGTGTGCAGGACGTCATTTAAAGTGTGCAGGACCCCAGTGGATGTGTGCAGGACGTCATAGAAAGTGTGCAGGACCCCAGTGGGAATGTGCAGAACGTCATAGAAAGTGTGCAGGACCAAGAGGGAGTGTGTAGGACGTCATATATAGTGTGCTGGAGATCTGTGAGAGTGTGCAGGACGCCGCAGAAAGTGTGCGGGACACCAATGGGAGTGTGCAGAACGTCATAGACAGTGTGTAGGAGGGAAATGAAAGTGTGAAGGTGTGCAGGACCCAGTGGAAGTGCGCAGCGCGTCATAGAAAGTGTGCAAGACCCCAGTGGTAGTGTGCAGGACGCCGTCGGAAGAGGGCGGGACCCCAGTGGTAGTGTGCAGGACGCCGTCGGAAGAGGGCGGGACCCCAGTGGGAGTGTGCAGGACGTCACAGGAAATGGGCGGGACCCCAGTGGGAGTGTGCAGGACTTCATAGAAGGTGTGCAGGACATCAGGAAAAGTGTGCAGGACTTCATAGAAAGTGAGCAGGACCCCGGTGGGAGTGTGCAGGACCTCAATGGGAGTGTGCAGGACTTCATAGAAAGTGAGCAGGACCCCAGCGGGAGTGTGCAGGACTTCATTGGAAGTGAGCGGAGCCCCATTGAGAAAGCGCAGGACGTCATCGAAAATGGGCAGTTCCCCAGTGAGAGTGTGCAGGACGTCATCGAAAGTGTAGAATGAAGAAAAAATAACGAAATTTAAACAATTTTTTCATTCCAAATCGTAACCTTTCTGTACCGAAGAGAACATAGGAAAACATGTCTCTTGAGAAGCGCGCGATGCGTCGCAAGGAGGACGCAGAACTCCAAAAACATTTCCATGCCAATGTAGGGAAATATACAGCACCTCCACTGCCGCCCCTTCACTGTTCGTCACTCAGTGCAACCGCTCAGTCATTTTGCTTTACTAACTTCCATAAACCAGTTTTATATATGTTGAAAGTCTGAGCTTATCAAAATCTGCTTCACAAAAACAATAACATCCACGCTCATATTTCATTTATTGAGAATAAGGGCATGGTGTTGGTCAACTAGGGAAACGGCACCTGAACTGCGAGTGCGTTTTCCCTTATCAAGAAAGAGGTGGTAAAGCGAGATTAATCGCTCGGGAAATTTATAAATTCGAGGGAAGCGCAGTGGGTTACGAAAAAAGGAAGGAGAGACGCAAAGAGTCGTAAATGTGATGCCGGTAGCAACCGACGATCTAGCGCTGGCTTCTTATGTTTTGCTTTTTAATCCCACATCTTCATACCCGCACACTAGAGTGTTGGAACGAATATATTCTTTTGAATATTCGAATAAACGAATAATTCGAATAATCCACTTCTTCGAAAATTCGATTATTCGAATAAGCGAATATTTCACTTCTTTGAATATTCGATTATTCGAATAACCCGAATAATCCACTTCTTTGAATATTCAAATATTCGAATTATTCGAATATTCGAATATTATTCGAATAAACGAATTTTTGGGCAACACTCTATTGCGTACTATCCCATCCAATTCACTCAGGCAAACTGGGGCATCGACAACAGGTTGATAAGTTGTCATCTCATAAACTGCACCCTCTTGACGACTCAAATCGTAAGCCTGACAACTGCCCGTTGCCCAGCGATGTCCGCCTGTTGTCGGGCTGTTGACATTTTGACCTGTCGCGTTTAGCGGCCTATTTAGCAGCGGTTCACATCCTGCAAGACTTTTATGTGGCTTATGAACTACTTTGCACCGACCCGCATCGCAGTCGGCGCATCGGCACTAGAGTATATCAAACGAATAAAAATTTTCGAATATTCGAATAAACGAATAATTCGAAAAATAGACTCTTTCGAATATTCGAATAAACGAATTATTCGAAAAATTGACTTCTCCGAATATTCGAATAAACGAATTATTCGAAAAATCCACCACTCCGAATATTCGAATAAACGAATTATTCGAAAAATCGACTTCTCCGAATATTCGAATAAACGAATTATTCGAAAATTTGTCTTTTCGAATAATCGAATAAACGAATTATTCGAAAATTTGGCTTTTCCGAATAATCGAATTATTCGAATGATTCGAATACGAATAATCCGAATGTCCGGCTAAAATCACGAGTATTTGAATAAGAAGTACGGACCGAGTACGCATAATCGAACCCCCGATCGCGGCACTACCAAATTTCTTGACCTATTTTGTATGGTATTGTATAGATCAAAGCTATGCCAATGTACTTCCACGAAACAGACATTTCACATTATATCACAAGAGTATTTAAAACAACATTTATCTCTGTCTATGAGTAGTAGTTAAACGATACGATCAAAGTCTCTGGATTTTCGAAACAATATTTACCAACAATATCCGAGTTTCCTATCAGTTTGGGGTGCTATCTTAGCGGAGAAGGGTGCGCACCAGGGATGAGCGGAATAAAAGTTCAAAATTCCGGAAATCGGTTTTCGGGTTTCGGAACAGAAATTTTTTCTCGGTTTTCGGAAATCGGGTGCGCAACGCCCACAAATGCGCGGAACTTCGGTTTTCGGAACGCGAAAATTTTCAAAAATCCCCTTAGACTTCCCTTAAGTCTGAGAAGCACATTTGATTCCAGGGAATCCGTTTAAGAAGAGACCGTGCCTTAAAGGCACTGTTCACGATCATTTTCTTTCTCGAGTTCTCCTATCAAAACAACGCGTCGGCAAGTGTTACCAAATCTGCGAAGAAACGGCGAGAAACGCACTGGAACGTCTTATTTTAGTGACATTATTCTCTGGCCTGGACTAGTTGTCCGATTGGATGGACATGTTCACGGTGGTTGTCACCGGTGAAAAATGGGGCTAATCAAAAATGGAAGAATATTTAAGGCAAAACAGTATTAGTTAAGGTGCGAAGGAAAGATCAGAGCAACGGAGAGTAGAGAATCGAAAAACACGGGTCCACAAAAGAATTCATTGTCACAACAAACACTTCCTGTGAGAGTAAAGATGCGTGGTGAGAGTAGATTTCTTCGTCATTTCACTTCTACCCGGGGGCCAAACAATCGATTTAGCCATTAATCTCAAAATCGAAGATTATCGTGAACACTGCCTTTAATAAGTTACATACTATGCAACTTGAGTAGAACATCTGGATACATATAGAAATCGATCTCGAAACATGCTCAGACATATCCTCTGTTTCCGAGTGAAATTTGTTTCCGTTCTGCGCGCGTACCCTGCGCCCCTTTCTCCCCACACTTTCTCGCTGTCTCCACCCTCGCTCCGCACATGTGCGCCAGGAAACGGTAAATTTGGCTCGGAACCAAAAGATATGTACTACATTCTATATCATCCACTGGAGAAAGAAAACGTCCAAGAATCGTCAGAACCAACGTATCAGACTGATGAGTGAAGAATTTTCGATAGTTTAGCTATCTTGCAAAAGTAATGGTTTGGTAATGTCATATTTACAAGAAATTAGAGGTCAAGGGAGTCAAAAATGTCCTCGAAAATTTGTGAAAAATATTTCACTCACAATAACCTAGTGTAAAGAAGTAACTGGGAAATGTAGTGAGATGATAACAAAAGCGTTTTGTTTCCCAAACATAGACAAATTATCGATAAGCAAATACAGACGAAGAACCGGATTCTACATTAAGGTCCGTGGCTTGTTTCCTCAAGAAAAAACATCAAAATTCAAACCGCGGCTGGCGCGGCGGTTTAAATCTCAGCCATCCACTGGTGAAAATTTAAACCGCGCGCCAGCCGCGGTTTGAATTCAAATGTTTTTTTCTTGAGGAAACAAGCCAAGGACCTAGCCATACAAGCTTCTCCATTGAACTTGTCAAAGCAAAATCAAGCACGATACGGATTGGAGCGCTACGGTTCCCAAGCTTCACTAGTGTTTTACTACTGCCGTACAATAAACTGGAAAGTGTTTCAATACATACAGTCCCGCGCTAAGTTTTGTAACAACGGGGAGCATTTCCCAAACTTTGCAAGAGAAAAGGCCGATGCACGTAACTTTTTGAACGAAGACGTTTCAGAAAACGCGATCATATTCACAGCTCAAATTTCCACCCAATAAATTGCTTTGTGTACCGAGGTTCCCTGGAATCGCTTTGTTGTTGAGAAAATCCGAAAATTTAATCTAAAAATCCAATCTAAAAATTGTTTCTGCTGTCGTTTCTCAAAAACGTCACGTGCGGCAAAGTGCGGCGTAACTTTGAGTAGTATTTGTAGAAGTAGTAGAAGAGCAATCTTTATGTTTCCTCTTCGTGAGTAATATGAAGGTGGAGCGATCTCGAGATCTGTGCAGGTTGAATTTTGGAACTCCCTCATTTATCGGTCTGAGGCTTTCGCAACAAAAGTCCGATTTTTCAGAAAGCTTCCGAGCGTGTTTAATGAAGGATTTCGAAAACTAAACCTGCACAAATCTCGAGATTACTGCCTTTTCATATAACTCGCAAAGAATACGTAGAGAGGTCTCTTCTCTATTACTACTACAATTACTACTCAAAGTTTCGCCGCACTTTTCCGCTCGCGACGCTTTTGAGAAACGATTGCAAAAACGATTTCGTTCGAAAACAAAGCGATTTTAGGAAACTTGGGTCCACAATGCACAGTATTATACGTGAATTTGAGCTGTGATTATGATAGCGTTTCCAGTATTCAAAAACGTCTTCATTCAAGAAAGTTATAGGCATCGGACGTTGTTTGCCCTTTTTTGCCAAGTTTTGCAAATGCTCGTTTTTACAAAACTTAGCGCGGGTATTGTAGTTACATAGCTACTTTGTTTTCGTTTTATTAAGTGCAACGGAGAAGCTTGTGAAATCCTATCTTTCGTCTTTTGCTATCGACAACTGATCTATGATTGACCATCGAATCGTGTTTTTATCATTCCACTACATTTCCCAGTTGGCTTGTTACTTCAGGTTATCGTGCGCCAAAACATTTTGTAAAATGTTTCATGACATTGCCAAATCAATACTTTAGCCAGAGGATCAGAACTCTAGAAACTCTACGTATTTTTCTCGAAAAGTCCTTTTCTGGCTTGACTTTTGCTGAGAGATTCAAATTAGAAAGAGGCGAAACCTCTGACAGCCTTTGCCTTCGATGAGTCTTGGAGCGTAATACTGTCTCAAAAAAGCACAATCCTGGGCGAAATTCAATAAGTAACGGTGCTGGTTTCCATTAGTTTCCATTTTTACGGACGAGGGAACGTCGGGTGGCTCATAATAACATGTTCATAAGTTTCTGAATGTTTGCCACCTCAATTTTGAAGTGCCGCTAAATTTGAGCTATCAACTCCAAATTGGAATAGAAGATACGTGGTTGCACCCATTTTCAGCAAACTCGGAAAATCAGCTTCCTAGCTTATCGAAAAGGGTTCTCACAAGATCGTGAACGCCATCTGAGAATAAAAGAAGATTAACACCAAAATCGAACGGTTTTTTTACCATGCTTTTTGATTCTCAGGAAACCATTCCAGACCACTTCTTGGTGGTAAGGGGTCGTCTATACTTTCGCCGCCGAGCGGCGCGGCGAAGTGCATTCCTGTGATATCGATCGTGCTACGCCGCGCGATCAATATTACAGAAATGCACTGTGCGGCGCCGCTCGCCGGCGGAAGTATAAACGACTCCTAATACCAACTTCTGCGCTCTCATCAACGGAAGAAAAACCGCTTCTCCACAATTACTCCAAACGTTGTTAAAGGAATCGCAGGAAATCCCAAGCGCTTTTGCGTTAGTTTGCAACACAATTCACATATATGGAGCGTAAAAAAATCACTAAACTAGTAAAGCAACAGAAAAATTTCTGGGATATGACACCCAGATCAGCTGTTATTTGATAGTTTCGACCGGTCGTTAGAACCTGATAATAATTGTCAGAATAATAATCTTTCATGGCGAGGTAGGAGAAGAAAAAATAGAAGATTTGATGTAATGTCAAAATATCCGAATCAATGCAAAGAAATCAACCGGGAAATTTTCAACAAAGACGAAGTCGCGATATTTTGTTCCGCATTTTTCGCGTTCCGCAGCCCTTTCTGCGGTTTCGGGAAGGCGGAACGCGGAATTCCGCTCATCCCTGGTGCGCACTGTTGTATCGCACCTGGCCACGCCCATTTTTCCGTGCTGCAATTTGGCAGGGGAGGGAAACCCCGGGAGAAGCTCAAATTTAGTGCGATACGGTAAAATGGGCGGGTGCAAGTGCATCCAAGAATAGTGGACCCCCACCGCTAAGATAGCACCCAGTTTGGATGGAGACAATTCACCTCTGCCCCGCAAAAATGGACGTGCACCGTAGACTCTTCTTCCTATATCCTGGAATTATTCGTTTATTCGGCCGAATATTCGAATATTGGGCCGTTCGAATATTCGAATAAACGAATTATTCGAGAAATTGACTTTTCCGAATATTCGAATAAACGAATTATTCGAAAAATTGACTTCTCCGAATATTCGAATAAACGAATTATTCGGAAATCGGCTTTTCCGAATATTCGAATAAACGAATTATTCGAAATATTGACTTCTCCGAATAATCGAATTATTCGAATATTCGATTATTCGTTTATTCGGCCGAATATTCGTTTTCCGAATATTCGTTGACATACTCTAATCGGCACGCATCGCGGTCAGCACGCCTACACGCATCGCGGTCAGCACACCGACACGCGTCGCGGTCGGGAAACCGACACGCGTCGCGGTCGGCGCGTCGACACGCGTCGCGGTCGACACACCGTCACGCAGCGTGGTCGGTACACCCACGCGTCGCGGCTGGGTCGCCCAACCTCCACTGAGGCCGCCACCGGATGGGCAGGGCTTCCAGATGCTGGGCGGGGCCAATGTACCGCATACTTGGGGAATTGAACCGGCTGCACTCTTGTCACTTAAATTCAGCATACACGCTCGTAAACGTGGTTGAGATACTAACTATGGGAGTTGAGTGGCATGGCTCAGAAAACAACGCCTACGCATTCTGAAGCGTCAAAAACGACCAAAAGTGATGCTACACAACTGATGAGTCGCCCCCCCCCAAACCTGTATCAGCCCGCCCCTGCATTCGCGTCCTCCTAAACAGGGCTGCTGGTCAATTTCGACCGTCGGTGACGTTTGTGATTTACCTATTGTACCAATTGTACCACCCACAAGCGGTGGGAATGGCCCAGCACCCCTTTTTTTAGGAGGACGCAAATACAAGGGCCGGCAGATACAGGGGCGGGGCCAACTTCTCACTCGTGTAGCGTGATTGTGGGTCGTTTTTGACGCTTCAAAATGCGTAGGCGTTGTGTTCTGAGCCATACCATTATATTTCCGTAGTTATCTCAACCACGTTTACGAGCGTGTACTCTGAGTTTTAGCCGAGTAATAGCCGCTAAATAATGCTGGCTGCGAAATAGTCGCCAAATAATGCTCGCCGTGAAATAGCCGCAAAATACCCGCTAAATTGCCGCCAAATTTGTGGTCTGCTTCGGTCTAGTTTGGTTTAGCTTAGTTGAGTTCAGTTGAGTTATGCGCGGTTTATGCAATGGCGAACTTCCTAGTGCTGCTTAGCCGTGCCCTACTCCGGAATCTCAGCGGCGATTCGAAAAAACTCAGCGACAAATCGTAGTAAGTCGTTGAGACCGACACCATGTCACTGGGAACTCGCCGTGGGATATCTCGCTTCCCAGCTCCATGAGACGTCTGGGCGACAACAGACGGATCCGGCACGAACTTGAAACTACATCCAGCTGGTCGTCCTAGGTGGCTGGAAACCATCGAATTCCACGTCCAGCATTATGGAAGAAGAGAAATTTGGCTTTTGCGTCAGAATTCAGGTGAAGTTCACCGGGAAAGTAGACAAATAGCATCACCTCGAACCAGTTTCATGAAAATAACCGTGAAAATGGCTCATTCTGGCCATCATCGTGAGAAATTTCCATGTTGCTCAAGTGTTGCTATACTCATGAGCCGCTCGAGATTTAGACTTTTCTCTATAACTAAAGGTGAAATGGGCATTTCTAGCGTTTTGACAAAATCCTGCGAGCGATTTAATATATTGTAAATACCTACTTGCTATACTGTGCTTATGTGGGTCAAATTCCGGTCCGCAATTGCGTCTCGACACGCTTTGCGGCCGCGCGCTTTCGAGTCGGAAAAGAGTTTCCAGCGCCGCAGCTGCGGATATGTTGACTCTAGGTGGGTTTTAGAAACTGGAAACTAAAGCGAATTGAAGAAAACTGTGTAAAAAAGCCATATCGTGTCGGCTTTGGAGCTGGAAACTCGATTGACTCGAGCGCGTGCGGCCGCAAAGCGAGTCAAGACGCAATTGCGGACCGGAATTTAACCCAGATAAGCACAGTAACTTTATATTTATGAGGTACTGAAGAATTGTGAGAAATTAGTAGTCACTACGCTAAGATGTTTGAAATGTAAAATCAGGGCAAAATGGAGTGCGATCTTGTCGAATATTCAAATTATTCGTGCTAAATTTTCGAATAAACTGAATATTTCACTTCTTTGAATATTCGAATAAACGAATATTCCACTTGTTTGAATATTCGATTATTCGAATAACCCGAATAATCCACTTCTTTGAATATTCGAATATTTGAATTATTCGAATATTCGAATATTATTCGAATAAATGAATATTCGGGCAACACTCTACCGCACACCCTGTTGTAAATGTCCGGCAGCCTGCTCTGCTCAGGAGAATCCATGCGGACAGCAACCTTCGGGTAGACGGAAGTCAATCAACCGTTATGACAAGCGAATCTGCCTCAGGAAGTTGGCGCACTTAGAAGTTTTCTTGAGCGAAAACTTCGCTAGGTCTCGCTAGTAAGAGCAATAATCACGATAATACCACTTAACCGCTATGGACACCCTGGTGCCACCAACGTGAACTTCCCTGGACAAATCAATATGTATCCCTACTGTATTAAATACACTGCGAAATGTACTACACTCTTGCATACACGACAGGACACAAGCTAGTTCAGGTTAGTTTATACTACAAAACATATGTGGAAAGAAGTTTGAGAAGGGAAGAATATTAGAATTAAGGAACAGATATTATAAGAAGGAAACGCAACACTGAAATAGACATCACGATCAATAACACGGGCCACGGCCGTAGACCTGTTCATCGAATATGCTCTTCGTGAGCCAGCTGCATTACAGATAGAATAGTAGCGTTCTTAAAGGCAGCATACACGCTCGCAAGCATAGTCGAGATAACAGCATAGATAGGTCCGCACGGCCCGTACCATGTCGTCAACGACGTTTGAAGCGCTGAAAACTGTCCAGGATGACGATATTTGACAATGTTTGAGCAATCTTGCCTTCCACGCCCGTATTTTCACACCCCTTCGAGTAACAGAATGATTATCGATACTTGTGAAAACGTGTGATAATTGAGAGTGATAGCACTATCAAATGGGAGTGCACGAGAGAAATAGCTTGATTTACTTGAGTCTAACATGTCTGCATACCTATTGACTCTCGTTCACTTTCGAGAATGCCGCTCTGCTTTGGCTGACCTCTTGAAATGGAGGATTTTATCAGTGCACAAACATGTTATATTGAGGGTTTTTTCTCTACTGCACTCCCTTTTTATAGTGCTATCATTCTAAGTTATCGCATGTTTTCTCAAGTATCGATTCTCATTCTGTTACTCGAAGGGGTGTGAAAATACGGGCGTGGAAGGCAAGATTGCTCAAACATTGTCAAATATTGTCATCCTGGACAGTTTTCAGCGCTTCAAACGTCGTTGACGACATAGTACGGGCCGTGCGGACCTATCTATGCTGTTATCTCGACTATGCTAGCGAGCGTGTATGCTGCCTTTAAGGCCAGAGGCCCCGAAACGAAGCTCAGCACAGACAGGAATAAAGAGCAGCACACAGCTGTAGTAAAGAAGACCACGCTTAGTCGCGGCAGGGGCGAAGACTGATGACTCAGAATGCGCCGCCCGAACAAGTCCGACGGAGTCTCTACCGTGCGTTGGCATTCGTTGCGGGACCGACCGCGCCCAGGTCTCCTTGAGGAGCGATAGCATCGCGGGTGGTGGCCATCGTGTATCAACACTCCTGAGGAGGCAGGAGAAACGGGGGAGGAGCGAGGTTCCTTATTGGACGCAACACGGGCTAGCCCCGGCCCCCGGCTGTTGCGTCCAATCAGGAACCTCGCTCCTCCCCCGTTTGTACCGCCTCCTCAGGAGTGTTGATACACGATGGCCACCACCCTAGCATCGCGCTTTCGCGACAGACTTTTGTAAAGAATATCTGAAAGACTGGAATCTCGTCAAAACTCAGGGACCATTCCCTACACGCACATCTGCTCATGAAACAGTGCACAATGTTGTCTACCAATCGAATTTGGGATATCCACGGCAAGTGAGGCCAAAGGAGTGGTAGTGTATCTACCGTATCCTGCAGTAAACCTAAGACTATCGAGAAATCGACTCCAGACTTGTATTCATGACGCCGAATCACTTCCAAGAACAGGTATACCGCCAAATCGGAAAACACCCTACCATTGACTTTTCGCCTAACTGAGGAAACCCCTCCGTAACCCGGCTACGAAATCTCTGCAGCTACAGACACGGATTTGCATACACTCTGAGAATTATACGTAATCAGAAGTTTTGAACTTTTGTGTCACTTTTGTGTTAGTCAGCAGTGTTACCTTTAAGTATATTACGTGAAGTCCTCCTGCAACTTACAATACCCGCGCTAAGAAACGGGGAGCATTTACTAAACTTGGCTAAAGTCCTTTTTTTAACGAAGACTTTTTCGGATTCTGAAAACGCTATCATATTCACAGCTCGAATTCCTACCTAATAATGCGCTTTGCGTACCTAAGATCCCTAAAAGCGCTTTGTTGTTTTGCGGTCGTTTTTCAGAAACGTCGCGCGCGGCGAAGTGCGGCGAAACTTTGATTAGTATTTGTTCAAGTAATAAAAGAGCAATCTTCAAGTTTTTTTCCATGTATTAGATGCAGAAGAAACATTCTTGAGATTTGTGCTGGTGGGATTTCCGAACTCCTTCATTTAGCAACTTGGGGTTTGCGCAACATAAGTATTTTCAGGAATGTCCCAAGTGTGTTTATTGAAGGATTTCTGAAATTTTACCTGCACGGACGGACCACAAGAAAGTCTCACCTGCATCTAATGCATGAAGAAAACGTGGAGATTGCTCTTCCATTACTTGTACAATTACTACTCAAAGTTTCGCCGCACTTCGCCGCGCGCGACGTTTTCGAGAAAGGACCGCAAAAACAATTTTATTCAAAAACAATGCGATTCCAGGGAACTTTGGTTAACAATGTGCATTATTAGATAGGAATTTGAGTTGTGAATACAAAAGCGTTTTCAGAATCCAAAAAAGTTTTCGTTCAAAAAAAATTACAAGCATCGGGCGCTTTTTTGACAGGTTTGGCAGATGCTCCCCGTTTTTACAAAACCTAGCGCGGGTATTGTACTTTTATGTCGTAAGTAGCTTACTTTCACCAGTCGCAAGTAACCTACTTTTATGTCACCAGTGACTTACTTCTAGACTTTGTACGGCACATAAAAAACATAACACAAACATAAAACATAAAAAATTAATGTAAGCCACAAGTAACTTGATTTTGTCCGGATATCTCGCAATTAACTTGATTCGAAATTTCTGAGTAGTCTGAATATAGTTGTTGCAAATGTCTGCGTGATCAAAACAGGTTTTCCTACACAGAAGTTTTGAATCAAGTTACTTGCAAGATATCCGGGCAAAATCAAGCTACTTGTTGCTTATCTGAGTTTTTTAAGCTACTTGCAAGGTTGGAATTTGCAAGTAACTTACATGAGCATAACCATGTTACCTGTGATTTTGAATTCCCTGGAAGGCGACTTCGAGTCGCTCGTCGGAGGCCAGCATATTTTTGACCGCTGGGGGGGGGGACAGGGGTATCCTCACGGCTGAGGGGGGGGGGGGGGGTGAGGGTTTTCGTCGCGGTCCTAGGGGAGGGTGATTCCTCACTGCAAAACCTAGCGAAGACTACATCCTTGTAGTGGACCGAGGCCGGGTTTTCTCTGCCGCGACAGTAATGCACCCGGGTGCCTTACCGAGGTCACCTACATCTTAGGAGTAACCTAGATGTCGCTTCTGGGTGAGTTACTCGTATACTAGAAGTAAGTTATTTGCGGCATTAACAAAGGTACTTGCGACATTAAATAAGTTACTTGTGACATAAAAGTGAGTTACATGAAGACATCACGTAACTTTCTCAAAAATAATATTTAACTCGATTCAAAACTTCTGAGTAGTAAGCCCGAAAGCTTCTTATCAAGTGAACATCAAAGATAACAAGCGAAACCAAGCTATTGCATAGATGAAAGTTGAACTCCAACAAGTAAGTTTCATTTCTATGTTTAGCAGTAAACCATCCGGTGAGCCTAATGGGATGCCCATCATAGCGGTCGATTCACATGCGGCCTGTAAGATCTGTTTTCTGTGCCTATACATTGCCGCCTATGGATAGTATAGTGGAGTCCACCAAGAGTGTCTCATTTACTTATCATTCAGAAGCGGTCGGTTAGGGATCAATGTGCATGAATCCCATACCAGCACGCTCGATACCGATTGAGCGAGAGCGGTTGTGCTGCAATGAGTTTCATGTTCATTGATCTCCAATCGACCGCTTCTCATTGATAAGTAAATGAGACACTCAGATAAAAACAGCCCACTTCCCGCCGGCCAAGTCGGGCTAGTCGACTTCGCGCGGCTCCAATTTTGTGGGCGTGGCACAGTGCCCCACTTCCCGCTGACAGAGAGGCTTTCCCGTCTTTCCGCGGAGTGTCGGCTGGCAGTCGGATATCCCTGGGGGTCATCGAACACTCATTCATCGATTCCCACTTTGATATCATCATTGCACCACCCACTAGAGTGGAGCCAATGAACAATTGCTGAGCAGAGAACGCTGTGTTGAGACTCTTTCCGAAACCCGCGCTGTGTGCGACGCTGGCCTTGGGCAGGTGAACCACTGTCCGTTAATGGCATCTGCGAACCGGAAGGCTGCGAGAACTAGTGAGTGTAGGAAGCTTCCCTGTAGAAGCTCACTCCTTACTTGTCAAGAGCAGTTCAAGATGAAATCACCAGGAGCGGATTTTTCGAATTTTGTTGGGAGAGACCTTCACTTAAAGGGTGATTTTTAAATGTGCCGCAAACTGTTTTAGGACTGTCTTCTGTCCGTCATCAGATTAGCCGTAAGGCGGTGGCAGAAGGGCCGCAGAGTGCTTGTTCAGTGTGTACGGGCAGTCAACGAAACAGCGCTGCCGACTGCCCGCGACCGATCTATTGGTCTTCCGCGGGAGGGGTTACGGGACGTCGGCTAGTGGTACCGCGGGAAGTGTGATGTCTCTATCTGAGCACTCCTGGTGGACTCCACTATACTATAGAGGGGCACTTTCAAGATTTGTGGATCTACGTTGTCTGCGTTGTCAGTGGTGCACTTATATGTTGTGGAGCAGACAAAAATCGAGCTAAAGTTCATGTGGCAAAGCGACAGGTAAGAAACGTTCAGCACATTTGGAAGAGTTTCGTCATCGCTGAATGTTGCAGGAGCTAAAAAATCGACAACGAGATGCGATGCTGGCTGGAAAACCTGTGCAGACCGTAATTGACGAGGCGGAACCCTTCATAAGGCAGTCGTCCTCAAGGTAATGAACGTCAGGGTATGTGCCGTTTCCGGCTCAAACGGAACAACGGATTCAGGATATCCTGTGTGAGAGAGATTCCTGACCTGCACTCTCTCGATAAGCTCCGACCAAGTGCCATCAAATACGAGAAGATCGAACCGGCCGACTTCAACAAGCTATCCGTGGAGAGCAACACACAAAGCACTAGTGCGTTTGTTTTCATACCCATACAAAGAGAACTTTCACATTCAAAAGGGAGAAATTTGATTTGATTACTCCTACACGGGGCGGATATTCGGCAGTCGTATCCTACATACCCTCATTTAGCGATCCCACCCACGGTCAGCTGAAGGTACACCGCCTCTGCCACGTTCTACGGTGGATGGTGAGACTAGAAAAATTTTAGTGTGCTAGCGGAGAGTAGGTACCGTAATCTTAGCTGTGAAGTTAAATGCTCAGCCGCTGTTGTTTGCAGACCAAACAACTAATTTGACGGCAGCTGATTATTTTTTCGCCTTTTTTTGCTCCATGTGTTTTTTGATCAGTATGGAGGGCCGGACCATTGCACTCTAATAAAATGGGGTACTATAGTGTCCGTAACTCAATTTAGGAATCGGTGCTGTCGCTATAGGGGGGCACATGGCTGTTGGGTTTGGCCACACCCATTTTTCCGTGCCGCAACGGCTGTACTGATCTTGGAAGGGAAGGAAAACACGAATTGGTGTTGTAAATTCGTTTCCGCACGGAAAAATGGGCGTGGCCTAGTGCGATAGCCAAGTGCCCCCCCCCTCTGCTGCTATAACCCACGACCTGTTTGTGAACCTCTTCAAAATGCCCATAAGGGAGGATGAAGGTTCAAAAATTACCAATTGCCGTCCATTCAGTTGTTTTGCCCGCAGCCAACTCTTCCAATGCATTTGA
This sequence comes from Aplectana chamaeleonis, assembly GCA_029168955.1. Taxonomy (NCBI): domain Eukaryota; kingdom Metazoa; phylum Nematoda; class Chromadorea; order Rhabditida; family Cosmocercidae; genus Aplectana; species Aplectana chamaeleonis. The sequence goes on from JAPDOI010000668.1 coordinate 283,372, forward strand.
TTCCACAGCAACGATCACGGTACCTAACCTCCGCTAGTACATTAAAATCGTTCTTGCGGATGGTGAGGGATGAGCCGGCTGCAAGGAACTACCCCGAACTGTTGCCAACCGGGTAAAAACCGCGACTGCAACTAGAATTCACCGCGAAACTACCGAAAATGGCTGCCAAACTTTGCCAAGGAAAGAAAATAGACGATTATAAATTGCCACCGGCACAAAAATCTCACGGTGAACAAAATTGATGATAACCAATTGATAAAGGGTAGGGTATAAAAGAATTTGAGAGCGGTGTGTTTTCATTCACACACCATCTTTCTCCGGAGGTGAGCAGCTGAAGCTAAACACACTAGGGATTAGGTAAACAGCCTCACCGGTGATAAAGATAACACGATATTGGGGCTTACTCATGTAGAACTCTGGCAAGGAAAACTACTTCACTTCCGTGAGAATTTCCTGCCGGTGGCAAATTATAATCTTGTAATGAAAATGATGAAAAAGTCGTTACGGACGTCGCCGCCATGCCGGAGCGGGCGTGACGCGCGCTGAGTAGTATGAATAGCGCCTGAACGAGCTCATTGCAGTCTTCGTAAGCTTGGTCAGGCTGATCGCGGATTGACCTAAGCTCGAGTGAAGTGTCGGGCTACTTGAGAAACACTCTAGACATCAACCCAGCCATAATTTTCAGTGGTTAGCCAATTTCCTTCACGCTAAGCTACAGGTTTGCCCCAGATTGTCTGTTTTGACACGTTTATAGCAAAGTTTCAGACAGGTACGGCTCCATGACATTGTTCACCCGCGTGCGTACGCGTTGCGGTCCGGTGATTGTCACGCGGGCGGAGAACATTGAAAATGCACCACCGTTTAGAAGAGTCCTCAGCGCATTATACGAGTAAATGGCTATCGATTGTGACTGCAAATAAACGCAGGAAAGCCAATGACGCTTCAGGACAAGTCAATTTATCTGATTTCACCTAATGACAGGGATGTCGCGTATCCGCTAATTTCGGCGCACGCGACGCTCACCGACCGCGACGCAGCACGCACGGGTGAGCAATTTCCGCCGGTAGGAAACTAGTTAGGAGTGGCCCTCAGGATTCAGTTGGGGTATGAATGATGCCGCTTTCAGAAATTGAAGTAGATATTTCCATGGGTTCTCCACGAAAACAATGACTGATAACGAGCTATTTCTTCTATTTTGAGCCGCCACGAGGTTGTTATGGATCTTTATTTTTCTGGCTAACGCGTTTCGGCGTCTGACGCCTTCTTCAGAGCCTTAAAGTGATCCAGTCAATTTAACAAAATTGCACGCTCAAACACCGCGTACGCGTTCAACCGAAGTTGTGATCTGCTTCGGTTGCCGCGCGCAGACGGCGCCGTACTACTCAGAGTCCTCACCTTACAATCGAACGCAGTGCGTCGACACTTCCGGCCAGCAGTGAGCGAGGGAAATTAAGAAGGAGACACTGTCGTACTCGAGATCACAGACTGGTCGCAATGTGTGCGTATCAAAAATGACAGAGCTGGATAAATGGACTGAGTGCAGCTGTTGTTGAAATACACTCCTCCCTTCGATTCATGGCTGGGCCTTTAGTCTGTATCCAAAATGCCTCTAATGTTTTCCGCGGCATGATTTCAGTTTCGCGTTGCAGGATAACTACCTTCACGTTGAAATCTTCTCCATTGTGTCTTCTTACACGGTGTGCACCCAACGGGGTTGATTCACGCGAGCATCTCTTTCCGTCGACGTGCTCACGGATCCGCAGGCAAAGTGGCCGCCCGGACTCACCAATGTAGCTGTCTCCGCACGCCAAGCATGTTATCATATATATCACTCCCGCGTACATGCAGTCGCCTTCTCTACCCGAAAGGCAAACCAGGCAATCAGTTGTGGTGCATATACGGTCGTAGATCCGGTTTCTCACAAGTAGACGCTTCAGATTGAATGGTGGAATAGCGATAAGCGTCACGTGGTTTTCCAGGTCCGCTCGCCTCAAGCAGGATCGCACGGCAGTAATGAAGTCGTCGGATATGAATGGCAAGCAGAAAGCAATTTTTCCGGCTTCGTTTTGGTTTGAGTGGTTGTTGTTCGGAGTGCGTCTTCTGCGAGCATATGTCGACAGACTGTAACCATTAGATGCCGCAATACTGCGAGCTAATTGCAGAGAGTGCTTCTTTTCTTCAGCACCATTACTGACGCTTGCCGCTGTACGCATCATATTTCTCACAGTCGCATTCTTCGTTTGTTTGGTGGACTTCCTATACCATCTAGTCTTGCATACACCATTCTGCATGTTGATTTCCACATTTAAGAAGGGTAGCCAACCATGCACAGGTTGTTCCCTGGTAAGTCTTATGTGCTCTGATTGGTCGTTCATCAACTCAAAGTATCTATCCATCTCACTCTGGGTGGAGGTTACGATCAGGCAGTCGTCGATGTATCGACAGTAGAACAGCGGCCTTCCTTCTAATACGGGCATCTCAATCTTGGCCATGAATGCTACAGCTAGGATAGGCGCCAGCCGCTGCCCCATAGCCAATCCTCTGACCTGTCGAAAATATCTTCCTGACCATCTGAATATCGTGCAATTCATACTCTCCTTGAGAAGTCTCATCAACCGTTCTAAGTTTAGCCCATACATATTTATCGCTCCTTGGTGTTCACTCAGAAGTTCGTGAACGGCTTGTAAGGCGGAATCGTTGGAGACGTTGGTGTACAAAGCTGCCACATCGAACGATTCCATGACACAGTCATCCGTGAGTTCCGCTTCTCGAATGCGATCAAGGAACATCCTCGTGTTGGACAAGTGTGCTGGAATGAAGCTGAACAATTGAACAAGAACAAGATTGAGGTACCACGATATTCGGTCAGTGGGGCCACCGACACAGCTGACTATTGGCCTGACCTTGAATATTGCAGGGTCGCTCGACGTCAGGTCTTCCTCACGCAGCTTGTGAGTTTTAATCAGAAGATATAAAACTGGACACACTGGAAGTTCAATTTTTAGACGCGTGATTATCGAAGAGCGTAGACCACATTCTTTGGCGGTTTTCACCCAAACTCGGTTCAGTGTACGGTACTGTGATGAGAACTCGTTCACTGTTGCTGGTAAATAGAGAGAGGTATCCTGGAGATGGTGCTCCGCTATTTCTTTGTCCAACTGTTGAGGTATAATGACAAATTCCCCTCCTTTGTCGCTGGTAGATAACCTGACAACATTGGTATTCACGAGCCTTCGAACCTCGCTTAGACCATTTTGCTGAGACGGAGTTAGGTTCCTATGGTGTACTCTTCTGCTGAACTGAGTAACAACGTTGAAAACGTTGGCTGCGAGTACACGGAACTTTGCATCCATCTTGACATCAGACTCTTCCTGCTTGATAAACATCTGAGGAAAAGGTAGCGTAGGAAACGCTGTAGGAGCCTGTTGGATCGGTATACCTAATCTGTCCATTTTGGCTTTCCAACGCAGTCTGTTGTGAAGTGATTGTAGGCTTCCTACAATTTTCCGAGAAACTGATGAAGATATTGGATAAGATGGCGAAAAACTAGGACCTAGCTCAAAAATCGATCGCACAATATCAGAAATTGATATACCACCGACCACTGTAACCCTCGAGGACGTGTTGAGTGGTCGTTCAACATCATCGCTAGCACTGTTACCGTTACTGCCGTTGGAAGCGTGAGTCTCTAGAGGAATAGACGCGTCAACCCACGATCTCCTCAACAGATCATCGAACTTTTTCTGTAAAACGGTTTTGTCATTTTTGTCATTTTTTTGATATTTTTGCTCTGTCATTTTTGATACGCACACATTGCGACCAGTCTGTGACCTCGAGTACGACAGTGTCTCATTCTTATTTTCCCTCGCTCACTGCTGGCCGGAAGTGTCGACGCACTGCGTTCGATTGTAAGGTGAGGACTCTGAGTGGTACGGCGCCGTCTGCGCGCGGCAACCGAAGCAGATCACAACTTCGGTTGAACGCGTACGCGGTGTTTGAGCGTGCAATTTTGTTAAATTGACTGGATCACTTTAAGGCTCTGAAGAAGGCGTCAGACGCCGAAACGCGTTAGCCAGAAAAATAAAGATCCATAACAACCTCGTGGCGGTTCAAAATAGAAGAAATAGCTCATTACAACAAAATGCCGAGGTTTAAGGACAGTCGGGCGTATACAATGACTGATAACGCTATCAGGCATACGATATTAGCACAAACTTTCATTTTCACGGATGAATCAGTCCATTTTCTAGAGTGCCTCCCACCCATTAACTAGTTTCAAGCCATGTCAGCCTCCCACCATGAAAAGTTAATCAAACGCGTCAAAAACATGCAATAAACAGAATTTGTTTTGAAAACCACTAGTTCATCTGGTAGCGTTGGAAATTCGCTAGCCACTGGAGCTTATAAGTCTGACTGCAACCCTTTACCCTATCGCCACACGGGTTCAAAACTACACTATTTTTATCTAGGTGGGGATGGAGACCCCAACACAAGTAGCGATCTATCGAGGTCAGTGATATGTAAGTACCACACAGAGAATGAAAAATGCCGTGCTACGGCATTACTTCGTCCGTGTCATTAAATACGAAAGCCGCGACGCAGCTATGTGCGCTAGACGCGTAGAGAAGTGGAGAGAGTAAGTATCGATTGGATGATCTCGTGCCCCGAACCAGCGTAGCGGCTTTCAGATGGAATGACACGGACCATGGATTGGCAATTGATGATTTTTCAGAGATGACGATCGAACTCAGCGAGATGCACGATTTGAGGGGGAGCAACGCGAATGTGCCAGTCATGAAATGTAGAGGTGAGAACCTTTCGCGACGCGGCGTCGCAAAATCGGCACGACACCTGACTCTGAGGAATTTTGCCTGGACCCTTGAGAGGTGTCCACGACTCTCCTGCGTCTCCCTCGCAACTGCCCCGCGACCCTAAAGGGGCTGCAGAGTTGCAGAAACCGGCGAGTGGCCACCGAGCGTCAGCCTTGACGCGGCGACAGAAATGTTTCGAAATATTATCGTCGCGGCGTCGGTTGCCGCTCGCTGGCAGTGATGTAGGGCCGTCGCGGCGTCAATACACTCTGCGATGCCCCCTCGTCTCCCTTCACGCCGCGTCGGTCGCCATCGTCGCCGAATGTAGTCGATATGACATCACCCAGTGCTGTTCGTCGGTGCGAGCAACGCCGCGACTTTAACTCTGCGGACCCCTTAAACCCTACCGCGACTCACAAGCACGCCCATGCCTATCATTTTTTCCGCAGGGCTACCGTAACCATTCTTGAACAAAGCATGCTAATGAACGATAACGCGCGCTCATAACATGCGGGGTATAAGGCCCCGGTCATAGTTGGATGAGCCGACGCCTCCAGCCCGGTCGATACACACAGAATGCATTGGAAATGGGATGCAAAAATCACTCGGTGTATCCCCCCCCCGCACCCCCCAACACCCCCCAACACCCACCCGGTCGATACGTATGAACAATATGGTGAGGTGAAGCTGAGAAAATCACTCGGTGTATCCCCCGCTCCCCCGCACCCCCAACACCCCCCGCACCCCCCGGTCGATACGTATGTTTAAAATGATGGAGTGAGGTTGAGAAAATCACTCAATGTATCCGACGCGGTCGATATCCATGCAATACGTGGATGAGAAAATCACCGGGTGGGTGGGTCGAAGATAAAACATTGCGTATCACTAGAAAGCTAACCTTACTGCTACCTCCGTGACTTCACCATACTCGCCTTCACTATTTCTCTGAACAAATGCAATCCTGTTGGCCACGTAATCATCGTCATATCTAGTTGGATGCATCGAAAGATTTTCTCAACCTCACTCCATCATTTTAAACATACGTATCGACCGGGGTGGTGTTGGGGGTGTTGGTGGGTGCGGGGGGCTGTTGGGGGGTGCGGGGGGGATGCAGATGCAAATAGCACCAACTATGACCAGGGCCTAAAAGGGCAGAGCGGTATGCATTCATTCACACACCGCTCTCTTCGAGAAGCCTCTGGTAAGTAGCTGAGGAGGTCGAAATTGTGCAAACATGTTTGTTGGCTATTACGATGTGCTCATAACCAAGCTGACACTTGGAAAATTTTTGAAGGAGGGTTACGGTAGCCCTGCGGAAATAATGATCGGCATGAGCGTGCTTGTCCGCGACTCTGCCTCAACCTATGGCTAGATGAAGCGTTCGCAAATACCCCGCATCTCCCTCGCAACATCCGCGCAGCTTCTTCGTCACCCTCCGACTCTACCGCAGGTTATCGTTGGAAGGAGTGCCCGCGTTTACCCTTTACTGCCCCGCGGAGGTTCCCGTATTCGCCTGCGACCTCCCAGAAGTTCTACTCCCTACTGCGACTCTAGCGCGACCTGTAGCTGGATGAATTATTTGCATCTCCCTTGCGACCCCTCCCCCTCGGAAAAATGAAAACAAGTTACTTGTAAAATATCTACGCCGATGTGAGTTACTTGCGCATTTCATTGTGCCATTTGAGTTACATGTAACATCATCGGAGGCGCATTTTAAGCGGTTTCCTGTCGATACGTTGCATGTAACTTTAATGATTTGAGATAGGTTGCAAGTAACTTACATCAGCTTCGATATCTTACAAGTAACTTGTTTTCGAT
>JAPDOI010000668.1:302500-318819 GCA_029168955.1 Aplectana chamaeleonis
TCTTCCGCTCTCTCTCTCTCTTTCTTTCTTTCTCTCTCTCTATTTCTCTCTCTCTATTTATCTCCCTCAGATCCGCAATGCACAGTGAAATGGCGTCCACTGGCGCATTGTACGTATCTAACGATGCTCCACGGAACGACTTTTCCGCAAGTTTCACGCATAGGTTCGTTGGGGTGGAGACAGCGATCCGAAAGATGTAGATTGTTTAGAATACCTGAGTGGGAAAACATGAAGGTTCCTTTTAGACCTGTCCTTCAAAATTTTACGTTTTCTTGTCTTTTTTTGCATCCTACATATTTTTATTTTCATTCAATGATTTTGAAAAATTATTATTTTTTGGTAGGCTGTCCGCCATTTGCGCCTCTTCTTCCGCTCTCTCTCTCTCTCTTTCTTTCTTTCTCTCTCTCTCTCTATTTCTCTCTCTCTATTTATCTCCCTCAGATCCGCAATGCACAGTGAAATGGCGTCCACTGGCGCATTGTACGTATCCAACGATGCTCCACGGAACTTTTCCGCAAGTTTCACGCATAGGTTCGTTGGGGTGGAGACAGCGATTCGAAAGATGTAGATTGTTTAGAATACCTGAGTGGGAAAACATGAAGGTTCCCTTTAGACCTGTGCCTTCAAAATTTTACGTTTTCTTGTCTTTTTTTTGCATCCTACATATTTTTATTTTCATTCAATGATTTTGAAAATTATTATTTTTTGGTAGGCTGTCCGCCATTTTCGCCTCTTCTTCCGCTCTCTCTCTCTCTCTCTCTCTCTTTCTTTCTTTCTTTCTTTCTTTCTTTCTTTCTTTCTTTCTTTCTTTCTTTCTTTCTTTCTTTCTTTCTTTCTTTCTTTCTTTCTTTCTTTCTTTCTTTCTTTCTTTCTTTCTTTCTTTCTCTCTATTTATCTCCTCAGATCCGCAATGCACAGTGAAATGGCGTCCACTGGCGCATTGTACGTATCTAACGATGCTCCACGGAACGACTTTTCCGCAAGTTTCACGCATAGGTTCGTTGGGGTGGAGACAGCGATCCGAAAGATGTGGATTGTTTACAATACCTGAGTGGGAAAACATGAAGGTTCCCTTTAGACCTGTGCCTTCAAAATTTTACGTTTTCTTGTCTTTTTTTGCATCCTACATATTTTTATTTTCATTCAATGATTTTGAAAAATTATTATTTTTTGGTAGGCTGTCCGCCATTTTCGCCTCTTCTTCCGCTCTCTCTCTCTCTTTCTTTCTTTCTTTCTCTCTCTCTATTTATCTCCCTCAGATCCGCAATGCACAGTGAAATGGCGTCCACTGGCGCATTGTACGTATCTAACGATGCTCCACGGAACGACTTTTCCGCAAGTTTCACGCATAGGTTCGTTGGGGTGGAGACAGCGATCCGAAAGATGTAGATTGTTTAGAATACCTGAGTGGGAAAACATGAAGGTTCCTTTTAGACCTGTCCTTCAAAATTTTACGTTTTCTTGTCTTTTTTTGCATCCTACATATTTTTATTTTCATTCAATGATTTTGAAAAATTATTATTTTTTGGTAGGCTGTCCGCCATTTGCGCCTCTTCTTCCGCTCTCTCTCTCTCTCTTTCTTTCTTTCTTTCTCTCTCTCTCTATTTCTCTCTCTCTATTTATCTCCCTCAGATCCGCAATGCACAGTGAAATGGCGTCCACTGGCGCATTGTACGTATCCAACGATGCTCCACGGAACTTTTCCGCAAGTTTCACGCATAGGTTCGTTGGGGTGGAGACAGCGATTCGAAAGATGTAGATTGTTTAGAATACCTGAGTGGGAAAACATGAAGGTTTCCTTTAGACCTGTGCCTTCAAAATTTTACGTTTTCTTGTCTTTTTTTGCATCCTACATATTTTTATTTTCATTCAATGATTTTGAAAAATTATTATTCTTCGGTAGGCTGTCCGCCATTTGCGCCTCTTCTTCCGCTCTCTCTCTCTCTCTCTTTCTTTCTTTCTCTCTCTCTCTCTATTTCTCGCTCTCTATTTATCTCCCTCAGATCCGCAATGCACAGTGAAATGGCGTCCACTGGCGCATTGTACGTATCTAACGATGCTCCACGGAACGACTTTTCCGCAAGTTTCCCGCATAGGTTCGTTGGGGTGGAGACAGCGATCCGAAAGATGTAGATTGTTTAGAATACCTGAGTGGGAAAACATGAAGGTTCCCTTTAGACCTGTCCTTCAAAATTTTACGTTTTCTTGTCTTTTTTTGCATCCTACATATTTTTATTTTCATTCAATGATTTTGAAAAATTATTATTTTTCGGTAGGCTGTCCGCCATTTTCGCCTCTTCTTCCGCTCTCTCTCTCTCTCTCTCTCTCTCTCTTTCTTTCTTTCTCTCTCTCTCTCTATTTCTCTCTCTCTATTTATCTCCCTCAGATCCGCAATGCACAGTGAAATGGCGTCCACTGGCGCATTGTACGTATCTAACGATGCTCCACGGAACGACTTTTCCGCAAGTTTCACGCATAGGTTCGTTGGGGTGGAGACAGCGATCCGAAAGATGTAGATTGTTTAGAATACCTGAGTGGGAAAACATGAAGGTTCCCTTTAGACCTGTCCTTCAAAATTTTACGTTTTCTTGTCTTTTTTTGCATCCTACATATTTTTATTTTCATTCAATGATTTTGAAAAATTATTATTTTTCGGTAGGCTGTCCGCCATTTTCGCCTCTTCTTCCGCTCTCTCTCTCTCTCTCTCTCTCTTTCTTTCTTTCTCTCTCTCTCTCTATTTCTCTCTCTCTATTTATCTCCCTAAGATCCGCAATGCACAGTGAAATGGCCTCCACTGGTGCATTGTACGTATCTAACGATGCTCCACGGAACGACTTTTCCGCAAGTTTCACGCATAGGTTCGTTGGGGTGGAGACAGCGATCCGAAAGATGTAGATTGTTTAGAATACCTGAGTGGGAGAACATGAAGGTTCCTTTTAGACCTGTGCTTCAAAATTTTACGTTTTCTTGTCTTTTTTTGCATCCTACATATTTTTATTTTCATTCAATGATTTTGAAAAATTATTATTTTTCGGTAGGCTGTCCGCCATTTTTGCCTTCTTCTTCCGCTCTCTCTCTCTCTTTCTTTCTTTCTTTCTCTCTTTATTTCTTTCTTTCTATTTCTCTCTCTCTCTCTATTTATCTCCCTCAGATCCGCAATGCACAGTGAAATGGCGTCCACTGGCGCTTTGTACGTATCCAACGATGCTCCACGGAACTTTTCCGCAAGTTTCACGCATAGGTTCGTTGGGGTGGAGACAGCGATTCGAAAGATGTAGATTGTTTAGAATACCTGAGTGGGAAAACATGAAGGTTTCCTTTAGACCTGTGCCTTCAAAATTTTACGTTTTCTTGTCTTTTTTTGCATCCTACATATTTTTATTTTCATTCAATGATTTTGAAAAATTATTATTTTTCGGTAGGCTGTCCGCCATTTTCGCCTCTTCTTCCGCTCTCTCTCTCTCTCTCTCTCTTTCTTTCTTTCTTTCTTTCTTTCTTTCTTTCTTTCTTTCTTTCTTTCTTTCTTTCTTTCTTTCTTTCTTTCTTTCTCTCTCTCCCTCTATTTCTCTCTCTCTATTTATCTCCCTCAGATCCGCAATGCACAGTGAAATGGTGTCCACTGGCGCATTGTACGTATCTAACGATGCTCCACGGAACGACTTTTCCGCAAGTTTCACGCATAGGTTCGTTGGGGTGGAGACAGCGATCCGAAAGATGTAGATTGTTTAGAATACCTGAGTGGGAAAACATGAAGGTTTCCTTTAGACCTGTGCCTTCAAAATTTTACGTTTTCTTGTCTTTTTTTGCATCCTAAATATTTTTATTTTCATTCAATGATTTTGAAAAATTATTATTTTTTGGTAGGCTGTCCGCCATTTTTGCCTTCTTCTTCCGCTCTCTCTCTCTCTTTCTTTCTTTCTTCCTTTCTCTCTTTATTTCTTTCTTTCTATTTCTCTCTCTCTCTCTATTTATCTCCCTCAGATCCGCAATGCACAGTGAAATGGCGTCCACTGGCGCATTGTACGTATCTAACGATGCTCCACGGAACGACTTTTCCGCAAGTTTCACGCATAGGTTCGTTGGGGTGGAGACAGCGATCCGAAAGATGTGGATTGTTTAGAATACCTGAGTGGGAAAACATGAAGGTTTCCTTTAGACCTGGGCCGTCAAAAGTTTACGTTTTTTTGTCTTTTTTTGCATCCTACATATTTTTATTTTCATTCAATGATTTTGAAAAATTATTATTCTTCGGTAGGCTGTCCGCCATTTTCGCCTCTTCTTCCGCTCTCTCTCTCTCTCTCTCTCTCTTTCTTTCTCTCTCTCTCTCTATTTCTCTCTCTCTATTTATCTCCCTCAGATCCGCAATGCACAGTGAAATGGCGTCCACTGGCGCATTGTGCGTATCCAACGATGCTCCACGGAACTTTTCCGCAAGTTTCACGCATAGGTTCGTTGGGGTGGAGACAGCGATTCGAAAGATGTAGATTGTTTAGAATACCTGAGTGGGAAAACATGAAGGTTTCCTTTAGACCTGTGCCTTCAAAATTTTACGTTTTCTTGTCTTTTTTTGCATCCTACATATTTTTATTTTCATTCAATGATTTTGAAAAATTATTATTTTTTGGTAGGCTGTCCGCCATTTTCGCCTCTTCTTCCGCTCTCTCTCTCTCTTTCTTTCTTTCTTTCTTTCTTTCTTTCTTTCTTTCTTTCTTTCTTTCTTTCTTTCTTTCTTTCTTTCTCTCTCTCTCTCTATTTCTCTCTCTCTATTTATCTCCCTCAGATCCGCAATGCACAGTGAAATGGCGTCCACTGGCGCATTGTACGTATCTAACGATGCTCCACGGAACGACTTTTCCGCAAGTTTCACGCATAGGTTCGTTGGGGTGGAGGCAGCGATCCGAAAGATGTGGATTGTTTAGAATACCTGAGTGGGAAAACATGAAGGTTCCCTTTAGACCTGTGCCTTCAAAATTTTACGTTTTCTTGTCTTTTTTTGCATCCTACATATTTTTATTTTCATTCAATGATTTTGAAAAATTATTATTTTTTGGTAGGCTGTCCGCCATTTTCGCCTCTTCTTCCGCTCTCTCTCTCTCTCTCTTTCTTTCTTTCTTTCTTTCTCTCTCTCTATTTCTCTCTCTCTATTTATCTCCCTCAGATCCGCAATGCACAGTGAAATGGCGTCCACTGGCGCATTGTACGTATCTAACGATGCTCCACGGAACGACTTTTCCGCAAGTTTCACGCATAGGTTCGTTGGGGTGGAGACAGCGATCCGAAAGATGTAGATTGTTTAGAATACCTGAGTGGGAAAACATGAAGGTTCCTTTTAGACCTGTCCTTCAAAATTTTACGTTTTCTTGTCTTTTTTTGCATCCTACATATTTTTATTTTCATTCAATGATTTTGAAATTTTATTATTTTTTGGTAGCCTGTCCCCCCTTTTCCCCTCTTCTTCCGCTCTCTCTCTCTCTCTCTCTCTCTCTCTCTTTCTTTCTTTCTTTCTTTCTTTCTTTCTTTCTTTCTTTCTCTCTCTCTCTCCCTCTATTTCTCTCTCTCTATTTATCTCCCTCAGATCCGCAATGCACAGTGAAATGGTGTCCACTGGCGCATTGTACGTATCTAACGATGCTCCACGGAACGACTTTTCCGCAAGTTTCACGCATAGGTTCGTTGGGGTGGAGACAGCGATCCGAAAGATGTAGATTGTTTAGAATACCTGAGTGGGAAAACATGAAGGTTTCCTTTAGACCTGTGCCTTCAAAATTTTACGTTTTCTTGTCTTTTTGCATCCTAAATATTTTTTTTTTCTTTCAATGTTTTTGGCAAATTATTATTTTTTGGTAGGCTGTCCGCCATTTTTGCCTTCTTCTTCCGCTCTCTCTCTTTCTTTCTTTCTTTCTTTCTTTCTCTCTTTATTTCTTTCTTTCTATTTCTCTCTCTCTCTCTATTTATCTCCCTCAGATCCGCAATGCACAGTGAAATGGCGTCCACTGGCGCTTTGTACGTATCCAACGATGCCCCACGGAAGGACTTTTCCGCGAGTTTCACGCATAGGTTCGTTGGGGGTGGAGACAGCGATCCGGGAAGTGCAAGTTGTTCAAGATACATGAGTGGGATTTGATGGTTTTTCTTTAGACCTGGGGCTTCAAAATTTAACGTTGTTTAATCTTTTTTTGCACCCTCTGTATTTTTTTATTCTTTATTTTTGGGAGATTACTTTTTTTGTAGGCGACCGCCTTTTCAATTTCACTATTCTTAAGAAAAAGATCGCCCGATATTATAAAAAATACCCTCTGAGCTGCCTTGAAGTCACATTTTTTCGGAATATTTTTCAAAACGAGTTTCAAAAATCTACCTGTTTTTCGCAAATAACTTCTTTGTCCTTCAATATGGTCTCTTGGGGAAGTTTGGTTTGGAAAACCCCATGGAATTCTGCGCTGACAAGTGTTTTAAGTGTCTACTAGGTTCGGAAAAATTCCGATTATTCAGCCTAACCCATTTTATGAAATGCCAGTTTTTTTGCTTATAACTCTTTGACTGTTAGAGATAATGTCATGTTGAGGGTCGTTTCCGAGATTTCCGTCAAATTCTGCGTCGAATGGTATATTGGGTTCCTACCTTTACTGGCTCCGTAAGCCGGTCACTTCGGTGGAGCCGAGCCGCAATGTTGCCTCCAGTAAATCTCTGCGTCTCTCGTTTACATCCTAGGGGCGAAAGCACCCTATGGAGATTATCACAGAGCTCGGCTATACCGACCTGGCTGGCTTATGGAGCAAGTAAGGTTAGGAACCCGATATATCGATCGACGCAGAATTTTACGGAGATTTCAGAACGAGCCCTCACTAGAACCTTGTAAGCGAAAAATTGGTACTTATTAATAAAATGAATCAAGAAGAGAGGTTGGAAAATCTTTTTTTTTTTCAACCTGAAAACGCTAGTCAACGCAGAATTCCGTGAAGATTTTAAAAGCAACCTTCAACAAGGGCCCGTCTTCAAAGGTTAGAAAGTTATGAATGAAAAACCGGCAATGACACCAACGCCATTTTGAAAATGATTCGCAAGAATGTCGGGCCTCTTTGATTCCTTCTGGGGATTTGCCCCGGATATTACCGGTTTTCCCAGTGGTCAAGCTTCACCTCCTAGCCGGCTCTACCCGGCGAGGTATGGTTTTACAGAGGACGGGTTACCTCGTCCATTTTTCTGTAGCTGAACCACAAATCGCTGGGTTTGGGCTAGCTGAACCACTAAGGGAGCCAATAGGTCTCCTGTTTCGGTGGGAATAACCTTCACGAGAATTAACGGCACCGAGCAATGAGCGAAATTCTTATTTAGAGAATTTTGGAAGTCGGAAAACGGAAGGACCATTTCAAATTCTGAATTTTAAAACCCATCGGAAATAGAAATTTCGTAATCGTGGGGAAAGTCGCATAGTTTTCCCCACATTTTGAGTACCTTCTCGTGGATCGGAGATGAGGGTGGATCCCAAACTCTGGACAGGATTCGACGCCGCGTCAGGGCGTGTTTCTAACTAAGTATCGATACTTCATTAAAATCCTTCATTATATAAGTACTTCATAAATTCAGAAACTGTTTTAACAATAAGGCTGAGTATCATTGGAGAGAAAATAGTTACGAGAAAACTCATTCTAATACAAATAAGCAGTTCACACAGTAAGTAATTTATGAGTTTTACAGGAGGAAAAAAAACACCTGCAACAAATAAGTGATAAGATAAAACCGAAATGAATTCTGAGGATCAACCCATAAGGTGAGAGTCAATGAGTCTTGATGAGGCCTTTACTAATATCATCTCTCTAACGATCATCACGACTTCTGGCCTTGACGGGCGGTTGGGCGACAACAGACGGTCCACAATATCCGGTTGAAGGAATAACGACGTCCCTCATCAACTTCCTAATTTCCTAAAAATCCCTCTGTAGTATAGCAATAATAAGGATCGCCCCAGAATGGGATTGTGAGAAACGCGTCTTTGAGGGCCATAGCAGGAATTAAGGAGTAATAACCACAGATTTTCGAATTTTATCTCAAAGGCACAGTTCAACCTCGGAATCACTTTTTTGTTCATTCCGCTTAACGTGGAGATAGATTCACGCTGATCACACTAATGTCTCCAGAATCACTCAGAACTCACCAAGAACGGAGTTTTGGCCCCTCAATGATTGCGAATTCGAACGATAAAAATTTCCTGGACGAGTTGTCTCGGGTCTGTTTTCCCTCGTCGTTCGCAGCCATCGTAACAAAACAGAGCACAATATAAAGCTAGACCAATAATACATGGAAGAGCACAGATTTTGTTCAAAAACCATCACGCGTCCTGTCCTTATTGAGATCGAAATCAAGTGGTTGGGCGTAACCCATTTTTGCTTTTCTGGGGGGCATAGTCGGCTTTTATTGGTTTTTTTTCACGCTTATTTGAGCGAACAGAAGGCTCACGCTTGGAAGGGTTGCTATACACGGCGGTCGGATCATAATATCAAAAAATTACTCCTGATGTTGGACCGTGCTATTAAAGACAATGTTAACCTCGAAAAGTTCTCAAAATATCTTTGAAAATAAGAAATTTCGGGAAACCTAGTAGCATCAATGTCGAAAAACGGCCAAAAACGAGCCATAAATAGCTCTACACTGCCCCAGATCTTGAATCTAGCATGCCAGCTTCTCTCACTTCCTCAACTGCTATCGGGAAAGTGGGTGAGGCGGGCATGACATAGCCATGTTTAGGGGCCGTAAATTGCTAATTTGAGCTCATTTTTCGCCGCTTTTTCGGCATCACCGCTGCATAGAGTCACCAACTTTATATTTTCGGTGAGAAATCAAAGAATATTTTTTGTAGTGATCAGAGCCTTTGAGGGCACAGCCCCACCTCATCGAAGAAGTCTGAGGTTTCCATACATATGTGAGGTAGACCCACAATATACATATAACCACCCACCAAGTGCGAGCTCTCAATACCTTCGAATAAGCGCGACATACGAAGAAGCCACACTGGCGCGCCCATTGCAAAAAGCCACTTTGGCACGCCCCGTTTGACGACCTTTCGAGCACAACACTGATGAGAAGGGCGACAGTTTCCGATCAATAGCCCCCTTTTTTTCCCTTCATTCTCATCCTGTGTTCATTCAAGTCCGCTCGCATACATCCGTTGTAAATGACGGAAATTATAGGCCTCGGACAACTCGTCTACTATGCTTTTTTCGCTCAATTTCAGGGGAACTTTGAGAGGTCGTTCCCACAGGGTTTTGTACGATTCCAACGACATCGCTCAAGCAGAAAACAAAAGAACGATTCTGATGTTGGGCTGCGCCTCTAATGCGCTTAGATAGATGAAGGACGACCAGTAGGTTATGTAATAAGGAACGGCCTCGAGTCACAATAACCTAATGTAGTCCTTCGAAAAAAATCCAACTGAAAATGAGCCTCGTTCAGCGTCCCAGAAGTACTCTGGATACAGTTTGCACAGAAATTTTCTCGACCCCTGGTCTTCACAAAGTATGGAGCATTGAAAGCAACATCTCCAACCACGGTTGCTTTCGGGGAGAATAGGCGTAACTTCGCCGTTTCGGTGGTCAAATCGCGGCAGGGAGCCACCCCCTCCTCACACGGCCCGCAACCTTCGTATTTGCCTGCGATGGACCACCCTCACTGCAGACAGCGACGAACCCCTCCCCAGGCTATGGGAAGATCTCTACCCTGGCAGTCAAATTTTATCTCTAATCCTGTGGAGGATGCCATGGAGAAAAACCAGAGATCATATTCCAGGGTCAGCATCCAAGTGCCGAATAAGGACTCAACAAGACTGATTTGCCTATTATACCGGCTGTGCACTTGATTGACACGTTAGCCACTGGTTGTTCGTAATAACCAAGAGAGACGTATTGATTCAAACAATACGCGCATGAAAGAAATCGTTTCGGGGGATTGCACAAATGATTTTTCAGTTGCCGCATTATTACTGACGAACGCCATCAGTGAATTTGAGACCTGCCTAATCTTTCTCGCAATCGTCTTCTTCTTTGCAGCCACGAAGAGAGTATTGCTATAGGCCCAGAAACTGGGCGACCAGCGTCGGATTCATCCAAAGGTCCATGGGAGTTAATATTTTGAGTTTTTTGGATAGTTGAGTAAGTGTGGAGTATTGTGGCCGGTACCACCACAGTCCGGGCAAGCGTCGGGAGTGCTACTGTCGATCCTGTTCGCATAGGACTTCAGGAACGTTGAGTGCCCACAGCGCAACGATGCAAGAATGTATCTGGCACATCTACTCAGTTGATACTCAGACTCAGAGACTCGAAGCGGTACAGTACCCAAAATGGGATTGATAGCCGCTCTTTCCAGATACCCTCGGACGAATTGGGTGTGCTTCTTGCGCAACAGACGGAGGCGTTCTTGATGTGAATCGTGCCATCTTTGCAGATTGACTTTATTTGGAGCATGGGCAAAGGGTTTTCTGATGTCTCTCTCTCTCTCTCTCTAACAGGCTCAAGTGCTCTCCAAGATGGGTGGTTGGGCTGTTTGATGCTGTTGATCTGCAGCTGCTGGGCCTGGAGCTGACAATGCTCCTTCACTGGTAGTGCCCGGGTCTCGGCGTGAAGATGTTCAATGGGCGAACTCCTGGCACACACAGTGACGATCCGAAGAGCAGCGTTTTGCACACGCTGCATTTTGCTCCAGGATGTATCCGACAATAAGGGTCGAAAACCTCGCAATCGTAAACCCTCCAACCATCATTTCTCCGAAATTCCTTCGAGGTGTTTTTGTATTACAAGGCATTTACCTGGGCGAGGACGGCTGCGAGACAGCCGCGGTCGTCGACGCATGGAACGCTATCAACGCTTCAGGCAGCATCCACAGTTAACAACAAGCATCAAGTGACGCTATGCACCTGAACCGCTAACCATTTCTTAATTATTGCATCCCACAGCTACAACCGAGGCTAGCATTAACACCATGCCACTGAAGTTTTCGGCATACTAACTGCTGCGGCTGTACATAATATCATCAGCACTAAGCCTCTTTAGCCATTGGAGCTTTTGGAAATATGGCCTTTTGAGCTTGACTGGATTTATGCCGATTTGTGCTTGCCAAATCAGACCTATTGTGGGATGACTGCTGTGGTTCTTGCGTCAACTAGCCAAGGAATACAGAGCGGGTGTCGGTGGCGTGATGGTACCACCTTCGCCTGGAAAGCGGTGGGATGCAGGCTCGGGTCCTACCTGACTCCTGAGTTTTGTATTCAACTCAGCTGCTTCGTAGTATGAATATTTTCCTTGTTTTTATAATAGTTTTTCATACAAACAGTAAGGCTTTCGGTACCCCCCCCCCCTCACTGATGGGGGAGCCCATCCTGGTTCTTGGTCAAAGGTACGATCCCCTCACGTTGAACGGTCCGACCTTTCCTCTGTTATACGTCACATCTTTCACAGCAGGCTGAAAAGCAAAATATCAGCGAAATTAAATACAACTGCCCAAAAATTTCTCGTCTTCAATATCGCGTCATTTCCAATCCACACGGCAAACTGCCGCAGAGAGATGGGGGAATATTTTAATCCAAAGGTGCATACCTGGAGCCTGCCCGAGTCGGAATTCAGATTTCGGCATTTTTCTTTAGTATTCTTGTGAAAAAGGGTCCATAAATATCAGTGATATCAGCAGATTACTTCTGCTTCAGCACGGATCTATTTGAACAGTTTTACACGTTCACGTTGTGGAGGGCGAAACGATTATAGAAACCGACTACGTGTCAGGTCTCTGAAAGGATCCCCCGCAATCGTTCACGGATAGTGTCTCGTCAGTTTCTGGTAGCACCCGAGAGGATATAGTTAGGTCAGAAGCCTGCTTCCTCAAGGAAAAACATTTAAATCTCACCTGCGGCTGGCGACGATGGTCGCGTGCGCCGGCCCGCTCATCGATTCAGGCCAAGAGAAAAACGCAGCTGATAAGCTTATTGTTGGGGTTCCACGAAATAGATAGCTGCGGACACCTCAGCAGCCTGTGTTGCGTCGTGTGTGCCCATGAGAAATATGGTGATCGATCGGCGCACGCGACAGGTGCGCCTTGCTGAGTGATCCACAGCTATCCATTTCGCGGCTACACCCACCATACCATACCGCCAGCCGCCGGTGAGATTTAAACCGCCTCCGCCAGCCGCGGGTGAGATTTTAATGTTTTTTCCTGAGGAAACAAGCCGGAACCTAACTGTACGAGCACGGGGCTATCGCGGGAAGATCGCGAGATTCTGCCTCCACCCCTAATCGTACCGCGTCCGATCAACCATGCCCTCTCAGTGTTTCACCCTAGCGAGTGCTGCCTATGAGATCAACACGAAGCGAGAATGTATTTGCCCGTATTACGCGCTGCTTTACAAATCTTCACACAATGAGAGCGCGTGACCGGGGAGACGATCACGGTGCCATCGCGAATCGCGAGTGCACCACGGTACTAGCGCGGAAAATTTTCTCAAATGTTCTATTGTGAAGAATTAGGAACCTGTTAGACTCCTGCACACCATTTCTTTCCAAAATGATTTTGCGCTCCGAAACTTGGTGCATTTTTAGAGAGAGCTTCAATTACAGGAACAGACTACTGTGCTTATCTGGGCCAAATTCCGGTCCGCAATTGCGTCTCGACACGCTTTGCGGCCGCACGCTCCCAAGTCAGAAAAGCTTCCAGCACCGCAGCGGCCGATCTGCTGGCTCTAGGTTGGTTTTGGAAACTGGAAACTAAACGAA
This sequence comes from Aplectana chamaeleonis, assembly GCA_029168955.1. Lineage (NCBI taxonomy): Eukaryota > Metazoa > Nematoda > Chromadorea > Rhabditida > Cosmocercidae > Aplectana > Aplectana chamaeleonis. The sequence goes on from JAPDOI010000668.1 coordinate 315,253, forward strand.
ATTGGAGAAAACTGTATAAAAAAGCCATATCGAGTCGGCTTTGGTGCTGGAAACTCGACTGACTCGAGCGCGTGCGGCCGCAAAGCGTGTCGAGGCTCAATTGCGGACCGGAACTTGGCCCAGAGAAGCATAGTGCACCAGATGATTAGTGGCGTGCGGTACGATTCGAAACGTATGTCACCATATTTAGAAAGTACCCAAATTAATGGAACGCTCCGTCAAGAAGTCCGTTTTTAGTTTTTTTTTCAAAATGTATAATTTAAAAAAATGCGAGATAAATGACATTTCACCTATGGTCACTTACTACAGAGGTCGTTTTTGATATGACCCGGTGAGCAAAGAGAAATTCGGTAACCTCGAATTGACCTTTTCTATCCCCCCCCCTCCCTAACAAACTTAAAAAATCGCTCTCAAAGATTGCAGTGAGACTTCAACAATGGGGGAGGGTCGAAAAAAGACCAACGAGAAACTGCGAAACGCCCGGGTTGTTCCACATATAGTAAATTCATAATCTCATAAAATTTGGAGAATTAGCCGAAGTTCTGCAGGTGACAGCATACTCTCACATAAGGGCAGACGTTGAGTGAGGAAAACCCACATCATCCCGTTGAATCGCCAATCCGATATGCCGCGGAGTGATTCGTTTTCTTTTTTCCTCCTTCATCACGTCTCCAGAGAGCTCAACGACCTGAGAACAGGATCAGTCAGTATGAAGGCAGCGAAACCGGCAGATACTCTATAACTAACCTCAGATATCAGATATTCTCCGACCGCCCCGAGATAAATCGATGCATGGTGCGCGACGCGCAGACGTGTGGTTCTACGAATTAACTTGTACACCCTTCTCGGAGGGAAAATCATATTGAACGGAGATGCTCGTTTCTTGTTGTTGATCTTTTGCTCCTGAAATGAAATGCTATGCAGGAAACGTTATGATGAGGATTTGTGTGTACATTATCGCGTCGCTTTCAAATCTAAAGCCGCGCTTCTACTTAAAGCGAACGCTGTAATGCATACAAGTTATGCCGATATTTGGTCGATATAGATGATGAGCACTGGGTCGCGTTGCAAAAAAAACCTGGTCAAGACAAACCTTGCTGACCTTCGCTTTTTCGACCACAGTCTCTTCAGAGCCCGCTTTGTCCATCTCCTTTTCTTCTAATTCGAACTTGAAATCGTCATCCGTTACCGGTTCCACTTTCTTCAAATACACTTCATTACTAATGCACTGGTGCAGGACCGGATGCTTCGAGTCGTAGAATGAGAAGCATGCGACAGAGGTACGACAGAGCTGCGGACACTTAGCAGAGCGTGACTGCTTGCGTACACCGCTTCTTCTAATAGCCCGTAGGGCATGTATGTTTAGGTCCGTGGCTTGTTTAATCAAGAAGAAACATTTGAATCTAAACCGCGGCTGCCGGCCGATTTAAGTCTCATCGGCGGCTGGCTGGTAAATGCCAAACAACCTCCTCATGGCAAATATGGATCCATGGATGTGAATTATAACTGAAAATTGCTTCCACGTGGCCGCGGCTACGTTTCCATAAACGCGTTTTGCCATGGAAATGTACTTGGAACGCACTCCCTGAAAATTACCCAGAATGCACCCCAAACCCGGATTTTCCCGAAAGTTTGACGCGAAAACAACGCGAATTCACCGAGAGCGCCTGCCGCGAATTAACCGCAAAAACACCGCGAATTCAGTGAGTAATCTGCACAAATTTTACGTAAAAACACCGCGATAACACATCCACAATTGCAATGAGAGCGCCACAGTGCAGCAAAGGATAACGCGGATTACGAAACGATACTTTGGTAAGAGTTGATGGCTCAAGTCTTGGTATGCAGCGGCAAAAATCACGGCAGATTCGTGGCGAAAATTTGACGGCGGGATTCCAGCAAAATACAACCAATGCCTTGTTTTTACCGCGAATTCACCGCTTCGGCTCCGGTCGCGGCGGCATTACCCCGACAGCTTCCCTGTAGATTCAAGGCTATTACTTCCAGAAACACCGCATACCCGACCGCTCGCAGAAGATGCTGTCTGTCCGCGGCTGAGCCGATTCTCGCGCGTGGGGCTGCAGACGTGAATCGCGATAAATATTGGAATAAATATTCGAACATCCAGCTTAGCCCAAAAGACGAAGAATTAGATAAATATCACTAACATTCGATTTTCGTGAAAACCTCAGAGTTGTATTCGAATAATATTCGGATCGAAAATTTGAGCATATGAAAAAGTATTTGAAAATTAAGCTCAATCAAACAGTGAACGTTATCTAAATATTGATTAAGGCCCTAGTTATACTTGAGCGGAATGAAAACGTCTCGCGATGACATTGCCGCCGCTTGCTGCGTGAATCTGGGATTCGTCTGCAATGTTGCGTCTTCGGCGTCTTCGACGCAATACTGCGGACAAAAATTTCCAGGCGTTTTTAATGGTATTTTATCGGTTTTTTCGCTTCTGACACTTTTTATTTGCAGAATAGCAGTAATAATCAATTCCTCTCGTCATTAAAGTGCTCGTTATGTCGTTTTGGTACTGTTTTAACAATTTTAAATCTGAAAAATAATCAGCTGGTGGAAATTGGCAAATTTCCAACAGGGCAGGTCCCGTAAGGATGCAGTGTACGGTGCCGCGGCGTGTATAACTGCTCTGTGCGGCCTTCCGGCGCGTTTTTCTGCGACTACTGTTCCTTTTGGCATGCCTGAGCGCAGTTAGGGCGCATATAAGTGATAGTTGTCTTGCTATTTCCGCAGCGTCCCGCCGGTGTATAACTAGGGCCTAATTTGAAAATTTTGAAAACACAGTATCCCAATCACTCAGTCATTTTAAAAATCGAAAAACGAAGTATGGACAGCATACTAAGGTTGAAACCAAATATTATAGGGACAGTTCTTGGAGTTATCGATTATTCGGAAACTCGATTTATGGGGAAAAACTCGACTGTCCGAATATCCGAATATTCGGAAACTATCAGAGTCCAGCGGGGTTGTGACGGGCACAACGAGCGCATCGTGATTATGCTAGACTAGATCTTTTGGTTTTTCAAAAATTTTGAAAAACTGAGGAAAGAGTCGTAGCCAGGGTATGCTTGGGTTGCGAACGGATGAAGATTAAGAAGGCACAGAATACACAAAAAAAATTCAGATTTTTCAAAATCAATATTCGGCTCATCAATTCAACCGAGAAAAAAATTACTTGTAGTGTAAAAACGATATATGATCAATCACTGGTCGAGCGATCGCCGCGTCGAACACCCGTGGCACGCACGCAAGCGAGGAGGTAATGGTACTATCATTACATCCTCGCTTGCGTGTGTGCCACTTGTGTTCGACGCGGCGGTCTCTCGACCAGTGATCGACGATACTAAGGCCCGACTAGGGTATTTTTCATGTAGTGGCCCGAACCTTCGCGGGAGTATTAATTCAACTTAATAATCAATTTGATGGAAAAAGCCTAACTACAACTTCCAAAAGCTTTTATCATCTAATTGATAAATTAAGGGCAGGAAAAAAGTCGAACACTCAAGTCTGTTTCGGAGAACAATGTTCGATTTTGACAAT